>CALNXK010000063.1:1972500-2075000 GCA_942486035.1 Porites lobata | reverse complement strand
AGGGGTAAATTACCTATATACCCAGCCATGAATACAGTGAATTGCCTTTTACCGCGGAGAAACGGGTAGGCTACCCAGTAGAAGGTTCATAATAATATCACTTCTGGGAAATTAGTCACCTTCAGGCAAACGTCTTCATCCACCCATACCAGTAGAAAGAAATGGTGTATCTTAAGGTCGCTATCATCCGGTAAGGATACAATCATGAGTTCATTGCTTCATATAATGGTAGCATCAGAGATACCAACCCTTGGCTTCTCTAAAATCCGAAGTTAAATAAAGTTATGTATGTATGTAAAGGATGACAACAAAGTGACTCTCTTTTCAGGACGGTTGAGGAAAATACAAAGAAATCAATTAAAATATGCGATGAATCAAAGATGAGCAAAATTTAAGGATTATATTAATGCATTTCTTAAGAAACTTAATACAGTTTTTAATGCAGTCAGCTGTCAGCTTTGGGAAACAATACTACAAAGCATATAAAATAAGCCATTTCTGTGTAACTTTCAGGATGGAAAATTGAGAGAAAAAAGTGCAATGGGCCATGAAAGCAATAAATTGATCGAGTCATACAGTACGCAACCGACTATAACAGTTTGAGTCTTCAATTGTCAGGCAATTTATAACAGTTTACAACTTGTTCTTACACCTGGGCCTCATTAGTTCTTCTACCTTTTCTTTCTATGACTTCCTCAGCTTCCACCATCCACAGCAGCAAAGCAAGCTTTTGTCGGTTTTGCCAACAGTCCACTAAAGTAAATCCTTCACCTGCTCCAGGGCCCAATTGTTAGAAGGGCGATTAGCACTTGACCCAGGTTTAAATTTTAGCCAGGCTTCTTTTTCCTTTGTTCAAAAGCATTTTTCCGGATAATTTTCTGTTATTTTGAAGAGCATGCAATCCTCAACTTGTTGACAAAAAGAACTAAACTAAATTCACTTTAAGCTTTCATATCTTTGTTTTTCTTTCTTTCCCAACATGTTAGAGATGTGAAAAATTAATCAGATGATTATAAAATAGAAAACACCTTTCTGGCTTGCCAGTATATCTGTCAATAACGGCTTGTAGCTGAGAGATTGTCCAAAAAATAAAGATTTGCCCAATAAGCGAAGCTTCGAAGGCAAATGTGAAATTTTGATGACAATTCACAAAATAATGGCATCAAATCGAACATAAACAAAGGAACTATTGAAATTTTTTCAATTTTAATAAAATCTCCACCTTTGTGTAAAACATTTAGTCTGTTTCGAACTCTGCAGTTTGGCATGTGTCTCTTTGTGCAAGTTTGATTAAACTTCTTGTACAGAATAGATAAACTTATCCTTATCATATCCTTATCCTTTATCCTTCCTACTTATCGAATTATCGAATGTGACATTGTCCCCTTGCAATGTGACTGTTCTTATTGCAGTAGGAATATAATCATTACCTCAACATGATTTTCATAAATCTCTTGCTTCATGAACATTGGAATTTGATTGCAATTATGGGCTGTCCACATGTACAGGGAAACATTGTGCCTATAAGGGTCTTTTCGTTTTCTTAACCCTCTATAACTTCACTTGGAAACTTTCCCTTAATGCTCATTTTTCAGAGGACAACAAGAAAAATGTAAAGAGTATAATTTTTTGATTAATTTTGAAGCCTTGTATGTTTGCTTAACTTCATTAAAGCCTGTACACTGGCTAAGGTAACATTATATGTAATGATTTCCATAGGAGAAGAGTTGGAAAGAGAGAATCCTCTGTTGGAAAATAGCCAGCTTTCCCCCGCAATTAACTTGATGGAAACAAAGCAACCTATCCCAGACGATATTGTCAGAAACAATGAAGAAGACCTCCAGTTACTTGCAAGAGCGAGGGCAGTTAGTGTGCAGTATGAGTTTGCACAGCATGGTGCATCAGAAACTGAAGAGGACAGGAGGAGGAGAAGGCGGCGAAATCAAAGGAGAGTATCTCATGAGGAAGGAAGGCTGCGTGAAGTTGTCGGAGATTTACCACCACCTCCTCTAGCAGGATCAAGTCAGGTTGAGGATAATGCCTATAGCGCTATACGTGCATTTGAGGTGGAGCAAATGACCTACACATTCAGTTGTTGCGAGGTCTGCAAGGAAAGACGCCTGGAATGCAAGGGCACAAGAAACATGTGTACTCGCTGCAGACGAGATAAGAAGATACCAAAGGTTTGGTCAGAAGAGAACAACATGGATCCAATGTCTGTCCCGGAGATTCTGTCTGGAATGTCAGATGCTGAGCAGATGCTGATAGCAAGGTTAGCACCTACTGTCCATGTGCATATGTTAAAGCATGGAGGGATTGCTTCAAAGGGACATTGCATTGCATTCCCTCAGGCTGTTCAAGAACCAGCAACTATTCTTCCACGCCTGCCAGCAGAGGTAGAAATTATACGGGTAAGAAGGCAAGGAAAGGATGATACTCATAAGGACTTTAGGGTTAGAAGACACTGTGTTGAAGGAGCCCTTTGCTGGTTGAAGGACAATAACCCTGCTTATGGTGACATTGTGATTGATGGCTCTCGCTTACAGAATTTACCAGAAGATGGTGAGTTGCCCAATTTGAGAACTGTGGAATTTTCTGAAACAGAACGCGTGGATGACCAAGGCCCTGCTCCACAGCAACTGGATGCCAGGGAAACGGATGGTACCGATGACGTGACAGTCTCTGGAATTATTCTTTCTGAGCCAGGAGTGAATGTGCAAGCACAGGTTGAAGCGGCCATAAATGAAGTTGTTTCAGAACCTAGGGAAGGCGAAGCAGAAGGTGCAATACGAGATGTGCAACGACCAGTAATCCCATGGCCAACTGCAGATACAAGACCAGTGTCTGAATTTACTGCGCCTTATTTTTTCACCATGGCGTTTCCTTGCTTGTTTCCATATGGAAAGGGTGATTTCCACATAAACCGTCCAGTAACATGTCCTTCACTCCACGACTGGGCGGAGCACTTACTGTGGTATCAAGATGGAAGATTTGCTAGGCATAAAGTATGGAAGTTTGTTGTTCACAACATGATCTTGAGGAAGCGTGCACTGGAGCAGAGCAGGTTCTTTGTTGATCAGCAGCTAGGTGACCCACAAATAACTGTTGCAGACCTGCAGGAACGACTAGCGAGGGGCGATACTTCATTTGCAGACAAATTGTTGTATTTTGGTGCAAATCTGCGTGGCACGGCTCAGTACTGGCATCAGAGACGAAAAGAGCTTCGTGCTTTGGTTGAGTTCATGGTCAATGAGAAGGGTGGGCTGCCTTCGTTTTTTATGACTGGAAGCTGTGCAGAGTTCTATTTTCCCCCACTAAGGAGACTATTGGAACAGTACATCTTGCAGTCAACGGGGGAAGAAGTCAACCTTGCTGAAGACAGCAATGCCCGTTTCAAGGCTGTTCAAGAGAACACTCATGTGGTAGTCAGCTACTTTGACCTACGTACCCAAGCATACCATGAGAAGGTACTGAAACCAGTGTTTGGTGTCTCCGATTATGGGTACCGTTATGAGTTTGCCAAGTCCAGGGGTCAAATTCACTGGCATCAACTTAGCTGGAGAGATGACAGGCAACCACACCAGCTGTTGCAAGAAGCTCGTGAGGACAATTGTAGCGAAACAGAGTACGCAGCTAGACTTAGCCAGTGGGCGGATGAAAACTTTGCCATGACAGCACTACACCCAGCTGGTAGTAATGAAGAGGGACAGCCGAGAAAAGACCTTTGGCCACCACCTGAGGGTACTGCTGACCCCATATCAACTGATAGGGATCCTCTGGTGAAGATGCTTATGGAAATAGCTGCATCACAAGATGCAATACTGGAGGATCATTTGCTTTTAGTGAACCGAGTTGGGCTGCACAGTTGTTCTGATTACTGCTTGAGGACTCCTCGTCATCCTGAGCCAGCATTGCAGCCAAGAGAACGTGTATGTAGGATGGAGTTTGGGAGTGAGTTTCGCCAGGGAAAGAAACTGCACAGTGTCCCAGAAATTGTGGAAGATCATAATGGAGCTCCCCGCCTTGAGATGCCTCGTGATCATCCACGTGTGGTTCAACATTCTCGTTATCAAATGCAGTCTTGGAGAGCAAACGGGGATGTGAGCATGATTCTTTCCAACTCTCCCCCAGACAATCCTAGCACAGATGATATAATAGCCATAATTCACTACGTGTGTGGATATGCTTGCAAGGATAGCGAACCCACTGGTGCAACTGCTGATCTCTTTAGAGACATGGTGAATGCTGTTGATGCAGCTGATGCAGACCAAGTGACAGGCAAGTCAATGTGTGCTAAGATGCTGATAAAGACCGTGGGAAGACGAGATATCAGTGGACCAGAGGCATCCTTTGAGCTGAGTGGGCTAGCACTTTGGCGATGTAGCCGTCCATTTACCTACTTGTCAATGTCAGGGTCAAGGAGACTTGAACGTGATGGTGAAACCGCAACTCGCAGCACCCCATTGGATAAGTACCTTGCTCGACCACAAGATGAGCACTGTTCCTGGTACCGTTTTGGATCCAAGAATGGTAATGTGCCTGTCGTAAGTGGTGGTTCTACACACGCAACCTGGCCACTGAATGAAGATTACTGTAGGACTTTGCTTCTGTTACACTGGCCGAGCTGGTTTGACATCCAAGAAGTGAAGGGGGACGCTGAATCTTGGATTGATCGCTTTAAAGACTTTCTTGCTAGTGATGACTGTCCAACTTTTGTGAAAGCCCAAGTTGCTAAGGCACGGCGTTATGCAGATCACCCACAAGAACCTGTATTTGAAGAGATTGAGGAAGATGATGCTGTTGAAGCAGAGGAACAGCCAGACTGGGTGGATGTATATGCAGGGCAGAACCAAATATATGAGGGTGTAGAGCGTGACTTTGATTATGATGATGGCGGGGAGGATTATGACTGGAGCAGTACCCGTATTATTCTTCCCGAAGGAAAAGACCCAACAAAGTGGCTTCAGGAAAGCATTGAGGCGGATGACGAACAGGAGAGTGGAAGTACGGATCTTGATTTACCTCAGGTGAGTCCATTGTCTCTAAATGAGAATCAGAAAGCTATAGTGAGTCTAGTGTTGCACACCCTGTACAACTTTGTTGAAAACACTGAATATTACCATCCACTGCGACTTGTTGTATCCGGAACTGCTGGCACAGGAAAGTCGTATGTCATCAAGTGTCTCCAGAAGTTAGTGCGGCAAGTGTTTGGAGCCAATAATGCAATACAAGTGATAACTCTGACAGGGAATGCTGCCTATCTCGTTCAAGGCAGTACAGCTCACAGCTTTCTATGAGTACCAACTGGTGGAAGGTCTTGCAATGAGTTGACCGTACCCTCAGGTACCTTACTAGAGAAAATTCAGAAAAAGTGCGAAAATCTGAAAGTTTTGATTGGTGATGAACGATCAATGTTTGGACGCACAACAATGGGCTGGATGGAACAGCATGCACGTTATGCGATCAACAGAGGAGCCAATGCAGATGAGTTGTGGGGAGGGATTCCTGTGGCAGTGTTTATGGGAGATGATGTTCAGCTTCCTCCTGTGTGTGACACCCCCGTGTACATTTCAGATTGTCGCAGTGCACCATCCAACCATAGTCGTTTGGTTTGGACAATGTTTGATAGTGCTGTTGAGCTTACTCAGATTATACGGCAGAATGAATCTGAACAACAGCTAACAGATGTGTTGATGTCACTAAGAAATTATGCGACAACACTTGAGCAAATCCATTGGCTACAACAGTTTCAGTGGCACAATCTCCGCATGTCACATGGCCCAGAACTCCTTGCTAGGATGGATGAGCAAGGTCTGTATGTATTTCCCACGCACAGTCTTGAATGGCAGCGTAATAAAACAAAGCTGCTTGAGTATAACAGACAGCCAAACCACCCAGTAGCAAAGATCAAGGCAGTTAACAGTGGCAGACATGCAATGAAGGCTGACAGTAATAAGGCGGGAGGATTGTTACCTCTACTGTATCTTTGCCGTGACAGCAAAGTCATGCTGGTAGTTAACTTAAAGGCTGACTGGGGTTTGTACAATGGGGCAGTAGGCACAGTGGTAGATATTGTGTACAAAGATGGCCACAGACCCACTGATGATCCTGCTCCTCTACCAGATGTGGTTCTGGTGAGGTTTCCAGGATGTAGGGGGCCACCGTACATGAATGGAGATCCGACAGTTGTGCCAATTGTACCGGTAAGTCGTTCTACTGAATGTGCATGTCGATGCAAGCGTCTGCAGGTTCCATTGCGACTGGCATGGGGAACAACAATCCACAAGTGCCAAGGGATGACTGTGGGTGCCGGAGAAGCATTTAGGTATGTAGTGGTTCACCCTGGAGATCATGGCTTTGAAGCTAGAAATCCAGGAGCTCTATTTGTGGCATTGTCGCGAGCAAAATCAGCCGGTGGGGAAGGAAGAGATGCTGATTTTGCTTTTCATGAGGATGTACTCATAAACAATGACAGATTCAGACCTGTGGACACTCCAACTACACGAGCTAGAGATATGGAGATTGAGAGACTGCATGTCTTAGCAACTCGGTGTCGGCAAAGAAGGATTTTAGCACCAGCATATAGGGAGGAAACCTTTCTCAGACTGGTACAGTGGGCTCAATCACAAAGTCATCATTGAGACATTGCTGAATTAGTTGGATCATAGTTGTCTGATCTATCTGTTTTTCGAATACTCCATCTGGCTAACTCATAATTACCTGACAATAGCCAATGATGTGGTGATGTTTCATTTCAAATGAAGGGCTGAGGCCTGTTATGCTGTAATCGGTCTAGGTGACTGAGGACCTTAGTGGTCATGCATAAACAATAAAAGGACCGTTATGCTGTAATCGGTCTAGGTGACCGAGGACCTTAGTGGTCGTGCATAACAAATTAATGAAAGGACCGTTATGCTGTAATCAGTCTAGGTGAATGAGGAGCTTAGTGGTCATGCATAACACATGAAACGACTGTTGTGCTGTAATCGGTCTAGGTGACTGAGGACCTTAGTGGTCATGCATAACAAATGAAAGGAATGTTACGCTGTAATTGGTCTAGGTGACCGAGGACCTTACTGGTCATGCATAACAAATGAAAGGACTGTTATGCTGTAATCGGTCTAGGTGACTGAGGACCTTAGTGGTCATGCATAACAATTGAAACATCATTATATCTTGTGGTTATGCACAACTAATAGCGTTGTTACTCTGTTTTCAGCTCATGTGACAGAAAAGATGAAGTAGTTATTTTGGTGTGGCCTTCTCTATTTAAAGAGCTAACTTAAACTGTATGGAGTACGTGTTTGTCAGGCTGTACCATGGTAACGGTATTAAGTAGCAGCCCAGTTGAAGAACAGCCAAGGAGTTTTAAAAGGTAGTGCTGTCATATTTTTTTCTTAGCTCGGCGACACGAGTGAAGGTGGTCCCTTCATGATACCCCCGCCTTTTTGCGCGGCTAATACGGGGCGAGATCTTGTAAAGATCTTCAAAAATGCCTCGGCATTACGGAATCGCGCCTGTAGATACGCGTCGCTAGTAAATGCAAATTTTTCTGTCAATCAAATGTGTCGTATTATTTGTAGGTGGAAATTGGTAAAACATCGTTATTGTTTTGGAGACAATAGAAGAACAAAAGATAACAGAAAGATCAAGTTATGCGGTCTTAAAGCGTGTTGCGTGACTTAAATCAGTTGGAGCATTTCTCCTAGCTTTCCCGCATTAAAACGTTGGAATGAAAAGTCTGAAGCTTAGCTTTTAAAATCTTGATAGCCAAAATAAAAGGGGTGCCCCAAAAGGCAAGCATTTGGGAATTCAAAATCGATATTTTTGTCTCCAGCGAAATCCCGCGGATGAACAGTAATTTGCATATAAGCGTAAGTGAAGCGAAATAGATACAAATTGCCGTGGTTGTAAACACAACGTTTCCTCGAAGTTTTTTTCCTTTTGAAAGCGTAAATTCGCATGAAAGAGCTCAGCTTGCACAAAATAATATAAAATGAAACGAATCAAATCGAAAAGTGGTAAAAAAAAGTCAGGATATTTCAATTCAATGGAAAGTAAGTGATTGGGTAGGTGATTTGCATACTGATAAAAATAACTTCTAGCGCAGTTCAAAACCGTTCGGCTTCCTGAATTGTTTTCTTGGAATTCTATACATTCTGCTGGCCTAAATCGCTAAAATATGTTATGAAGTCAAAATATTTATCAAGTTGAGCGTTTGCATTTCCTTATAAAACAGAGAGTAGCGCGAAAGCTTCGATCTATAGATTTTCTTAAGTTAAATTAGCTTTGTATCGGGGAAACAATACCCTAACACTTGAGTCTTGAATCAAAGGACGCGACATGCGTCGGCTCCCTTTGTGAGCGCGCAAATAGTCATGGGACCCGCGATTTTGCGGGCGACACGTATCTACAGGCGCCGTTCCGTAATGGGGGACCGGGAACCCTCTTGTTTGTCCAGCAACTTGTCTTCTTTAAGAGTAGGATGACAAGACAAATAAATATAGTAAGTAAGATAGGGGGACATACGTATTTGCCAGGCTGTACCATGGTAACGGTATTAAGAAACAGCCCAGTTGAAGAACAGCCAAGGAGTTTTAAAAGGTAGTGCTGTCATATTTTTTTCTTAGCCCGGCGACACGAGTGAAGGTGGTCCCTTCATGATACCCCCGCCTTTTTGAGCGGCTAATACGGGGCGAGATCTTGTAAAGATCTTCAAAAATGCCTTGGGGGACCGGGAACCCTCTTGTTTGTCCAGCAACTTGTCTTCTTTAAGAGTAGGATGACAAGACAAATAAATATAATAAGTAAGATAGGGGGACATTTGAGAACAACTAGACTGAATGAACTACAATAGTGTAGAAGCCCGCAAGAACCTGCACTTACCCAAATTAGTGAATATGGGAATCAGCTAAAATAAAGGCTTTTAGGTTGTTTTTACGTGGTAGCTAATGCCAAAATTTTATTTACTTGAATCCAGTCTATTCCCTTTTCTCCCCAACAACAATAATATATTGAGAAACGCTGGAAATTTCTTCCCAACCATGTGCCTGACATCTAACAATGAAAGTGTTTGGTGCCAAATCTCTAAGCAGGCAGCATTGCAAATCTCATTCACATCAGAGGGTAACAGTGCACTATTACCTGCGAATGACCAACAACTGACATTCCAGAGAGGTTTAATGAATTTCCATGCAGCTATAAATTTTTTAAAATATTAACATTACAAATCACTTTAAGACTTGGCCCATGGGAAACAGTTAATTTTGTTTCCCAAGAACCATTTCCCAGCACCATTCTCATTAGTTACTTCGAGGTCACATGACATCTAACTGTTTCCCACCACAATCTCTGAGGAATTGCCAGGCTAATTGACCAGCTGCTGTGGAAATTGGAGAATGACTATATGAATGCCAAAGTTGCATTTATAACTGTGATGATCTTCTCTGAATTTATTTCTTCATTCTGCATTTCCAGTATATGAAATTGATGTATTTATTACATCCACTTTGAAATCACTGGCTATCCGTGCAATCTGATTGGCTCTCAGCGGTGTGATTTATTCCTAAATCGCACCATTTTTTGCTCTAAATCGCATCTGTTCCAAATCGCGTCATTCATGTTCTAAATCGCATCATTTCTGTTTTAAATCGCACCATTCTTGTTCTATATTGCATCATTTCTGTTTGGAATACAAAATGAGATGTAGAAGCCTTTTTGTTTCGGCTTTTTAACAAACCGGCTACTTGATCAATAAAATATTAGTACTGACTAAATTCTGCGATTTCAAAATGGAAGTAATAAAGTGGTAATTGAACTTCGTGTCGTGCAATTTTGGTCTGAAATAATACTTCTGATTTCGAATCGAACTCGCGCTGCGCGCTCGTTCGATTTTGAAATCCCGCGTATGATTTCAGACCAAATTGCACTCCACTCAGTTCAATTACCATTATTTATTATATCATGTATAACTTTGTTGTGTGAATTCACCATGGATAAGTTAATCGTTTCTTGTGCTGTTTCAAAGTTATAGAGTGTTAGTTTTAGTTTCAACTTTTAGGACCTTTTTCTTTCCTGCTTTTTAAACCTTATCTAACTACGTTGTACTTTTCGTAGTTTTCTTTGACTCCTCCTTTGTCGGGAGGAGGGTTCGGTTACGTGTAGGCTAGACTACATCCCGATACTGACAGGGGGAGGGGGGGTATCAATATTTACAACGAGGTTCTATCGTATTGTGTACCAGTGTGAATAAAACGATCTTCATTAACATCATTATTATCGTTATTATTATTGTAATGAAATCGGGAGCTCCGCTTTTAGGCTTGGCTAAATCTATATATTACGTCATACCTCGTAACCATAGAAACTGATCATTACTGAACTTGTCTCAAAATGCGTGCGAGGGATAAACGAACATCTACTGAAAACGTCAGGTGCTGAAAGCTGTTTTATCCTCTTGAAAAAAGAGACCCACCCCTTGTACGTCCGAGGGTTAAAGTGTTATTTCTTTGAAAAAGGAAAATTATGGCAAAGGACATGCTTGTTACAGCCAAAACATTAAAGGTATAGATGTGCAGCCTGTCACCCCTTGCAGTTTTTCACTAAGAATAATTTAAGTATCCAAAAGGCTGGAGTCCATTAATTAATTAATTACTTTTTACTGTGCCTTGTAATCGACAGGGAAACCAGGTTCGCATTTACAATAAAAGGTTTGGTTATTTAATCACTACTTATGATATTCATTTGGCAAACAATTGTGAAATAAACGATCATGGTGCATAAACAAACAAGAGTTAATGAAGCTTAAGTGCAATGAAATGATCCTTTCTTACAAGTTTTACTCTTTCCTCAGGGATCAAAGTCTTGAAACTGGGTGAAATACATAAAAATATTAATAATTAACAAGCGTTTTTACTTATTAACTGAGATTTTCCGACAACCGACAAAAATAAAAAAGTTTAACCGACTACCGACAAAGATCGAAAATTTTAACCAACTACCGACAAAGTAATTGAATTTAACCGACAACCGACGAGTGGACCCCGCCCATTCAGACCCTGTAAGGACACGAGGGAAGCACGAAACAAAAACATATTTGGGTAAAAATAGTTGACTAATTACAACGTGCCGTACAACAGGAGGGCATTTTGCATACGCATGCGTGAATCTGCTGAACGACAATAGCGTGGGCCCATCAAAACTGATGGCGGGAAATCGAAAACTCGCGCGTAAAGTTACAGTCCTTTTAAAAGCCATTTCGTTAGTGCTTTGAATACCATACTTTCCGACAAAAAATATTCTCCATGACAAAAATCGGATGTTTTCTACGCGGGTTTTCACTTGTAGATTTTTCAGAAGTAGGTTTTCTTAGCCTTTTAAAGACTTTCAAGACTCAACGCCAAAAAGTCATGTTCCTGTATAAGTCTGATTTTCACTGGCAAAGCAATGCATTTCTATGGTTTGATTTCCAAACTCGGGTTTTACTTATCAGGTAGGAAATGCATCGTAGCAAAGTTCAGCTGGTTTAAGACAAAAAGCGAAAAAAAAGTTTACCACGCGAGGTTTATTTACTAGCGCGATGTCTCATGTTAAACTGATCGCGGAGACACGCGTATATATATGCCACAAAAACATGAAATCTATGGGGTTTTCGCGGAAAAATTTATAAAAAATATTCTATAGGAAATGAAGAATGGATTGAGTTTGAGACAGCAACAATTACAAGTGAATATGTAGTACATAATCACTTGAGCATTTCATAAGCTCAGTTGCAGACAAAACGAATGCACATACTCCGAAAAACCGAACAGTACTTTTATTTTTCTTTAACTCTAAAAGATACAGAGATTTTTCCTAAGCTACTATTTTGAAGCGACTCTTGAGTAACAGCTCCTGTGTTCCACAATCGATTTCTTGTTATTAATTTATATTTGATGACAGTAGTGATCCATTCAAAACAGAGAATGGCCATCACTCCATAAATCTAACTGACGATGTTGTTCACCTTCAAAGCCTGTTTAAACAAAACAGGAAGTTTGTTAAAGGGGTGCATATAATGCTGTTTCCTCAAAAAATAAATATTTCTGCTAAAGGACCCAAATGAGCTGGGGTGCGACAACAAACATGACAAATGGATGGATGAATTTGTCTGTTATTAATGTTTCTGTTGAGAGCTTTTTACTGCATCCAGATCAACCCCTTATGTAAGTTGTCCATCATGGAAGAATTATCAAGCAGAAACTAATGCATTAAACAAGAATGTGGTTCAATACGGAGGAGAAGCTGGTCTTAGTCAAAATCCTTCGTGAATGAAATGTCTCACAAATTGGGAGAGTTGAAAAAACTGACCCCCACTCCGCGGACTACCCACTGACCCCACTCCGCGGACTACTCTACGGACTACTCCGCGGACTACTCTACGGACTACTCCGCGGACTACCCTGCGGACTACCCTAACTAATCAACCAAATTTACTTTCACGGAGAAAAGAGTTAGAAGAAGCGTACCTGCCTACAAGATCACACTTGATAAACAGCCGCCATCTTGATTTTCGCCATTTTACTCGACCCAGCCCTTCTTCTTCATTGCTACGTCCATTGCAGCTTCCGTTCTTGGATCGTCACGCAACGCTTCTCTCCAAACCTCGCGTGACGATCCAAATAACGACTGCGTGCCCTACGTAGGAGAATACGTCTCCAAGGGCCTTCTGGGCCGGGTGAATCCAAAAATATGGTGACTTCCAAGCACGGCTATAAGTAAGTTCTTAAAAACATTTTTAAGCTGAATATAACAAAAACTGTTACCAGCGCCAATAGTGGTCATCGATTGGCTGATCTATATGAAATATAAACTATCAGTGGCTGGCATGACGTCAATGATGTCTTTCATTGATTATGCTGGCGAGAAGTATGCACCAGACCCACGGATCAACCTTCAACACTCTTTTATTTTTTTTTTAATTTTAAAGGCATTTATGACTAAAACTATTTAATGGAAAATGAAACTTATAGGACAAGTCACAAGATGTTGCTTAACTCATGGCTTCAACCTTGAATCTTGAACTGTCTTCTATGTATACGTTGTAGTTCAATTTTATCTTTGGCTCCATTTTCAATTTCCTTTGTTTAAAATTCATTATCATATATTAACATAGAAAAGAACAATGGAAAATAAAAATTGAACCAAGGATAAAATTGAACCACAACATATACATGCTAACACTTACTCGTTTGTCACATTACATTTTTGTGATGCGATGTTTTGAAATAATAACAACAATTATAAATAGCACGGTTTTCAATTGAGTGTCATTAATTTGCGTTAACTTTAGTTTTGCACTACTTTTTTGTGATTGGTTAGGAAAAGTTCCTGGTACTTTCGTAACCAATCCGCAAAAAAAAAACATCATTTCAATCGTGACTTGCTCTCGTGTTTTTCACGTTTGACAACATTTACATATATTTATTTTCCTTCTCAGTTTTGATTGGCTCATTGTGCTCTCTGCATCTGTTGATTAGCCAGAGTGGTAACTTTAGTTTTGGCTTTACGACACTCATTTGAAACTGTTCTAATTATGTTTAATTTGGTTTAATGCTTACATTTCATATTTTCATGTGCACAAGGAGAAGCTACATTATTTTAGACTCAACGTTGCACATTTCGTGTAACCGAATGTGGTAAACAGGAACAGTCAACTACAACAACTGGAACTATACATTGAAAACCTCATCAGTTTCAGAAACACCACGAAAACTACATAGCCAGAAATTCCGACTCAAAATCACATTACACTCCTTGTCCAGCCCTAGTTTTCAATTGAACGTTGACATTTTTGACGGCAGGGTTATTTTGCCAAACACCAAACGCCAAATGTACACAAAGTCTTATAATTGTCGGATGTCTGTCCTAACAAACACCGCAAGTTGACCGTCTTTGGGCTAACCAGAGTGTTAAAAAAGCTAACCAGAGTACTAAATAGGCTAACCTTATACATGTAAATAGGTTTTTAACCCCAAATACGGTCAAATACTACATTCTGCATTTGGCATTTGGCGTTTGGGGTCCTGTGACATCCCAAAACGCATTGTGCGACGAGAGTACACGAGAAACAGTCGCCATGTTTGTGTATTTCAGACTGTATTTGCGTAGGACAATTCGTCATCGTGTGGATATATTTCTTTGGCGGGAATCAGCGAATCGACAGTATGCAAGCACACCTGTCGTGAGTATTAGACTACACATGAGTTCATAAGCAAAGTATTTATGATCGTGTCATTTTTAACAGCGAATTCCAAACTAAGATGTCATCCTCACAGGAGGATATTTCAGTCTAATATTTTGAAAATTAGACGATATAGTTTGCTGTGGTGTAAATCATTATTTAGCTAGTTGTCTGTTTACAAATCTTCCCGTAAAGATCTCTACAATGTGGGCAGCGATTTCCCTTAGCTGTCACTGACAGTTAAATGAACATGTACCGGTACGGGATTTGAAATTTCTGGCTATGAGCTTAAATCGTAATCAAACCTAGCCCTAACCAGTTGTTGTAATCCTTCAGACACAACAAGACTGGCTTTGATATTCACGCTCGACTCCTTTCCTGACATCTTAGCACAAACGGGATTCAGGTGGTAGTGTCTGGTTGAAGTCGTCAATTGCCACCGGTTTGTTGCTTTGTTCCAAAAGTGATAGGCTTCGAATCTGGCAAAACAACACCGTTGATCATCTGCATCCTGGTAGCCAACAACAGCAGACGTGATTGATTTAAGACAGCCAGCACACTTTCTGATGTTTCCTGTTATCTCTTTCAGCACTAGTGGTGCACTAGATGGCGGGTCAACAGGCCTGGCTGATTTCCTGATAAGAAGGGTTGTTGGATTCAAAACCTCCGCTTGTAAATGAGATCCAGGTGCTGTGTCTTCTACCTGTGTACTTGATTCCATAACGACATCATCCAGCGGACGCTTCCGGGATGGAGCCTTTGCTCCCACATTTTTCGGGGCGGTTGCGGTGGTTATCTTGTTTAAGCTTCGGCCTTTGTATGCCTGGACTACCTTTTGGACACAACCACGATGAATGGCAACAGCCAGGGAATGAAAGCACAGGTTGTTTCTACTGAAGAAATTGCAACCACAAGAACATTTGCCACTCTTCAAGCATTGTACGCGATGTGGCAGAGGTCCCTCACTGTCTACAAAGAATACTCCTTCCTGGAAACCCTCCCGAAATTTGGCATTGTACAGGATACTCTTCGCCTTCTCAAGTAGACTCGCCTGTTCCTCTCTGGAGAACTCGCCATCAAGTTGAGCAAGGTCACTGATGTCGCAAGACATCTGATTTGATGAGCTCTCAGCTGAAGTGGCTGTAGCAGTTTTGAACTTGAATGAGCGACACCGCTTGTAAGCCGCTGGGTCTGGACACACCTTTTCAACTTTCCGCATGAAAGCCTTCCTTTCTTCAGGTGTCATTTCTCCATGGCTTTTTCCTGATAAATGCTGCTGAAACTGTGGGCAAATTTCCCATTTATCAGATAACTGAAACCAGGCAAGCTCTTCCTCCTGATCAAAGGATTCTACGAAATCGTATAAAGTGACAATGAATTTGTCCATATCTTGAGGGACGAAATTTGCCCAATCTTTTAACATGTCATTAATTGACTCCGGAATGTTTTGCTGGTAAGGCTTGTCTCCTAAGCCAAGGTTTTTCATCACGTACTTTGACATCCTTGCCTGCATATCTTCCAGTTTGTGTGCTTTAAAGTACTCTGCGAACATTGGTGGACCACCCTTCTCTGAACTCTCCAAAGTCTCCCATTCCTTCATAAAGAACTGCTGCCCGTGCATCAAACTGCTCCCTGGAGCTGGACCAAATAAGACCACTCCCTTGTCGGTAGAGATCTTGGCATATGCGTTCAACTAGTGCTGATGACAGGCCCAGTTTTCTTCCCTTGGCCTTGACATTTCTTTCACTATGGATGTAACACAGCAAAGGAGCAGCATGCTGAAAGCCGGCAGCAAGGGCATTTTTCAAAGCACACTCGTCATCCGTTCCAGTGGCATGGAGGTGTTGAGATAAGCCTGGAATCTCACGATTGAGACAGTGGATGAAGGAGAGATAGGTTGATTCCTCTTTGGTCATGCAAATCATGACTGGGCCAATACAAGAAGGGTGACGATTTGTTCCTTTCACTTGGAGAACAGTGTTTCTGTAACTTGTCACAAGCAAGTAGAAGGGGCCAAGTTGAAATGTGAGGTCAACACCAAGCTCAGAGACTTGATTGGATCTTTTGTGGCAGCAAAACTTGACTATACTGTTTAGCTGACGATCAGTAAACAGCATTACAGTTGGTAGGTCGTTACAAACGATTTCACGTATAAAACCACGAAATGTGGTTTTCTGTAGTTCCATTACAGATGCAAGTGGGTCCTTGTTAGCTGGTCCTGGCTCTTGCTGTTTCTTCTTAATGTACTTGACTTGATTCTCATTACGGGGCAGTGTGCCCGTACTATCCACACCACAGACACCACCAGCCTCCTTTCTTACTTGAAATAAAGCTCTCTTTGGCCCATACTGCTGTGCCTTTTCTGCAATCGACCGCTTTGTGCTCGTTTTAGTTCGTAGATATGGCATGTTTGAAGATGTACGGTTGCCATGCTTTTCAACTTTAAACTTTGTAGGCTTGCCGTCGTAGTGGTAGTGGAGAAGTACAAGTGGGAACCACTTGTCTATGTCCTTTGAAAATTCAATAGACACAATGGTTCTATGGTACAACGGGTATGAGGAACATGTGTACGATCTTCTTCGCACAACAACATCAGCATTGCCTTCATTACGCACTCTCTCCATCTCAACTACTCTTCCGTTCTCATCTCTATCAATGGTGTAATATTTTGGCCTGCAACCAGTCATCTTCCAAACCCCATTCTCATCAGCATATAAATCTGCTCTATTTCCTAAGGCACTAATATCTAAGACAAATGTCGCGTTTTGTTGAATCCGTGTAGGAACAGAAGTACTGATCATGTCCTCATTATCGCTTTGGCAGTTGAAGAGGAAAGGGATGATGTGGGGTTTTCCAGAGATTCCAAATCGACGATTTTGCATTTGATGTTTGCATTGTAGAGTTTTAACTTCTTAAGAGGTTTGGCAGGAGATTTTGAAACGTCTATTATGTTCTCTGTCTCCTCATCTTCATCAGTGTCATTGGCCTGTAAAAAATATTTACAAACAAAATTCATATTTCACAACATTCCCCTAAATTTATTTAATTAATTTAATTTAATTTAAGTTTAATTTAAGAGGGATCATCGCTCAGGAACGAAGCAAAAACCCGTCTTCCCCCACCTTGGGATAGCTTCCTTTCAGATTATTAACTTACACTATTGTAGGATAATGTTACTGCTCAAGATAGAATAACATAAATAGCTCCACAAAACCCACAAATTGAGGTAACAAAAGTGAAGTGTTTGCTTTCTCCATTGAAAAGGAGTTCTTAAGTTCACAGAGCCGCTTCTACGACGAGCGACAAAAGATTCAGTCTCAGTCCTCCTCAGAAAAATAAATCAAACATCCCCAGTGTGGGGCCCAAACTAGCAGTAAAATTCCCAAGGGGGGGGGGGATGACTTGACAGTTCAAATGACCCAAAAATGTCCACTCCCTTCCCCATCAGGCTTAAAACCGATAAGTGCATAACTTGAAAACAAAACCCTTGGTAACCAAGCGCTTTGGTTCACAGCATGGAAACAAGGCAAGAAATGCAAAGTAAGGCAACCTACCTCATCCATTGGTATCCTGCCAATAGAAGTATCAGTACTGTCACTGTCATCCGAACTATCGTCAACCTGGCCTTCTACCCCCCTATGAGAAGTTAAAAGTACAATAAATATCTTGTTTTGCAATCTCAATTTTTTTTAATTTCCGGTGTAGCTTCAACCAGTTGCAAAAGTACTTGAGACACTGTACCGTATTTTGGCATAAATGGCCTGTCCATGATCTTGTGCTTGTGATCCCCCCTCCACCCCTTATCAAAGTTGCTAGCAATACAAGACCATACTCAAAACTTGGAGGAACAACTTTGAATGGCAGGGAGGAGGGAGGTCAGTATTATATTTTACAGACCTGTGACCAGGAGCGATTTGAAGCAAGAAAGGTCGTTTTTCCGTTAGAGTGTCTCATCATTTTTGCAACTGGTTGTTGCTTCCTCACCTTACTCTCCCCCCCCCCCTTCCCCCACTGTTTGGTAAAATTCTGAATCTGCCCCTGGTTATATTTTACAGACTGAAATGGACCCATCTCAGATACCCAGAGGGACCAGTGCATGTCATCACATTTTAGCTACTTAGCTACTTAAAATTGACGTCAATTTGCAAAACATGGCCCTTCGAAAGAATAATAGAACGAACAACAAAAATAATAAAAAATAAAAGCAAAAATAATAGTAGCCGCTATAGAATTACAGCTTACAAGAACTGCTACACTACTGAAAAATATAAGGTTACCTGTTTGCTTGGGTGGCATCTTTACCTTCATCACAGGAACTGCTGGAAATCTCGAGGATCTCGATTTCTCTAATTGTAAAGAAGTTGTAAAAGAGTGGGTTTTCATCAATTGTTAATGTCGATGGCAAACAATTGAAACAAATTAAAAGGGATGAATATTCAACACACAATTACCGGTCATCCATTGCTGAACGGCGTGCTCTGACTTGTGGCCGATGAAGACTGGGGCGAGGCTAAAGGAGAGCTGGGTCGAGTAAAATGGCGAAAATCAAGATGGCGGCTGTTTATCAAGTGTGATCTTGTAGGCAGGTACGCTTCTTCTAACTCTTTTCTCCGTGAAAGTAAATTTGGTTGATTAGTTAGGGTAGTCCGCAGGGTAGTCCGCGGACTAGTCCGTAGAGTAGTCCGCGGAGTGGGGTCAGTGGGTAGTCCGCGGAGTGGGGGTCAGTTTTTTCAACTCTCCCTCACAAATTAACATTTCAACGAATGTAGTATCCACAAAATGGTATCATTTAGGAATAAATGCGATTTTTTTGCAACAGAAGCCAGGATTTATGTAAAAGGTGTATTGATAACGTTTCATTTCGTGCTATTTTGGGGTTGGGGAGTTAGGCTAGATTTCCTTTCAAACGCCAAAATGTTATATTTATTTGCATAATGAAATGTAAACAAACAGTGTATACCATCAAAATAAGGTGGAAAAATTAGAATTCAAACCGATTGCTGTAATTTTTTTCCTTTGCATAACTAAATGATGGAATATTCTTATTTTCAAAACACAATCTTACTGGCATCATTATATTGATTTAAATTTATAGTTGAAGTGCGTGTATTTTATTTCTCAACGAAGACGTACCGGAGAAGAAAGCTAAAATTACTGCACAAGGCGATTTTTCACAGCCTTCATCAAAGCGCCATTCATTCGCGGAAGTATTCTTAGTTTCATTAAACACTAACTTAATCTGGGGAGAAAGGCAAAATTTCGAGATAAACAAGCCAGAGAAAGAGTGAAAAACAGTTTCACGGCAGAACGGACACTTAATTAACCACTATATTCCTAAAACGATTAAGTTCGATTTTAGAGTTATACTATTGAGAAGAATTAAGTATCTGTAGGATAATTGTTTAACAAAAAACTGTCATACTGACCTTTTCCTCTTTCTCAAACAATGTGCGCGAATTGTTAGGTGGTAAGAACATTCAGCCGCCATCTTGTCTTCGATGTATTGTTTTACGAAAGAAAAGACTGTCCTCTCAAGGGCGACAGCGAGGCTACAATAAACTCACTTTCATCGTAGAAATACCTCGATACCTTAAAGAACATGTTTGTGGAACGTAGCACCCAATACACGTCATTCAGCTCCAGAAAACAGCCTGCAAATGCTGGTACTGCCGTAAACAATTCACAGAAAATGTCTCTGTGGCACTTCAACAGCTCATACTGACGCATGCGCATACAAAATGCCCTCCTGTTGTGCCGTGCTAAGTAAATAATGGGGCAGTTTCTAGGAAAACGCAAAAAATCGTTTTGCATCGCGGGTGGCCTTTTGAGTGCCCAAATGTGATCTTCTTTGATTGGTTTTATTCTGGCAATGATTGGCAATTGCAAATCAAATTTAAGAGTTTCTTGAGTTCTATTGGGTATTATAGACTTCGAATTGACAGACCGACAGACGCTTCTACTACCCAACTTAAAAGTAGGGTAGTGGATGGCATCGTCTGTGTTTTAATAAAACGCGTTCAGAGATATTTTGCGTTCAGTTGAAGTGTCCCCTCAGCAGCAGCACTTGCAACATGAAGATCCTGTTTGGTCTCGCCTTTCTTCTTTGCTTTTCAGTCAGTAAGTAATTTTAGTCTTGTTCAATCTGTTTTTTCTAGTTTAGATTAGGGTATACATGCAAGGGAAATTTGTCCTGTGCCTTCTCGCCGTTCGCTTTGCTGGCGTTTTTTATCTTCTTTCTCGGAATCAGGGGGTGTGGCTGGCCATTTTGCTCACTTTCTTATATGTACGTTCCGGACAAACATCAATGATTTTCACTCTCGCTTTATAACTTCATTCGGAACGTAACGTTTGATAAGAGTTTAATAAGCCAGTGTATTATTAAGCTAGAAATAAGCGTGACTATAGCCTCCAGTTTTTTGCATTTGAGAACAATAATTGAACACATCTTTAACGGCTGTGTTGGGAAGTATCTAGCACGGTATCAAAGAGAGGGCGATGTCGGCTAGGTAGCGTAACTTTGTCGATCTTTGTGTTTGGTGTTGACGAACGTTCTTTCAGTTCTGATTTCCAAGGATTCCACGCTTGGTGAGCGTATTCGTCGATCAATTTTGCGAAAAGCAAGAGTGGAATTAAAATGCTCTCCATTTCTGTAAGATTGTGAAAATAGGTGTAACAAGAAAAAATAAAGCTGTTTTGGTATGATTGGTCTTGTTGTCTTATGATTGTGCGCAAGCAGGATTAGAGCAGTTGTGCAAGATGGAAGTGTCGCACACCAGAAACAATCTCATTTTGCACACTCAACATTGAAACTTTCATATATTACAGTTGCGGAATGTAGAAATAAAAGCAGCGAAAATCATCACAGTTAAATGCGCAACTTACGCAGTTACGAAAAGACAGCCAGTAAGCCTGAATTTTTCAGGCTTTCTTTTCGTAACTGCTTAAGTTGTGAGTTTAAATGTGATGATCTGCCCAGCATTTAACTATTTAAACTCAACATTGCTGCGTAACAAATTGGACAAAACTTTTTGTATTCATTTCGTGATCTCAAGTTTGCAGAGGAACAGTAAATGCACGCAGCATAACTCGTTCCTCATTGTTGTTGATGTCGAGTACTATAAGCGTTCGCTTTCTTGGTGTATATCATACACTGTAAACCAGCTTTTCTCTACATACAATTGGTAAGTGTTGTATTCTACTATTCATTTCCGGCATCTATATATTAAAAAAGGTAAGTCAGTACAGAAGTAAGTAAGTAAATTTGTACTTATTTCCTGTAACGAAGTGAAGAAATTCTGGGTAGTTTCGTACATTATTGCACGGACTTGTTGTCTCTTTGAAAGTCACGAAGTTGTTATTTTATTGCTTTGAATCACCTGAACGCCGTCCTTACGTACTATAATATATATTTAGCCAGGGCTAAAAGCAAAGAATTAATAGGTTTATAATTTAAATCAAACAATAAACTTGTAATCCACAAATCAGTTAACTTAAGAGCACATTCATGTGACTTTTGAGGGAAAGGCTAAGTTATTTTAGAGTGAAGTTGATAGCCTTATATGTACACCCAAGAAATAGCAAACATCTTCGATCACATTCAAGATCACAGTAGATTAGACCTCGAAAACAAATTCTTGGAAAACAAATCAGGCCGATTTTTTTTTTTTGCGTTCGACAGGTGTACTTTACAAATTCTTGCCAACAAATCTGGGGGTGTGTAAACCTACGTTTTTTGTTTCTTATCATACAGACCTCGGACAGAATGCGGTATTTCACAATTTTTCAAGACAAACTGCACTCAGTCAATGTTTAGGACGATCAATCGTGGGCTTTTAACGAAACCGTTCAAAAAATTTCCAAAATCACCCATACGGCCAGCCGGTTCTCATTTCTATAGTGCGAGCTGTCAGTGTGGGGTCGAGTGTTTGCCATGAACTTTGATGGAGTTACGCTTCAACATAATAACGAATTTATTATTATTATTTTTTGTTATTTAATGGTTTCAGTTATAACACTGTGTAATCTTACAAAGCGTTTGATACGCGCGACATTTTTGAGTACTCCGGCAAGCGATGTTCATGAAGGATGAAAACAAACGGCACGGACAAGCGATTAAAATTGCAAGACAGACTACTAACAATCAATAAAAGAAATATAATTCGGTGAAACATTTACAGAGACAACAATTTTCATTCGCGCAGACAAGTATCAAAGTGTCTCTAAAACTCCTGAGTCTTTAAGCGTAAAGCTTAAGTTTATCTTTTCGCTTTTCGCTGTGGCTATATGACCGGTAACCGGTCAAGGTGTTAAAAACAATAAATGACCGGCAGTCCCTTATTCCGAAAATTTCACAAAATCGAAAGAATTAAGACAGGTCAAGCGATCCTGAAATGCTTTATAGATCTCAAGTCTAATGTTTGGTTTACGCTGGGCTCAGAAGACGAAAGCGTGTTTTGTGACACCTAGAACTTTTTTCAGCTCGACTGCCGGTCAAAGTTTTCAAAACACTAAATGGCCGGCAGTCCCATATTCTCAGTAAATTGCACAAAGCGAAAAAGTTCAGCCGTTCTGAACTATCATAAGTCGTGATCCTGATCAAACCAGCCGGTTTTGTGGGATTTCTATATCATGTTTTTGTTGGTCTCGAGTCTTTGGATGTTCGTTACTATTTTCTGCTCAAAGCATTGCATGACAGGCGACGTTTGACGTCATAACATCTTGACCTTTCATGCGGCTTCCGCGGAAAACCGGCGGGAAAAGTCTCTACGCGTTAATAGTTCCCTTCTGGAGCTGAAATACACTTCAACATTATCTTGTCGACATTATGATGAAACAAGAAAGCTTTTTTGTACAAGGTAATCTTAACTTTGCGTTGATGTATAGAAATACAGTCGACTCCCGGTAACCCGAACCCTCTATAACTCGAACCTCTCGCTTACTCGAAGCAATTTTCATCTCCCTTCAGATCATCACTGGCGTGCCTGTGCGGCCCAGCCCAGTGGGCTTTCGGTCGTTGGTGTCAAAAAGTGGTCTCCCAGGGGAGGGAAGACACGAGGGTCTCGTACCGAGAAACGATGTTCTCACAAATGGTTTCATATGAGTTTCTCTTGCATGGAGCCTTGTACGGATACTTTTTGCACCTGGTCTGCGCTCCCCCTGAAAAACCCACAAAGCGTTGCGAACCTGAAGAAGGCTATTTGCGTTGTTCGAAGCGATTCGATCATGGGAGTCACTCTATAATTTTTTTATTGTTCGAGTTTAAGTCAGTTAGATGATGTTGGCGCTGGGAAACTCAGAGAAATGTTCGCGTTGCATTCAAACCGACACGCCGTTCACGGTAGGTTCACACTAACAGACTGAAAAGATGACTGTGAGCGTCAGGTTTGGAACGCCGTGGCCGCTTCGTGAACTTTCGATCGAAGTAGTACATGAGCAATTAAGAAGCACAATTTATGAGCAAAGTATTTCACCAGTTGACGACACTATGGCTGAAGACTTGATTGTAAGCCGTCATAGTAAGTGAAGCGAGCAACTCAGTTGCCGATGAATGGCAGATGAAATCCTGATGTGACCACAGGCGGCCCAGACGTAGTAGGTGTCACTGAATGAATATATTAATATCCACATGGACAAACTAATGCGATGAGTCGTCGAAACTCCCATGGACTAAAATAGTCTTAAAAGTCAAAATATAACAAAACAAAGCTAAGATACCTTCAACTGAACGTATCCTTGTCTTTCCTGGCCGGTTTAAGTGGCATTTTGTTGAGTTTTGCAATTGTAGGTACTATCCACTAAAGAAGAATTAAAGGCTGGCTACAAAACAAATAGACCATCTCCACGCGCCTTCACACGAAGCGCTATAAATTCGAGAATAATCGACGAATCCGCTCCAAATAACCATCGCCTAATCTGCAGGTAATGTGTGCTCCTGCTTCTGGCTCACTTGCTCCACAAAACCCATCGCAACTGCACAATAATTGCTCGCTCATCAACAACCACTGTTGACCTTCACGCTTCGATATGACCGCAAACGACCAGGTTTAATACGCGACGTGAATATTCAAGCTTAGCGACCGCGTTCGCGCAACAACGCAGCACTTGCTATGGAAGGGATGGTACTATTGCTTCTAGGTCAATCGACACTGACCGAAGGTTCGCTGCGTTAGTTTTGACCAGAAAACAAAAGGCGATCGCGGGACCGTCCGTAAGTTTTCAACAGGGCAGCCCTGGTTTTCAAGTTCGAATTCTTCTAACGTTCGCTGTCTCAGCTGCTGTCACATTGTTCGTCCAGCCGCTTGCATAGGTTCTTGACTCTACCAGACTTATTTGCTTAGATTAACAACGTCTTACTCCATAATATGTTGTCCAAACTGGTGAAGGAGGACGAGAATTTTCCGCCCTGGAAAAAGGCAAAATCTGGCCCCGGCTATGCAGCTGAATAGAAGATACAGCTGAAGATATCGTAAAGTAAAATTTATGTGCGCGATATCTTTTTTATTATTATTATTATTCTCAAAACTCAGGGGCACTCAACGATGATTTCCCCCTAAATGCATTGAAAACACATTTAAGGCTGTCCAGAGTACTTTTGATCTAAAAATGCATTCTAAACAGCTCTTACATAAATTTAGTCAGGAGGGCTAAAAGCGAAGCTAATGATTTATAGTTTGCTCATACTAAATATAAAATATATCGTGTAATGCTAAGCGGAGAGGACAACGAGACAGGGCCACCTAAAGACTATTTCCTCAAATACTTTGAAAACACTTTTGTAGCTATTCATAAAGTACTTTTAGCTCTATAGAACTGCTTTCTAAGTGGCGCTATAAAATTTGCATCTCAATGTTCGGCCATTCTAGAGGAACTTGAGTCTTTCGAAATTACGAGGAATTCAGAATTATTTTCCCGAAAATTTTAGATGCAATTTAACGTATTACGAAGGAGATAATTTTTCAGATACCTTCTTTCATCACATTTTTGAATCCAAAAATTTTAGGATTCCATTTTACTCTCTACGAAAAATAGCCTAACCCGGTGAGTGAAATGTGAAAAATTAAAAGTTGGATGCCCTTGACCAGAACTGTGAAAAACTAACAATAGGCCTAATTGCAGCACACTTTCTTGTACATTTCCTTGCCGTTGATTTGCATGACTGCAACGTGAAACGTCCAGAAAACTTCCTGGTTTTCACTTTTTATGGAGAAAATGTGGTACATTTTCTTGTTCACTTTTTCCACTGCCGCTCATTTTTTTTAGCTCCGCTATAAGATTCGTATCTGTTCGGTGCTCCTAGGGCAAATTGGATCTTTTTAAAAATTACAAGGGCTTCAATATTATTTTCCCGATTGATTGAACTAGAAGCAATAGTACCATCCCTCCCATAGCAAGTGCTGCGTTGTTGCGCGAACGCGGTCGCTAAGCTTGAATATTCACGTCGCGTATTAAACCTGGTCGTTTGCGGTCATATCGAAGCGTAAAGGTCAACAGTGGTTGTTGATGAGCGAGCAATTATTGTGCAGTTGCGATGGGTTTTGTGGAGCAAGCGAGCCAGAAGCAGGAGCACACGTTACCTGCAGATTAGGCGATGGTTATTTGGAGCGGATTCGTCGATTATTCTCGAATTTATAGCGCTTCGTGTGAAGGCGAGTGGAGATGGTCTATTTGTTTTGTAGCCAGCCTTTAATTCTTCTTTAGTAGATAGTACCTACAATTTCAAAACTCAACAAAATGCCACTTAAACCGGCCAGGAAAGACAAGGATACGTTCAGTTGAAGGTATCTTAGCTTTGTTTTGTTATATTTTGACTTTTAGACTATTTTAGTCCATGGGAGTTTCGACGACTCATCGCATTAATTTGTCCAGGTGGATATTAATATATTCATTCAGTGACACATACTACGTCTGGGCCGCCTGTGATGCGACGCACGTCCATGAGCGAGGGACGTGACAACTTTGCCATGTTAGAAGACTGGCTTTTCCTTTAGATATTTCCTTCTATTTAATGAAACACACGCCACTTTGGAGGTCTAAATTTCGGATACTGAGGATAAAGAAGACACGGACAAAAATAGGAACTCTGAGAATTTCGCACACAAGTTTAAAGCTTCTCCGGGACATCCCATCCGGGAGCTTCACAGAGAGCGACTTGAGGAAAATAGGAGCTCTTACTGACAAGGTTTGGTGACTGAGTAGAGCACACAAGTGTAGCCCACGTCGAGGTTTCAGGGGGTTTTCTTTTGTTTGTATCTGTATCTTGCTAAGCTTTTATCATTAAATTTGTACAAGATCTTGTGATCACAATTCTGTGTTTTCGCCCATTCAGCAAGTACGTTATATTGATGTCAGCATTAGCGAGTTTCAGAAACATGCCTTTGAAAATTTTCAGCTCTCGTGATGTTTCTTGATATTTCTTTTACCACTTTATGGAGATGTAAACTGAAGTCACCGCAAAATGGAAACTTAAAAAAGCGTATAATCCATTTATCTCGAAACATAACACACATGACTTATACGGCCTTTATTTTCGTAAAGGTGTTTTGAATACGAAAAAACACAGTCAATGTGAGGGGCAAAAACAGCATTAATATAAATGAACCATAGGATTTTAAGTAATATAAGGGTCAATTATTGTGCATTGAGATGAATCGCTTGAAAAGAGAGACTTCGCTTGAAGATGTGATCAGAAGTAAACAAAGGCATAATAGTGCGTCACGTTCAGTCTTTTTAATATCCAAGGAGTCACTGTGAATAGTGTTTCCATATTGTTTAGCTGGCACAAAAACTTCGGACGAGTTATAAAGCGGCATAGTTATCTTCCAGGAAGAAAAGTTAGTCTTGGGTGAGACAAAAAGAACTGGAGCGAATTCTTAACTCACATCGGTATCAGGTAAAAAATATGTTATCGATTGTTTCATCTATTTAGATTCATGAAGTGCGTGCTGGTGAATGCAACATGCGAGCGAGAAATCTTTAAACTTTTTTAGGTCTCAAAATGCAAAGGATTTTATTCCTTTAAGTTAGAGAAAAATACCATGAGGAAAATCTTAAAACTGAATATTTTTCATCTTGTGGAAAAAAAGTGCGTTTTCATGTAGACTGTGGACCGCAAATTAGGATCGCACTTTTCACAAACATGCGAATTCTGAAGTTCAGAACCCAACCCAAGATTGCGTTTTTCGCTGATGTCAATCATCTTAACGGAGCTCTTAGGAAACAAAACTTTACTTCGCAGGTTCAAAAGGTCATGGTTTGTGATTTGTGGATTTCGATCCGTTTTGTGTGTTTCTCTGTTTCAAGGTTCGTTGCTTGTGATCGTAATTATGATTGACAGCAGCGATAAACACAATTGTGAAGGTGGCTTTTGAACTTTAGAGTTCGCATGTTTGTGAAAAGCGTAGTAAAGTCTCCGTGCAGTCAGTGAGGCCCCTGGATCAGGCGGGATCAATGGGCAGTTAACTGTCTGTTTTAGTATACTTCTGGTTTTCATACAATACAATATTTCTGTCTAGTGTAAATCAGCTCAGTCTGTCGCATTTTATGCTCGTAGAAGGACAACTATTTTTGGAATTTCCGGTTACGTCAAATTAGTCACGTTATACTGTCACGCTATATTTTGGGGCACAGCGGGATTGGGGGAGGGGTGCGTGGAAATAATGCAAATTGTTTCCTGTTTAGAATTAATGGCTAACTTGTTTATTTTTATTCATAATGGTGGAATTCAAAAGTTATTATACAGCCCCCACTTAAAGATGGTACTCTTTTTTTTTGGTTACGAAAGTCTTTCAAAAGGGTGCAATGTTCTGAATGAGTTTATGTTTCAGTCTCACATGAGATTCTGTTGCATGCAATGGTTGCCGACAAGGTTTTATGGTAGCCTGAGTGTGTATAGCCGCCCCCTCCCCTCAGAACAAATAGCCCCTTTGCAGCCCAGTTAAAAATCCCCTTTCGGCGATTCTTGTTTTCTATATAATTTTACCCTCGATAACTCGAACTCCCGATAACTCGAGCTTTTTTCTATTTCCCTTGAAGGTTCGAATTATCGGGAGTCGACTGTAATATCGAGTTGTTAGTATTCGTTCTTTGCCATTGACTGGACAGCGAAGTTTACTGAGAATATAGGACTGCCGGCCATTTAGTGTTTTGAAAACTTTGACCGGCAGTCGAGCTGGAAAACGTTCTAAGTGTCACAAAACGCGGTTTCGTCTTCTGAGCCCAGCGTAAACAAAACACTAGACTTGAGATCTATAAAGCATTTCAGGATCGCTTGCACATCAATGTTCTAATCAATTGACAGCTATCAAAACAGGGTATCCGCTTACCAGTATCACCTGACTGTACCGCGGGCTCATGTGTCGACCCATCGAAGTCGAGTATTTTTTTGAAGTTATCCGCTGACAAATTACCAGTTTCAAATGATCGCAGGCTCAAGTTTATTTTTTCCAATGTTTCATATCAAATATGTTGTGTTGGCCCCGCACTATTAGGATTTTGACTTCAAACTGACCTCGGTCGCAAAAATTCAGCCAGTTTTTTAAAATACAGGCGGGAAGACCTTTTCTTACCATGGTCACGCGTTGGTCACGCTCTACGACCAATCTTTATGCTCTGATTTGCATCATCTTGAAAGTTGTTTCCTATGACAGCTGAGGCTGACAGAGTTTTGTGTCAACTTGTGATGTATTAAACTGTCTTTTTCCACTGGATTTACAAAATGAAATTTAGCTGCTATCAGGAGTCTTCTGTTATTCACGGCTAGTTTGTTTATTGGGTTTTTGGTTGAGAAATACGTCGCTTGTCAAAGTCGGAAATCCGATTTCGGATGGCATCGTTTTCGTTTTCACCTTGCTTGATGCGTAAGAGGGTTGCAAAGTCTGAAGCAATACTGGCCTTACTTGATACCTTTCAGGAGCTGCACCTCGAATGGTAAGCCTGAGTAATTATTGTATTTGATGTTTGTTTTTGTTCTATCTAATTTCATGAAGTCGAGCACAGTTTATGTCGCAAGAAGATGACTGACTACTATAATTTCCCAGACTTTAATTGTAATTTACCGAATGAATGTAAAATTATGAAATATGTAGAACTTATATAAAAGAAACATCTCGTACTGGAATCATACCCTTCAACATTCACAAAAACTTAACTTTTATTACAAAATCAAAACGAATTATAGCCCCCTTGCCTACTGAGATATATAAGGAAGAACCCTCCTAGGAAAACATTGGTGAAACTGAGAATAAGCAGTCACAAACTTAGCATTTAAATCGGTAGATACGACAATATACCACGTGATGAAAGGCAATTTTGACAGAATTGAAGATGAAACTGACTTTTTATTAGATGGTCCAAATTTTTCTTCGATAAGAGAGATGTTCTTCTCTAAACTAGAGCCTAAAATACCGTTTCTACGACTACAATCACATGAGACCTTATTATCAAATCTAATGAATTCTACTGACTATTTTATTAACATCCAATTAAATTTCGTTTATATCATCTTGCTTTGAATTGAGAAACAAACTTGTCTCCGGAATAATTAATCCTACTGATGGTTGAAAATAAGTAAAATTTAATATATTTTAAGTTATTTTAAATATTTAATTTAAAAAGGAAATAATAATTAAATTTAAGTAGCTTTTGCAATACTGTAATACTTTGTTATATAGTTCGGCGCCTGAACCGGGCCTAATACTTTGTTATAGTCATGCAAATAAAGCTTAATGTTGTTGTTGTTGCGTTTTCCTCCGAGAAAAGCTTGTCTGAAGAAAAGAGGTGATGGGCAAAGGTTCAATATCCATTTAATACCAAATGGTTTACGCGTCGAAAAACAAAAATATTGAATTGTTACTATGTGATAGTTAGGTGTGTTGGCCTTCGAGATTCAGGCTATTAATTCTATTTTTGTATTTGTTTCCTTTTTCCAGGTTATGCCCTGAAATGCTTCGCATTTGTCTCTGTTAAGAGCTGGGATGACTGCAAAAACAGTACAAAAGAGGTGACCTGTTTGGACAGTCAGGACCGTTGTGCTAAAGTGTATGTAAAAGCTGAGATCTCAGGCGTGACACAAGAAGCCTTTGGCAAGGGATGTGCCACTTCATCTGACTGCAGCGCGAAGAACTGCAAAAAGATCGTCTCCTCAGGGAAAATCATCAAATGCGAAATCGACTGCTGTAAAAAAGACCTGTGCAATGGAGCCGAAGTACCAATGGTCAGTGCCATCATGCTGTTGTCATGCGCTATTATAGCTTTTGCTCGATAAGCTTGAAGTCAAGGAACTGAAATAGGGCCCACCGAAGTGAAAGAAACAGCAGCTCTAAATAGACATAGATTTTTTTTTAACTGAAAGGTTTTAGCGGATGTTGTTAGTTTTAAATCCCATTAAAGGTCAGTTGAAGAAAAGAAGATTCATATCATGAGAGTTGGTCTTTACCTTAGTTCTATTTTGTTTCAGTTTTTCTAATGCAGTGAAATAAAAAGAGATGTTGTTTCCTCTAATTTCCCACTGATACTGAATTTTAGTGTAAAGGATGCGTAAAGAGGTTGTGAATCCGATACTGAGTAAAGAATTCACAGTTCATCAGGCATTTACAACATGATAACATTAGGGCCATTTATACGAGGAAAAATAAGACGCGTCTTAATGTAAGACGCGTCTTAAATAAGACGCGAACTGGACCATTTATACGAGCATGTCTTATCTAAGACGAGAACAGCTCGTATAAATGGTTCGCGTCTTATTTCTTTTCTTGACTCGTTTTCATGTGAACGTTGCCCGTAGCAACGGCAATCCAACGTGCCGCGCCAAAAATTAACGCATGCGTACTATGCGTTCGCGTCTTATTTAAGACGCGAAGGTCATTTATACGACGTTTTTCTCGTCTTAGCTAAGACGCTTCTTATCTAAGAACAGGTGTTAAGGGCTTTTCTAAAATAAGACGCGTCTTAGCTAAGCCGCGTCCTATTTTAGACGAAATGTGCCGTTCATACGGAAAGTTCGCGTCTTATCTAAGACGCGTCCTATGTAAGACGCGTCTTATTTTTCCTCGTATAAATGGCCCTATTATCTCAATATATCAGGCTTTTGATGGCACTGATTATAACAATCACTTCTCTCGAGTGAAATCGCGGTTGGAAAAAATATCCTTTTAACATCTCTCTTCTATTTCGAGAGCAACAAACCTACAATCATGGACAAAAGTCTTGGGACAGTTGTACAGTTCGAACGCTTTTTAACACACGCGAAACTGTATCCGCGCGCTACTAACACTATACCTCCCTACCCCCTCCTCCCACCCCACAGACAGTGTTGAAACCGTCAAGGCACAATTCCTTTGATCTTTCAACATTGTATTGAGTGGGGAGGGGGGAGGGGACATGCATTTGTAAAATGACGGCACTGCTTTTTGCGACAGAAGTTGTGAAACACATAGAATTCAAGCTACGTTGTGACTGTCCCAAGGACTTTTGTCCATGATTGTAAGGAAAACACTGAGTCGAGCAGTGCCTTCTAACAGGACTGGTGGTCTTGAAAGAATATTACGGCGCAGCCGCGGCTCAGTTTCTTCTCCCAGTCTAGCCGACCCATACAACTAACCTATCAATTATCACAGGAAGTTTTCCGGGTGGATAAAAACCCATATCATCTAGAGGAGGGGAGCAGATCCAATTTTAAAGGGTGTTACTAGAAAGAGTTAGGGATTAACGAGGAAACTAGCAAGGATTGCAATTATGCCAAACATTTGTGCTTTACTCCAAAGAATTGCTGATGCCAAGAAAAGGTAAACATAATTTAGTTGCGTGCCAGTTTTTTGTCATCCAAAACCGCCAAAGTTAACTTTTCTTCTCCTCCTCCGTTGGCGTTCTTTCCTTTTGCTCTTACGTCCACACGTATCTACGCTCCATTTCCGCCACTCTCTCCAGTCCGAGCGCGGGCTCATTTGCCGAACAGCGGCTGGTAATCGAGCTAACACGTGGTATGACGTCAGATCGTGGACAAAATGGATACTTACTTTTCACGGACCCGCAAACACTTCTTCGCTTCGAAAATTGTTCTTCAAGTTTTTGTCTGCTGTCTTCGTGGCGTAGGTTCCATGTCTTCAAGTCGTGTCGTTCGTTCTTTTCATGGTACTGTTTTCTTCGGGTCACCACTGGCCTTTCTTCGTGTCGTGAAATTTTTCTTTCGTTATAACCTTTTCCTCGAGGCGTCGCAATGGGCTTGTTTCGTCGTTGCATCATTTTCAAGACCTTACTTCTTCGGTTCTTCTTTTCGTCAACTGAGCTACATACAAGACACCAGTAAGTCAACTTTTCCCGCCTTCGTTCCACGAGGCTCACACAGGCCGAAACAAAATGGCGAAGGGCGCCCTTGCCAAAATTGAGAATAAAAGTAAAGAACAGCAGCCATCTACTCCCAAAGGCAGATTTAGGGGCTGGCCGAGGGGACCGCGGCCACCCCTTTTTCTTCACAAAAACTTAACTTTTATTATAAAATCAAAACGAATTATAGCCCTTCTGTCTACCTAGATTTAACAAGAAAGAACCCTTCTAGGAAAACATTAGTGAAACTGAGAATAAGCAGTCACAAACTTAGGATTGAGACAGGTAGATACGACAGTCTACCACGTGGCGAAAGGTTATGCAATCTCTGCAATTGTAACAGAATTGAAGACGAAACTCACTTTTTATTAGATTGTCCAAGTTTCTCTTCGATAAGAGATATGTTCTTCTCTAAACTAGAACCTAAAATACCGTTTCTACGACTACAATCACATGAGTCCCTATTATCACATCTGATGAATTCTACTGACTATTTTATTAACATCCAATTAATTTCATTTATATCAACTTGCTTTGAATTGAGAGACAAACTTATCTCCGGAATAATTAATCCTACTGATGGTTAGAAATAAACAATGATTAATAAGTTTCAAATTATTTTAAATATTTAATTTACAAGGAATCAATGAGTAATTTCAAGTAGCTTTTGCAATACTGTAATACTTTGTTATGGTCATGCAAATAAAGCTTATTGTTGTTGTTGTTGAAATTTTGTATTATTTAGCTATTATTTTGATAAAATTCTCTGAAACATAAAAAGTATCTATTTAGCTGACAAGTATCCCGGCCATCTGTACTGTCGCAATTTGTAATAATCATCGCACTTTGTAATACCTGTCGCAATTTGTAATAAATCCATCGCACTTTGTAATACCTGTCGCAATTTGTAATAAACCGTGTCGCACTTTGTAATGAAAAAGCTGTCGCAATTTGTAATAACAGTCCATCGCACTTTGTAATAAACTAAGCTGTCGCAATTTGTAATAATTCCATCGCACTTTGTAATAATTTTTTGAGAGTGATTCAACTTACTTCGTCAACATTAATATAATGCCAAAATATGCTACTTCATAAACAAAGATGGTGACGTCTGCTAGCACGTAACATCTCCGTAACATTTTTTTTGGTCAAACATGCATGTCTACCGCTATAAATTTTTCTGCCTTGATTAATCACGTGACCAACTAGAAAAGCTTTTATGAAAGACATGAAACTTCCTGTGACATATCACCAAAAAGATATGAATCATGTTTAAATTCAAGAATATTTAAATAACAAAAGCAACATTTAACAACAGAAAATTCATGAATAACCTGGCATTCGTCGTCCAAATCCATGTTTGCTTGCCACGTGACACGTGAAGTCTTCGGGGAGGGGGGGATAATCCCATATATGGATGGGCTAGATAGGTAAGTACCGCCTGATAGGGTATGGTTTTTGAGGATCTCGAGCCTTTAATAGGGTATCATTTTTTACGTTGTTGGCCTTGTGTCTTTGGTTTGATCCTTAGATAGGGTAACTCAAGTAGTAATGGGTGGTTTATTCCATCCTTTCCATTTTGTGGAAAAACAGTAATCCAGAACACACTCGAAAGAGTTGTATATACGCAGGGAAGGATAATTTTTTACTATCCCGGCCCCATGATATTTGCTGTAGAGGACTCCTTGTAGAAAACAATTGTTTTAAGATGGAATGAGTACTCCTTTTGATCCTATATGGGACCAAATCAAGTGAGAATAATGGACCAAATGTCCAGCCGGCTCAGTGTAAGACCCCAAGTGAGTGTTAGAAAAACAGGTACATACGAAGGTATTGGCCAGCGACTAATTGGATTTTGTTTTTAGGTTTCTATTGTGGTTCGACGGTTTGCCACTGATGACGTTTTTTTTTATTTGCAGTAAACATTTTGAATCTTTCCAGGCCTCGTTGATTAAGTTGGCCAAAATATGGAAGCCACTATTACTTCTTTAAGATTGCGCGTTAGACAAGGACGGTGCACAACGTGTTGTATCGACCTGTTATAAGATCTAACAAGGAAAGCTTGAACTCTCGTGGTGTCCTTATTCGAATGATGTAGGATGGATGTTACGATTTGCGGAAATTAAATGCTTTTTAATAATGGTTCGTTTGTGTCTAGTGTGTCTAGCTCTGTCTAGATCCTGTACTCTGACAATGCTCTGTCTAGAGGCACATCCCCGTATTGGCCATATAAGGAAGTACACCCGCCGGGTAACCACTGAATGAAAACCACCTAGTACAATAGCAAGGTTTAAGAGTACCGCATTTCGTAAGTCAGATAACTAATCAACATTAATCTGAAAAAAATGTTTAGGATTGTGAATAAAGTTAAATGTTTGAATGAGCGGAGGTGTTACGTGCCAGCAGACGTCATCATCTTTGTTTATGAAGTACCATGCATATTTTGGCATTATATTAATGTTGACGAAGTAAGTTCAATTACTCTCAAAAAGTTATTACAAAGTGCGATGGAATTATTACAAATGGCGACAGCTTAGTTTATTACGAAGTGCGATCGACGGTTGTTACAAATTGCGACAGCTTTTTTATTACAAAGTGCGACACGGTATATTACAAATTGCGACAGGTATTACAAAGTGCGATGGATTTATTACAAATTGCGACAGGTATTACAAAGTGCGATGATTATTACAAATTGCGACAGTACACCATCCCTTTCTGGATTTTCTGGATCCACCCCTGCATCCCCTTTTGCATCCACACGATCCTTTGCTAACGCTCTCGAAAAGGACTTGAAGCAAGTTTATTCGAGTTATATTCATTATTAATAGGTTATCGGTTTTCTGGAAAGATCGAGCGTTAATTTTTTGGTGCTTGCTTTCTGATTACTTGTAAATATGAATTGATTGTTCACTCTAAAAGGCGGGCATTTCCTTCCATCTCGGGAGGAGGCAACAAATTACAAGCTCCTTTAAAGAAAGGGAAACGAATTACCGATGGAAAGCTGTTTTCATAACCAGCAAAAAGAATCATGAACGCATGACTTCTACTTATTCTCGGACGCAGAACAAGACAAGACCCTCTCACAGGAAAAATTAGCGTTGTTCAAAGAAGCAAAGCTCGGCAAGAAAAAAAAGGTTTTCCCCGAAACAAGAATGAAAACTTTGAGCATTGTAAAGATGTTCTTTAAATAAAAAGTGTTCAGATATGATTTGCTCTGTTTACACTTAATTGTTGATAAATGAAATGGCTATTTCTCCGTTAAAATATTTAATGCTTTCTTGAACATCATTGTCGACTTAAATGCAAATTACAAATTTTAAATTTCTTTGGCACTGTCATTTGCTTCCTCAGAGTTTTGTGGCCTTCTTAGAATTCATTCACCACAATTCTACAATATCTAGTGAAACACTACGATGTGAAGATGTGATGATCATTTTTAAATTTAGTTAATTTTCCAGTGAAGTTACCTTTTTTCGACGCTTTAATACATACTTTAATACGTATGTCAAAATTGGCATTCATTTCAATAAAAGTGTTTCCTTTTTGCGGATAATTTGTTTGTACAGTCCAGTTTTTATGTACTAAATTAAATACTCGGAGAGGGGGGGGTACTTCGTATAATGGCCTATGTATATGGGGAGACAACGCCCGAAATGGGTTACTTTTTCATGCTTCAGGTATATGACGGGGTAGGGATTTTACTAAATGAAGTATATGAAAGGGTAGGGAAATCTGTCATTTCGGTCTGTAAAAAGGCCCAAAAGGACTAACAGCTGCATTTTATGGCTGTGAAAATGTCGAGAAAACATTCTGGTCTTGTGATTTACTCGTATTTATTTCGAAAAGTTCTAAACTAAATATGTAGCAAAGTCGACGAAAGGAAAAACGGACGACACGAAGACATGAAAACGACGCAAACACGTAGCAACCGTCGAAAGGGATTGACGACACGACTGAAGGGCCGTAGAAGACAATACGATCACACGAACGAAGGACACGACGACTCGAAGACATGGAACCGATGCTACGAAGATAATTCAGAGGAGTCCAGTGAATCGGTTTGAATACGTGTACCTGTGTAGGTGGAATTTTTTTTAAAACGGATCAAAAATGTTGTGGATTAAAAAATATCAGGATACGTGTTGAAGGGGGCTGAATGTGATGTTTGGCCGTAATTATCAGGCGCAAAAAAACCTGCCTTTTGGCTCTTTTCCACCTCAAAGTTGTTAATTTTGCTAGGCTCGTTTTCAAAAAATCCGATTGGATAAAATATGCCACAACCATAAAAAAATGTAGCTTGATGGTTATGATAACTTTCATGTTTTGTTGTTGTTATTGTTGATGTTATATTTTTCGCTAAAACGTTTACGCCATTTTAGGAATGAGTTTGCTGACGTATGTAGAAGTGTCATTACCGTTCTGAATATATATGTTGCCAGCTTAATGCAATAATTTAATCTGCTTTCAGAACAGTAATAGCTGGCTGAAAGCATATTAAATTAGTGCATTAATTAAGCTGGCAACATATATATTCAGAGAGAGTCTGTTATGAGCTGTTGATTACTTTTCAACTCGCATAAAAAAGGAACACTAATGGAAAAGAATATAAGTTACATTAAGCTAAGTCTTGATAATAAATTGTTAGTTTCCTCTCCATATATGATATTCAGACACTGTTTTGAAAGGTTGTTTAGTAATTGAGAAGCACGATTTGATGGACGAACTGTTGTTTGATGCTGCAAGGTAGGTCACTAAGCAATACAATGTTATCACCTGCCCTTAATCGTTAAAAATCGTTGAAATCCACATTTTAGACCTAAACGGATCTAGATATGGATGTCAAACAAGACTAATAAACTATAATTGTTATACCCTTTTAATACGTAAAGGTAGCAAAACAAGATTAATTTTGACTCGTTATGGGTACTGATAGACTGATTTGGCATGTCGATAATTTTCTAAAATTTCTTTGAATTTTACTTACAGTCAGTCATGTTTCCGAGCTTTCAAATGCAGCCAAAATACAGTAAAAACTCAACTCTTATGAATGGCCAAATAATACTTGACAGTTAACCACCGTCATGAAACATCTTGTTCTTTACTTGACAGTTCTTGAAAGCTGCCGTATTTTTTGTGTGCTGTACTTACTGGACAGGGTTGTTCAAAGCTAGGTTATGGTAACCTAAGGTTAGTGTGAAATTTCAATTCAGATATGAAACCTTAAAAAAAAATTCAGTTTAATTCTTTAATTCTTAACTGGATGAAATAAAAAGAATAGAGAAAAATATCCGAGAAGATTCTTTAAAGAAAAGATAAAGAAGCCTGGATTAACTTTAAGCCCGGGTTAGCGCTAGCAACTGGGCCCTAGGAGACAACTTGTAAAAGTTCAGTAAATAAAGCGGCTCGCGAAACAAAAAAAAATCGCGTTCATTTCAATACGGAACTCAGATTGGAAGTAAATCCATATTCCTTGATAGTTTTTTATCTTTTCATTCATCGATGTTAATGCCTAATCATCCAGTTTTGTGCTTACTAGCTTATGGCAAGTAACGCACTTGCTAAAGCTTAGTTTCTTGGCCTCATTATTCCACGCGGCCTAGTCCTACAAAATGCATTGATCTAGAAGGCCTGGGAAGATGCCATACCGACACTAGGTAAACGCCCTGCCTGGTTTTGATAGTTTGATAGGTTCAGAAAACATTCACAGCATTCACTGTTAATGTCGTTTACAATTCGCTACACTCTGCCAGCAGAACCTTTCTTTCCCTGTTTGATTTTGGCGTACTCGTTACTATCACATTGCCCATAATACACCCTATTTGCCCCCAACCTTTTGCGTAATTTTGTATGTTACAGTCGTTCCAAGGGAAAGCAAAAACAATGTTTATAGTGACGTGCATTATGGACAATGTAAAAATGGCGAATGTTACAATCAACAATTCAACAATGTTACTTCGTTTACTATTCAGTACCGCTAAGCACATGTCCTCTATAGGGACTAATTTTAACTACGAGTACGAAACGTCAGGAGCTTGTACTCGTTATCATCGTCGATCCTTGAATTCTCTATGAGCTAAATTGTTAACGGCGAACTGAAAACTCCAATCCTTGACTCGGTCACTGTGCTATATTTTTTTGAAGCCACCGTCCCGAATAGCTAAAGTCCTCATTAGTGGTTGGGAGTGTACGGCAGCTTATGAAAGTATTTGATTTTTTTTTCGTAATGCTATTTTCATACTTTGTCAAGCACCGGCAAATACAGAAAACTCATTCAGCTAAAATCCATTCAGTGCCACTTAATGCCATGTAATGGATAACATTAATTTCTTGATGTGAAAAGAACAAGAATAACATCGGATAGACGGATCGATTTCCCTATTTACCTCCCTCAAAAAGGCTGCGAAAAGCTCAGTCGAAGAACATTATCCGCTGTTGAACAGATCTCAATGCTGTAATTCCGGAATATTTACTGCGTTTTATAATGGACCATTTCCGACTTTATCAAAGGTAATATTAAGATGTTAAAATGTTGCTAATAGCAGTTAAAATAAACCAATCATAGGGTATACCGGAAAAAGCTTTTATTTACAAATTAATTAATTAATCAGTGGTTACTGAGAAGGACGGACGCCCTTTATCTACTCGTTACAACTTCGGATTAACCGACTTAATTAAGCCCAAATGAGTTTTCTGAATAATGACCGCAAGTTCGCGATTCGCGAACTCCGAATACCAATAATAGCGGATATTGAAACCAGCCAGAACTCTGGTCAAAACCGGGTCGCGACTCTGAGGCGTTGCAATAAGTCTGTACCCATGCGTAAGGTCCTTGATATATTGCGGGGTTGGGGTCATTGTCTTGGTCTTTTTCAGTTGACCATTACCAGAAACATCGGCGACGGAAACGTCTCTTAAAAAGGCGAATTCACGCCGTCTCAATATTTATCGCTCTTATTCCACGTCGTTCAACTTGTCAAACGTTGATGAATTTCTCTGGAGTTGAATTCTAAAGCTGAGTATCTAAGTTTAAGAAAATCGTTGTCTTGTGTTCACGTCCTCAACAAAACGTGAAATTTACCAGTTTCGCGTCGTAGATGTGCAAAGACGGCAAGGAATTGTACAAAAAAGCGTGAAACTTTTGTTTTGCTAATCTAAAACTATTGTTTTTGTTTTTGTTTTGTTTTGTTTTGTTTTTTGCCGTTCTCGTTGCATTGCCGTCGTCTCTGCTTACACTAGGGAACTTAACATCCGCTGCCGTCGCCGTCGTCGGATCTTAAGCTCCCTATTTGTCAACAATCTACAGTTAACAGAAGGTACACTGTATTGCAATTAACGTTGATAAATGCCTAAACACAGACAATCAATTATAGTATTCACTAAAATCAGTACAAGATATTTGGGCACAGGTGTGGTTGATGTTAAAAGTTTTAGTGGAGAATCTACGCAAAATATTTAGGTTGCCTAGCGTGAAGTCTGTGGCCTTTTCTGTTACCCATGCCCTTGTACATTTCGTTCAAACTGAGAAACAAAGTCTCCAGGGACAAGAGAAATGGAGAAATCACAAGTAAAACTTTAACGTCTAAAGGTGATGTGACACGACACGATTCGCAACGACGATTTTTAGCGCAACACAGCGTTGCAATATTGTTGTGACATTGTTTCTAATGGTTACAACATTGTTCCAACATTGAAACGCTGTGTTGAGCTAAAAATAGTCGTTGCCAATCGTCCCTTGTAACATCACCTTAAGCTTTTTATTCCTTTCGCAAGGGCTTAAAGGTGATGTTACACGGGACGATTTGCAAGAACGATTTTTAGCGCAACACAGCGTTGCAATGCTGGAGCAATGTTGTAACCATTCGAAACAATGTCCCGACAATGTTGCGACGATGTTTTGCGAATCGTATCGTGCCACATCCCCTAAACACCAATTTTTTTTCTTTTTTTTTCTTTTTTTTTAATGAAGTGCACATTGAGAAATGTTTATCTTTTGGAGTATTCGTTAGAGTTATCATAAGTAGAGTTAGAGGTCTTATTGAGTGCTTTCGCGGATGGTGTTCACATCAACAAAGAAAATGCAGACATCCTCGGTAACAAATGAACGGCATTAATACGTGGAAGACGAGTTGCTTCACATGTAATATTTACTGGATCCGAGAAGAAGCTCTTTGATACCACACTATCTCGTCACATAAGAAAACGAAAATGCTGCTCCTGACTTTTTCAGTCGTTATTATAAACACCGCTGTAACGCGGACAGCTTGCCTATGCTCTTGTAAAAGAAGAAAGACAAAATATCGTCAATTCAACAGTTTTCCTACGTCAAATCTTCTTTTGTCTCTTTCAGAATTTCTTCTACCAAAACAAAAAAACAGTATCACCTCCTACCAGCAATGTTGATTGTTGACGTATTTATGTTCAAAACATTATTCCCTAACACAATAAATTCGTTTTTCTTGGGATAAAGTCTTACGGTAATAATCTAGGTGTATTTCTATTCCAGAATAAGGTCAATCATCAATCAAACGCACTCTTAATCACATCTTTGTTAAATGTATAAATGGATGGTTGAAAAGGCTTTTTCTGGGGCCGACAAATCACAGGTATCTTTTGAGTCCTCATAGGTCAGCTAAAACCTGCTAGAAGTCAAAGGCAAGTTCCATTTTATCTTAAAAGCTTTTTTTCTAAATAAAGAAACTCATTATATGTCAATTGTTTGTTTGAAAAGATTTGAAGTAACCGGACCACGTCTTAACATTCAAACATACAATTAGCGCCTCAGAAAAAGGTTGGATTGTGATTCTGTCTGAGATTTATTTTGAAAGGACACAACCAAAACCTTTAAGTTTTTTTCTTGATGTTCTTTAAAACATTCTGCAAAAACATCGTGAATCTCGTAGAAATAATGGTGCAATTCAATTTACAGATATATTTATCCTTTATTTCCGTTAACGTAGACAAATAAATTGATATTTAGCTCTTTAATTGAAAAACTGCACGGAAGCGAAATAGTTTTTACATTGGCAACACCCCACTGCTAGAGCAAACAGATTTTCCGGCCCTTTCAAGATAAGGGGAAAAAACGTCTCTTCTGGAGCTCACTAGCAAGGGTAGCTTTATAACTTAAATCTAGAGCAATAACTGTCCATCTCAGCTGTTATAGCTTGTTCCGGCTATCAATTTCTTGTGCAAACATTGTGAAGTCGGAATCAGTTATTTGTGAGGAGTTTGTGATCAACCCAGTGAAGAAAGGTAGGATTTGTAAGAGAGGATTTTACTTCCTGGTAAATTTGAGAATTATCATACCATGCCTAAGTTTTTTTAAAAAATATTAAAAGTTTGCAGATTTTTTTAAGGAGACTGACTCTTAAAATTGTTATAATGTTGACATACTTTTTACACCGCTCCATCAACAATCCAAATCTGAGAGATACACCGTTCAGTTTCAAATCTCACGTTTTCGCGTGATGAAATACTGCCAAAAATAACGGAAGCAGAGAGACATCACACTAAAAGGCAACAAGGCACGTAGATAGTGACTTTCAGAACTTCAGTTAGTGATCCGATCTTCATTTCTAATTCTTTTCGTTTTCCATAAGATCACATTATATGATGGCATTAGACATAAGAATACGGAAATTAGATATTAAAGCGAACTGTCGATATTTAGATTGATACATCTTCTTTCGACAACCGCAAAGTGAGAATATATTAACAAACAAACGGGTCGTCAATATTGAGGGGCATTAATGTTTATCATTTTACTTTAATATTGTCATGTAGACTTTGTGTTGACCTTACCTTTAGACTAACTTGTCTCGCCTTGATCTTATCTAATCTTCTCTTGACCTTATGTTATCTTATCTTAACTCAGTTTAATTTTCTTTTAACCTTCTATCCTAACTTACCTTATTTAATCTTATCTCATTTCATGTTAACTTATCTCATTTTATCTCTTTTCATCTCATCTTATTTTGTCTTAACTCATCTTATCAATCTGTCTTATCTTTTCTTATATTTTCTTATCTGCTCTCCTCTTTTGTCATTTTGGCTTATCTTAACTTATCTTATATTATGTTGGCAAATATTATCTGTCTCATCTCTCTCTTCACATATGTTTCTTTTCATCGTGTTATAAAATCTCCAAAACCTTTTTTTCTGTTAAGTATGTAGGTCAAAACTGAGCATCTTAAAACTCAAGAGGGGTGCAGTTTGCAATGGATCCCTCGGGAACAGATTTCGGAACTCAGAAGTGTTGTTTCAACGCCAGAATCATAAAGTATCGTGTGAACGGCGTATTTACTGATTTGCTTGATGATAAAGTTTATCACCAGAGTTTTCTATAAGTTAGGTTGTAAAGTCTCAAAGATTGTGCCCCCGTTTGCTCCGATTTGTAAAGGGAAAGGCAAAGAAGAAAGGCAACGCTTTTCCAGTTCTGACATTGTATTATATTGTGACAGTCATCCAAAGTGAATCCACTTAATTTGTATCATTCCTGAAACACTGATCAGTGTAAGAGCGAAGTTATGATCTTCAGTATCAACCGAAAGGCTGGGATATTATACACTAAATTCAGAATGTTCTTAAAAATTCCGACGAATTCCGATTCGCAGTCGTTACTTTTCTGGCGGAAATAAATCTGCAATTCCCGGCAGGTTAGTTCCGACAGTAATATTCTCTTCAGGGAATTATACGTTTAATGTCACTACAATGTTACTTTGTACCTAATTTTCCCTTTTGGGTTTTTTAAATTGAATTTTTAAACTGATAAAAATTACGCACTAAACTAAATATATTTTTCAATAATGAAATTCCTTGTTACCGTTTGTTTTTCTTTTTTCGCTCGGCTGCGGAATCACGCATAAAAAATTTATCGTGGCCGGTCAATGTTTCAATCAGAACGCAAAAAACGTGCCATGAAATCAATTAAATCATCTTCTTTTGCAAATTCTAAAGTATATTCCACGAGCTATCAGGCTGACAGTTTTCCCGTTGAAGAAAGAAAAAAATGAAGTAAAAGAGAATGTATTATCTCTATATATAAAAGCTTACTTTAGGTTAATCAGCAATTTTTTTGTTGACGTCTTTTTCAAAGTGTTGTTTTTTGCTATTTTTAATGTATTTGTAGAACTTTGATGGGTTCCATATAGGCCAATTCTTATTTACATTTTTTGCTTCATTAGGATATGCTTATAGTGAAAGAGCATAAGAAGTTCAGTTATCTCTGAAAAATTGAGCCCAATTTATAACAAACGTTTAAAAAAGAGAACGAAAGAGAACTATTTTCTGCTAACCTTCGTAGTCGCGTTCTTAATTTCGTTATAATAAGATAACAACCTTGCTTATTGCTGAGAACATCTTAGAGAAAGCAAACCAATACATGAGGTCATAAATTCTAGACATATTTATTCTCGGTTTCCGGTAACTAAGACAATCATTTGATATTTTCAATATAAACCTTTGATATCGGGAATCTTTGTCGAAAAAGATGGCTGCACTTTTAAGTCACTTTATATTTTCTTTTTGACCGTCAATGCGTCAAGTAGTTCATTTGCGACCCGTAGGCTGAAAGACCATTAATCAGTTTTCCATTCAGTTTTTCATTCAGTTTTCTACATAACTCTACTTGGCTATAATCGTATTTCATTTTTGGCGGAAACCAACCAAAAAAGATGCTTACTCTGTTATATTTTTGTACTTTTTTGCTTCTTTCTTTTCTATTTCATTATTTTTCTGTCACTGTTCGTCTCTGTTGACCCGCAGTGTCCGTGGGTAAATTTTTGGGAAAGCGATTTTCTTTTCCTTCGGAATCAAGCGATAAAAACCGTGTATAGTTCTTTTGTGTTTTACTGCTGGCAGAACTGTTACGAATTTCTAAAACTAAGAAGGTCAGCTAAGATCCATATGTTGTGAACGTGAATCTCTTGCTTTTAAATTTGCTTGCATGGTGAAAAAGCTAATTGTGTCAGATGTGTCAGTTTTTGTACATTACCCCGGCGCATTTGAAAAAGACTCCATTCGGCAGGAAAATATTAAACACAGCACGGAGGCGACGCAGTTGCCGAATGCTTTCATTTTTTAGCTAAATTTAAAGAGTTTCTTGTTTATACACACATTATGGTAGTTGCTTACGATCTCAGCACAATTTTTATCGCCTTTTCAGTTCGAACTGAGGATCGTGAGATGAACAAGTTTTTCTTACAGTTATTTATAATACAGTCTGTCAATAACACCTTGTTATACAGTACCTTTAATGTCATAATAAGATTGTCTATAATCCGTCATATATCTTTACCTTGTCCAATATTAATGTATAATTGCCTTCAGGCAAGACATTTTCCGCTGATGTTTATTATTTTTTTTCATTTTTTATTGAAAGCCTGCCATACATTAACATTCAAGTTCACATCGCTTTAATTACTTACGTAAATACACAGTCGGCGAAAGAAATTGTAAATTATAGTCTTCTAATTTACTCACTAACACGCCTTTGAAAACTGTAGTCCACGTTTATCAGAGAGTGCAAGAGATATGACTGACTTGTTTTGCTATTAACTGAAAATCTTTGATAACAATCTACAAACAAACATTGAAACAGCTTTTACAGAAAGCCCTTTTCAAACAGAAAAAATTGACGAAAGACCGCGAGAGAGTTATCTTTTTCGAAACAATCAAATAATGCTATTTTTATTTGATTTTCAAATTAGTACGAGATTGAAAATATATTTGTCCTCCGATAATGAAATTCTTTAAAATTAATGCTGTTTTACTGAGGAAGAGTGTTGAGCGACCGTATGGCAAAAAATGAGTTCGTTATAATGGTGAACGGTAAGTTGTTTAAGGTCTTGTACTGTGCATTTCCAACTTAGTATAACTGGTGCCGTACATCGTACGTTTAATGGACCGGGCTCTTCGCTATTAAGGAGTTGTTTATTATCGTAATTCCACTATACAGTTAACCGTCGATGAGTCGAACCTTTCACGAGAATTCACGTCGAAAAGTCTGAGTTATCGGCGCGAGTTCGGGGTTATAGGGGGAACAAATTACAGGTAATTTAAACATCAATTTCTTGAACATACCAAATCAAGCGATGTGAAATCTTTTCTTATGAAGAAATAACCTAAAGAGAGCGAAAGTTTATGATAAACGCCTTCATAACTCGAAGAAGGTTGGTTATCGAGGCTGATATTCTAAAAAAATACTATGAATGAATGGAAATAGAATAACTTCTAGTTACTGGAGGTTCGAGCCAACTAAACGGGGGTATTGCCTGAGTTTTTTTTTTTTTTTTTGCCAGTCTTGTATCTAAATATTTCGAGTAGGTGAAGCACTCCGTCTCGAAAAGTCTAAGAATGGATGTTTGAACCCTTTTCATCTTGTAACAGTAAGTTGCAGGATACCAGATTTGTCTTGTCAAAGTGCACATGGGAGATGTCGCATAGCTTTAATATACCTTGTACAGTTAAAAAGTGTTTATAATGCATTTTGATAAGCTTTCTATTCAAAACAGTATTTTCATGGGTAAATGGAGGAACGACAAAAAAATGATGATAATAATAATAATGTTTTCTCGCCAATGGAGTTGGGATACTGAGCCTTTGAGGCAGACGCCTTGGCTTTTGTGTCACTTAGAAATGAAAACCCAAGAAGTCGTCTGCTCTTGCAGGCTAGATGGGGGAGGGATTTGTTTTTAATTACTTTCTGGGGAAACTTCCACCTATAAAGAACGACAACAAAATTAAACAATGTCTGTTTACTGAGGCTAATTTTCATTTTAAAAAAAACTTTCCTAGCCTTGGGATTTGAAAATAAAAGTAACTTTTAACAAGCATGGAGCTCTCTTTCAACAAACTGAACTTAGCTGAAATTGTTGTCCATCGTAGTTCCGCACAACGTGCTGATTTTGTGAGATCGATTTTTTTTTCTTAATTGTTCTAATCCATTTAAACTGGTGACGTCTTTTGTCGATTTCTGATCGGTGTTAAAGCTTGACTGTGAACATTCAACTGCGAGGAACTCTTCAAATGCTTTTATTGAACGTAAAGCACGTAATCGTTATTTCACAAGGATATCTATTTTAAAAATGTTTTATAAAAAAAGGATGAATTTAAAATATGAAAAATTGGCTAACTAAGCACATTATAAGGATTGAATTAAGAAAAAAAATTCGTTAAAATAGAGGCATGAGAACTATATATAACTCCTGTAAAGTGACGCGCTATTTCTTACGTATAAAACGTTTTATGTGACCCTGCAATTTCGGCTGCATAAACGATAGGAGCGCACACTGTAAGTGCTGACTGGTGTGGACTTTATAAGTGATTTTAAGGTCATTCCCTTGAGTCACAAGTACACTTAAATATACAGGTAAGTGTTGCTGCGTTTGATACAACCAGGCCCAGCCTAGTTTAACCAGCGAGCAACCTTTTCATTTAGGGGGTATCACTGGCTACAGGCTATATAGTTAAGTTGTGAAATAGGAGATTTACCTGTGCGTTTATCGCTGAGACCTCTCCGTAATTAAATCCTGCCGATCCTGCAGGTACCTCGATTATGTACCCAGTCCAGTGTTTTACAGGCTAAGATATGGGCCTGTAGTTCTGAGACTGCAGACGAAGAAAGCAGAAAGTCGTTTACCGATATACCGTGGTCCCTCGTCGAAAATTCCGGATCAAAGTGGAATTTTAAAAATGTTTGGATTTTGGGGGAGGGGAAAACCGGAACACCCGGACAAAAATCTATAAAAGCAAGGACGAGAAATAACAATTAACTTAACCCACATGTTGCGTTGCCCAGTCAAGACCACTTTAGGAGCTGGGTTCTCTCAACCATGCCCCGCCCGTATTGTTATTTCCATCAAAACAAATAAAGATCGATGGTACACTCTACAATGCGGGAGACTTCGAGGAATAATTTGGATAATTGCTTCCTCAATGTAAAAACAAGCCATTAACGTTAAGTGAATTTGACAGGAACGGCCATCGAAAAATGACTATAAGTTATCAGTTAGTGATTCTGAGCTTATTTTTAAAAAGCTCTCGTTACTTCAAGCAATGAAAAACACGGATTGTTTAAAAATAATTCGGACAAAAATATATTATCTAGGGACTTAAGATTTCTCATTTCTGCATCAACGTGTTTCGCGGTAGGTGAGATGGAAGGTTTTTCGAATTTTTATATTGGTTCTGTTTCTTATTTTGTCGCTTTTGATGTGTTTGTTTCTTTGTGGGCTTCGTAGAAAAGTATTAATTGTGTACAAAGTGCATAAGTCCTTTCAAAAACCAGTCTTAGGATATTGATATTTCTAGGGAATTGTAGGGTGCACCTTTTTCGGTTACTGTTTTTGTCTATTTTAGCTGTTTTGCGGTTTTCAAAAGAAGCTAATTTCGCACTTTTACAATTAACCTCAGACCTCGCTTACACGGGTCCTCACAAACTTTCGAAGAGACAAAAACTTACACGGCCCGGAATCCGCCTTTCGTTTACACGGGACCCGTGGAACCAGGCAAGTTTTTAAACGGCAAACAGTTCTGCAATCTGAAACAGAATTTGCACGGTTCCGTGTAAAAGGGTCAGGGGTTGCACTGGTAAAAAATTCGCCCCGTTCAAAAATGTCCGAACCAGTGTAAAGTGAATGTCTCAGAGCAAACGTGTAGGGTTATTATGTATTGACAACTGATCGAGAGAGAATGCCAAGAGACAAATTCAACTGCTTTTTTTTCTGTTTCAGTTCTTTCCGAACATTTTAAGCTGTTCTCTTTCCCCTGACGTGGATTGAGAATGAACCGCACTAAAAAACATTTTAAAATACCAATAAAACAAAGCATTAAGACAGGCATTCCTGAAGCCAAAATTTAGGCGACATTATGCGGCTACAAAATTTTTTGTTGATGTCGTTTTCGAAAGGTGAGTAAATTGAAATGGAAGGAAGGAGATCAATAAAGGTTATACGCGTAAACCATTTAGTCGGCTAATGGGTTTAGGGCGGGGCACCCTTTTCTAGTGCCTTCTAGCTGGTCTTTGTCTTGTAATTATTCTCTAAAAATTTCAATTTCCAAACATCCTCAAATCTTAAAGTTGTCTTTAGTTTCCAATACTTTAAAAATCCCTTAAATTTTCATGATTATTGTGACAAGGACTACAAAAACGCTATTGAGGCAATTTTTTCTAAAGAAATCGAAACGAGATTTAATAGAACAACTGCTGATTTTATTTTATTGTTTTTTTCAATACGGCATTCAATGAAATGCGCACTTAATATGATTCAAAAGAGAATCCAAAGCACTGATTCAAACCAAAAACTGAGAATTGTACAGGGTCCTTATAGTGCGAGGCGGTATGATTTCGGCATTATTTAATGTCGGGACTACAGTTTTATATGCGTAACTGGAAGAGATCAGTCAAAACAGCCAGTTAAAAAAAATAATACGTACTGATGACGTTTTTTTTAATATGATAACTAAATTAAGAACAAGACTTTGCTCTTTTACTTATTTATGACGAGTGAACTTTATTGCCATCATCCGGTTATCAGGAAATTGTTTGTTTGTTTGTTTGTTTTCACTTTAGTGTTTAACATCAAAGAAAATGAAGAATGTTACCTTACAATCCAGTCCTAGTTATACTTAACGTTTTCTTCTCTCAAAAAAGAACATTATTTAACAACAAGGGCTTCTCTCATTGCCAGCATTTTCAGTTAAAAATGTAAATAAAGCAATAGCACATCTCTTTTACAACTGTGCTACATAAATGCACTTCAATTATTTCACAGGGTATTCACCGTTTGCTAACAGAGATTGATTATTTTTTTCATTTCGATTATTATAAATAGTGCTTTGCTAAACAAATGTTTTCTGAATACACTACCTTTAATATTTTAGGCCTGTGGTGTTCCACATTCGATATTATTTTACGACTTCTTGTAAGTACGTGCGACATATCATATTATCTCAAAACTGTAAAATTGTTTAACAGCTAAGCACGTTATCAGCGTCTTAATATTCTCTGCAGCTGTTCTTTTTTCAAGTGTTTTCATTGCTGAAAAGGTTAAGCTTTGAATCAGCGAAAAGATAAGTGACAGAAATGAAAAAGTGTTTTGTATGGAATTAAACTTTTGTTTTGATGTTAAACCAACCTGACTGTCTGAGGTATGTCGCAGTGAATTGTGAATCAGTTTTCCGTGTATTGCGGGATTAAATTGTAGCAATGTATTACTTTAGTCGGTGTAAAAATAGCTAGAATATATACTTGCTTTTAAACGCGACATGCACGCGTGAAATGGGGAGGAATTACTCAAAAGCACATTAACGCTTAACACCACATAGCTAAAGGTTTGAAAGGTTTTTTCTTTAATTTTTCAACAGCCCTCTTCATCTTAAAACTAAATCATTAACGAAAACTCTTGATCAGTTAAACTGAATGTTTTTTTTTTACTATTTTTGCAGCGAGTTCAAGACACTCCTGGACAACGAAAATTTGACAGTTGAGAATTGGAAGTATTTTTATTAATTGGTGAAGTTTTTACTTCAGTCAAGGTAAGAAAAAAATCTAGCGACTGTATTGAAAAGTTTAATCTAATTATTGTGTTGACAAATAGTTAACTTTTAAAGCCGGGGGCAAGAAGAGTCAGAAGGTACAACCCTCATTTACTGACGTTGTACATTTATCATCCGAAAATTTCTTTTATAACTATTGGCTTCCTAATCAACATCGTTTTGTAACAAAATTGCGGGGTACTTTTGTGATGAGAATAAGTTAGAGTTCACTGATTTCTTTTGCCAGTTTTTTTATTATTATTTTCGACTGGCTGGTAAACTATAACGAGACAAATATATGCATGGCAAACGCCTCCATCTAGTGATATCACTCGCCCACCCACTCAAAATATTATTTTTGTGTCGGCGCGATTCAGTAATAAGGAAACGCCCCGTTAGGAGAGTGTTTTTTCAGTTCTTTCTTCTGAAAAAAAAAGAATAGAAAAGATAATCGTCATCTACAACAGCAGCAAAGACAAAAACTCTGGTCAAGAAAAGTTTCAAATGTCCAGGCAAACTGCTTTCGCTCGCGGGATTGCTAAAAAGCGGACAGAATTGAAAGCTGATTGAATATCAATGATCCCGTGGAATATCGTCTGGTGAAACAGTTTCTGAATGATTCTGAGCACGATCAGACCTCACGTATCTTTTATTCCACACAAAGTTTACAACTTCCAAAACCTCCTCACTTTTAAAAGAGGCCAGGATGAAAACCCCAATTTCAAGTCGAAATAAGAAATAAGTTATATAATAGCGGAGCTCTCGCGCGCGAAACGCGCAGCGGAGCACTATGGGTAAGAAAATGTGGTAAACTACCCATCCGAGAAAACTTGGTAATCACTTTACCGTACACCGACCGCCCGACCGTCCGTCCGCACAACAGGTATACCAATGTAAAATAACTCAATCAACAGGTATGGCAACCCAAATGCAACTCGAGGTTATTTTGCCGGGAAATCGCATAGCCACCCGCGTCTTGTAGAGCAGAAACAACTAAAGAGTCAATGAAAGCGAGGAAAATGGAAATTGGAAATTGTCTCTGTATCCGTGTTTTCTGAAGTATTTAAATCTAAGCTTAAAAGCTTAGATTAATTGTCATGTCCACAAATTTGGAAAGAGACACAGAGAAAAAGAGAAAGTAGGCGGCAGGCCAGCGAAGCTCAACGAGAAAAAGGGCAACAGAGATTTAGAGCGAGAGATAAAAAACAAAGGAGACATTTTTTTGGAAGAACAACATGAAAATTTTGTAACGGCGGTGACAAAATGAGAAATGCTAGCGGCCACCAATGCAAGGTGAAAATGAGCGGCAGTGAAAAAAATGTGAACGAGAGAAATGTGTAACTAAGAAGTTTCTGGAAGTTTCACGTTGTAGTCGTGCAAAACAACGGCAAAGAAATGTACAAAAAAAGTGTGCTGCACGTGCAAAGTTGCTTTTTTGCTCATTAGACCTATTGTTGTTTTTTCACTGTTCTCGTTGCCCTCGCCGCTTAGCATTACACTATTTTATATTTTGTTTGAACAAACTATAAAGATTATCGAGAGCTTCGCTTTTAGCCCTGACTAAACCTATGTATTATATTGGAGAACATAAAATTATAAGCTTCGTTTTGAAAAAGAGGTTTGGGGCAACGCGGACCTATTCGATCCACTTTATTGTTCATGTTACATTGCAACCTGTTTTATTCTTCATCAGGCGGGCATGACTATCATTGAGCACTGAGAGAGATTCACACGCTTTTCTTCCCAAACTTTTACAAGCCTGTTTTTAGCGCACACCTCTACCACGCAGACACTATATAGCTAGAACCTAGTAAGCGAGTCAATGCAGGTGTCACTTACATCACTGTTGGCGCACTGGCAGTATATATAAACATATGTAAGCAAAACAATAAAAAAATCGAAGCGGTTTCTTCGTGCCAAAACTAAATCTCAAAGCTTGATGATTACAGTGCCTGACGATTCTTGCTTTGACAAACATGATTTATTATATATATGAGCCATTTCTTTTCCTGCCATTTTAAACACTACATCTTTTTCCTTTTCTTTCAATCCTGCCGCTGTAATACAGGAAAGCCATTAACCAGTGATTAACAATGTAGTTGAGCTGTAGTTTTTTAACTTGTAAACCCTTGTAATTGCCTAGCCTGATCGATCTAATAGAAATAACAAAGGTTAATTTAAGACCTATAAAATCTTGTGTCATTTCAGTTGGCTTGAAGTGTTTTTTCGGCCACAATTGCCTCAGCATGAAATTTTTTTTATGCCGTGAAATTCCATACACGATCAGTTTGTGTTCAGTTTGCACAAACACATTTTTCCCAGGTTTCTTCACAAATAGTTAAAAAATCACGGCTTGATTTTGTACATGAGATCGACACGCAAATTGACTCAAATTAAAAAGATACAGGGATTTCAATTCAGCAATAATTTGATTGTCTGATCTAAGGTAACTTCCTTAGTCACATAGGTAGCGGTCGGGACCCAAAATGATCGTGAGTCTTCTTTAATCTGGCTTGTCTGTCCGAGAAAAGAAAACTGAAAATCTGAAAACTAGAGCAACTATATTTCGGTATAAAAAGGAGTGTTCTTTCGGTGGCAGCAGGAGCCGGTTAGAGCAACTTAACATGTTTTGTACATTTCTCCTTGTAGAAAAACCATTACACTAGACATTTAAAAATCATTAACGATAGACACTGTGGTAGTAACGTGAAAAGCCTCCTTGTAATTACCTTCGTGCAGACGTCTCCCATTCAACAATGGAAATATGAGACGTCTGCATGCAGGCAACCCTTGGACTTTTTAAGGGAAAGGTCTCGGTATGGACAAGTTGGACTATTGCCTTCTTAATTTGATTGATTCTTCAGTTTTGTAAAGGGATGATTTGTTTACCATTACAACAAGGAGCCTAAAAGTGTGATCTCCTTTAATTAACCCACATTATTTCATGCAAACATTAACCAATCAGAAGTCGAGGACAGTTTTCAGCTAGCTTCTGATTGGATTAAATCTTTGCGAAAGAATGTGGACTAAATCAAAAGTGGTGGAACTTTTCTATGAAAAAATTTTCCAGACATCTTGGGCGCTTTCCATTTAAGAAAAAGACCCGGAAATTTCGGAGGTAGGAAAAGTGGAATTTCCGATTGGTAAAAAGTTGTTCCATTTGGTCGTAAACCCGGTACGTGGCGGTGCCCGACCGTGGACCTGGAACTGGTACAAACTACGAGAAACGTAAATGGAACACGACATTCCGTTCGGAAATTCCAACCGGGAAAACGGGACCACCTTTTTAGATTTTCCACTTTTTCTGGGAATTTTCCAGTGGGATGAACCGACGAAACGTGTTCCATTTACCGCCGAACCGGAAATTCCGGAAATTTTGACTAAATGGAAAGCGCCCCTTGGCTTGCATGAACCAATCTCTCTCCCTCCTCCATCACCCATCACATTGCTAATGGCCCGCAGCCGTCCCTAACTTCACGTCCTTCAGTAACTGGCGAGAGTAAAAGGCATGTCGAAACGTTTTGAAATTGTAGAAACAAATCTTATGAATGCTTTTGATTTTATTTATTTCTTTAGAAAATTTTAATCCAATATACAGTTACCCGTTGTCTTTGTCTTTGGCAAGCTACGATTTAAGGAGAACTGAAGCGAGCCATAGTTGCCTGTCCGTGTGAAGTACGATGGGTCTGGGAGCAAGTCATTGCAAAGGAGTCTGGGCCCCGAGGGAAGTATCCCTCACCACTTTATCCACAGCTGCAGTGTTTGTGGTGTTCACAGTCATTGGCAACCTGCTGATTATCCTGTCCGTCCTGTTGGACCCGAATAAGAATCTTCGCCGCACTCCTTACATCTTGTTGATTTTAAACTTGGCCATCACAGATTTGATCGTGGGTGTCATGGCAGAACCGCTGTCCATGGTTACCCACTGGAGAGAGGCGCATGGTCTGTCAATCTCGTTCTCGAGTCTGTCGCAGTTCGTTTATTTCATGTGCTGTACCGCGTCACTGCTCAGCCTGGCCATCTTAACAATCGACCGCTACCTGGCCATTACGTCACCACTGTGGTACAGAGCAAACATCACCAACATTCGAGTACTGCAAGGATCCATTGCTATCTGGGTATTGTCAGTGGCTTGCAGTGGTTTGTTATTCGTCATCGGATTCGTGACGCTCGCTTTCGTGTTCGCCAACTTGACGCTGTTTTGCACAGTTTTCATCCTGGTGTTTTCGTATGTGCGCGTGTTCTTGACTGTAAAACAGAAGGTCAAGGAACTGAACAACTTACACCAAGGCGACGAGGAACGGAACAAGGCCCAAGAAAGAAACATGCTTTGGGAGAAAAAGCTGACCAAGACGCATTTAGTGATGCTGGTAGCTTTCCTGGCGTGTTATGGCCCAGCATGCATCATGATCTACATCATGAATACGTGCAGTAGCTGTAGCTGCGAGGTCATTCATTGGTTAAGAGACATGCATTTTGTGTTAATCACGCTAAATTCTTTGATCAACCCTTTCGTGTACGCCTTGAGGCTCCATACTTTCCGAGAAGCTTTTCGCCACTTTCTTCGCCCTTTTCGGAGATGTAGGAGAAGCGCAGTGGAACCTACCGGTGAAAACTTAAAGCTTGAAGGAAGTGAAATAACTCAATTCACTCAAGCAACTATCAGAGGTCCGCTTGCCTCAGAATATTCAACAGCCTAATTAAATAAACATCTGCCGGAACAGAAAGAAGTTAGGGACAAAGGAAAAGTAATACTGAGAATGAGAATTTACTTTACTTTCTTAATTTAGTTTTTATTCCATGAGGCTCTTTCGAAAAGAATTCCAGTGTATAACTATGCTTTACTAAAAGGTCCACTGAACAATTGCACGCTAGTCAGAAGACCAATTCGCTGCTACGACATTTCCTGCCTCAGTTCTAGTTAAGCATTTGTTAGCCTGTATATATGTAATATAAGATAAAGCCCCATCTTTATTCAATCATTTATTCACACCGCCATTTCAAAATAGTGATTAGTGAGCTCAAAGCCAAAGCGAGCTTGTAATGCGTCTCCTAATGGAAACTGGACTGTCATTTTACGTGGTCATTCGAGTCACCCGTAGGTCTAGCCGTTTGCAGGGCAAAGGTTGCACCTTTATTCTGTGAAACGAAGAATTTTAAATGCCGTTTTCACTACACGAGGAAATACCAGTAATCTTACGTGAACTGGAATGATATAATGATTCTTGATAAAAGGAAAATAACAGAATATTGGCCAACTCCGTCTGAATATAGCAAGGACCTATGACTGATTGAGGTATTCCCGTGGAACAACTTTTTGTCCTACACTTATTAACAAACAAGTCTATCCATAAACAAACTGGAAGTCAAAAGGGCTGTAATATTTTCTAGCTAGTAATTGAGGGACGCTCGGGATGATTGGCGTGTGTAGTGCGCCACCATGCCGAGCTCTCGATCGTTTTCGTAAAATTCGGTTTGGGAAGACTCGCAATAAAAGTAACGTATGTCACTGGGTCTATTTAATAACTACAGTCAAACCTCCCTGATGGGAGCACCCAAAATGCGAAGACTTAGTGGTCCTTTACGCGATATGGTTGCTAACGAGAAGCGAACTAAAAAGGGTTTATTCCAAGAAGAGCTCCCTACACGCCTACCCTTTGGAAGGGAATATTAAAACTGCATACAATTTCAAAGATACAATATGTGTAGTTCTTTACTGTCGCTGAAAGTTCTTCCTATACTCTTAGTAATGAAAAAAAAAACATACGACAAAGAGAGATCAAACTAGCCTACTCCTTTATTAGCCAACTTTTTATAAACTATTTCAGTGCTGATCCAAGCTTATAAGTGGAGATCCCACAAAAGTAGAAGTAACAATTTCAAATAAGCAAGTTTTTCATGCTCGTGTCATGAACCCTTGATGTATTTTAAAACGTGCCTATAATCTAACTTAATAACTTCAATGGAAGAAATGAGAAACATATCCCTCGGTGGGACTTTTGCGCACTTTAGCTGTTTTATGCGAGTACAGTCGAACCTCCTGCGAAAATAAGGGACCTTAAGCAACAAAGACGGGCGATTGCTACGAAGACGTCTCTTAAAAAGTGAATTCGCCCTGCTTGAAACTTTATCGCCCTTATTCCATCTCGTTCAAGTCATAAAATGCTGGAAACATTTTTCTGTAATTGAAGTCTAAAAGACTGTATCGAACTTAGGAAAAAGGAAAAAAGTCGTTTTCTTGCGCTCACGTCCTCCAAAAAACGTGAAATTAGGCACTTTCACGTTGTAGTCTTGTAGTGACGGCAAAGAAGGCACGAAAAAGTATAATGCAAGTGAAAAGTTGTTGTTTTACCAATCTAAATCTAACGCCTTTTTTTGCCGTTCTCGTTGCCGTTGCCTTCGTCTTCAGATATGAAACTGATAACTTTTACGCTATTTAGTGGTCGCTAACAGGAGGTAGTCGGTCACGAGAATTGATTTACAATGGGTATGTTCTTATGTTCAATTTCTAAGCTACAATATGTGGTAGTTTCATGCTGTCACTAAACGGGCTTTGCATACTCCGAGTTTCAACGAACATAGAAATCAAACCCTTTCACAAGCAAGAGGTTTAAAACAACAATGAAAATTTATAAAACCGTTAGGCCAAAAAGTGGTCGCGGACGCTTATGAAAGGAGGTCGTTGATAGGGCGTCGACTGGGAAAAATTTAGTGTTTGAACACGTGGTACAGAGCTTACGAGGGGTGGTTGCACATGGACGAGTTGGGCTGTATAAACTCCCCAAATCTGGGGCGGCGCAGGGGGCCATTCACAAATTCCGTCGAGGCAAATGAGATTACTAGGGAGATTTAGATTCACGTTTACGCCAAACGGCAGACGTGAACCTGAACCACGTGACCAAGTTTCCCCCTTACTTTCCGTTTACTCTTTGTTGCTTCTACACAAAAATAAGTAGTCTTATGCCAGTTTCAACAATAGGAATCGTTCGGGGCTGTTTTTATCTGTTTATTTTCTATTTTGAGAAATTCTCAGCTTGAGTCTGACTTTTGCCGCTTGCGGTAAACGTGAATCTTAATCTCTCTACTATCGAAACAGGTACACCGCGAATCTCAGCGGTACGCTGGACAGTTGATTTTGACGCCAGACGTTCAAGGCTTAAGTCACGTGGCTTTGTTTGTCAAACCAAAAAGGTGAACTCACGTGGTGTCATCCCGAGCGTTCGGTAGGCCAAAGATAGGTTAAGTCAAATAATCGTGCACTCTGTCAACCAAAAAGGAGAAATTTTCGTCCGCGAAAAGTCAGTCGATGAAAGTTCTTTCGGTTACAGCCTCCTAGCGCCATACAGTCAGGTAGGGAATTTAAGATCCAACAACGCGGACGACAACGAGAACGTCAAAAAAACAATTGGTTTAGTTAGCAAAACAACAACTTCGCACGTGCATCACACTTTTTTGTACATTTCTTTCCCGTTTTTGCACGACTACGACCTGAAAATGCCTCATTTCGCGTTTCATAGAGGACGTAAACAACAACGACGAAATTTTATTTCTCAGTTTCCGAGCTTGAATATGGTTCCTTGAAATTCAGCTCCAGGAGGGTTCGCCTACATTTGACGAAGTAAGTGGTTAGGAATAATCGCTATAACGACTGAAAGAACGCAAATTCGCTTTTTAAGCGACGTTCTTGTCGCCGTCGCGTCCTTGGATCTTAAAGTCCCTAGTATAAACTCTGACCACGCTGATGCGCGAATTACGAAGCCAGCAATCAGAAAAGGTCGAAAAGAGTTCACCTTTTTGGTTTGACAAACAAAGCCACGTGACCTAGGTCTTTAACGTCTAGGGCGAAATCTCTTACGCGTGTCTCTGAACTTCGCGGTCCACCTTTTTCGGTAGTAAGGAGTCCCCTTACCCTCTCTTGTTAGAAGTAGATAATGCTACGAATGAAGTTAAGAATTTTTAAAACAAGAAACAAGCCGTAAAATGTTTTTTTTAATACAAATATTTAAGCAAAGCGTACTTAAAATGTAAAGCGAAAAAAAGACCAGTCTCGTCTTTTCTAACTCGTTCCCTGATCAGTTTGATGAACTTCGCAAAGGTTAGCAGCAAACGGTATCTTAGTTATATTTGCACCCAATTACAGAAACGTTGTTATTAATATGAAAATCAAAAAGATAAAGAACGAATAGGAGTAAATAAGCCAACTTAACCAGATTATGTCTTTCGTAGTGTACCGCCTTCCGTGCTCCAAAACTGGCGTCTCCAGTTTTGAATTAGGGTGTTTTTGATTTTCTTTTTTTTTTTTCAACAACAAAGTTATTGCAATTACGTGTATCCTTTGACAAGACTTAATAAGATTTAATAAAAGTTATGAAGAGATGCTTTCAACATTTTATCCTCAAATTAGGCAGGATGAGAAAGCTGAAAAACCACGAAAAGTACTGTTCAATGGTTTTCAGATGAATGCGAATTATCTTAAAACTTAGAACCATCTTATACTAATTAATTTCTCCACTGATGCAGTCTTGACAATGAGTACAATAAACGCGCAGTAACTGGTTTAGGACTCGAAGTCACTAAAAACTGCTTGGACTATCTTTAATAAGTAAAAGGAATCTTTTGCCATCGCAATTTTCTCGGCACTGAGTATTTACTGGCTAGAGGGTTGCTGAGAGCTAGAAAGTACTCTGGAATTGTTAAATCGGATGAAACTAAGTGTAAAACATCAAAAGCAAGAAAATAACCTCTCACTTTATAAAGTGAGTTATGTTATAGGATAATAGTTATGATTATAGTGTGTGTATTTTTTTTCCAGTTTTAGAGATCTTAATTTTTTTTCCTCGAAGATTTTAGCTATGTAGTGTAGCTACACTAAAATTCGAGTTTAAATAAAGGTTATACATGTATGGTCACGTATGTAATAATTGGTGAAAACTTGCTTATTTCTTAGTACCTGCGCTGACTTAATGCAAAAATAGCTCTCTGTATACAAAATTTTACATAATGTACAGTCTTTACAGCTTTACTGGAACCCTTAAACTAACGGGTAACATTACAGTTCTCTGTTGCGGAGTCAACTAAAAATGAGAAGAGTTCCGATTAGTCCACTCCAATTTCATCATTCAGGTTCGGCTTATCTTGGCTAGAAAACCAATTATCTACCAAAAAAGCCACTTGTAAACAACGGTTTTTGGAGGACGAGGGAGGCGGCACTGTTTTAAAAACTGCCCATTATAGTTGAGTTAATTCATCGTCACCACTTGCTGATACCACTGATAGCGATGCAAATACGCTGAATGTTTCCTTAACCTCTGGTTAAATTAATACACGTGCAGAAGCCACACTTTAATACATTTGCGAAATTTCCTATTCGGCTTTTCAATCTATTTCTTTGTTACCGCGCAGCTGACAAATAAAATTTTAAAAGCAGCAATACATACAAAAATAGAATAATCCTTTATATTGAAAAGACATAGAGAATCTGGCAAAATACTGGTCACGTGTTTAATCAAACGAAAATGGCCAAACCAGAGCTCCAGGGCCTTCTCGGCGTTCCAGATAGCCAAGCGAGCTAAACGGATTTTAAAAAAGTGGTGAGATAGCGTTATTGTTATTTTTTTATACAGAAGAATTAACATTACAGCAGAACAAACACTGCTACTGTCTGCTGAAAATAGCTTCCGGAAACTCCTCTTATCAGCTGTTTTTCTATCACGAACTCGTTGTGTATTGCTTAATGACATACGCGATCAAATTATAAAATAGCTGGGATGTCTAAAATTAAAAACTACTATGTACTGATTGTTCTTGTCTTCGTGAACCAGCCCGGTAAATTTATCTTTTGACGTTTAAATTGGAAAACTGATGAGTGCACTTCGTGGAACTTGGCCCAGTCTGTAAGAGATCTTTTTAAAAGCCCAGACAAGAGTTTCATTCTCTAATAGCGATTACGTTGGCGCTTGTTCATAAATCTCGTGTGATTTCAAACATAAATATCACAAAAGTTAAGGTAATTAACTACCCTCTCGAAATTGGCATGCTATATAGTTGTTCAAAGCGAGGGAAACCTCAGCTCCCCAGACTGATGTTCTAAAAAACCTGATTAAGGGCTTATTTATACCAGTTTCCGACATAAACTTCGCACTTTAAAAGTTTTGCTTGGACAATGCATGATAGTGACTAGCGCGCATGCGCTACTGAGTAAAAATGCATGAGCGGATACTGAGGACCTCCGTTGGAGCGAATAGGATATCTATGAGGAAATACATTGTCTATTTTCAAGGTCGCGTATTTTTTTTGTCGTATGGACAATACCCCTTTTCATCAACATGTGAAGAAAATAAATTAAAGAAAAGTATCTGTACGTTGAGGGGAACACGAGCAAAACTTTTCAATAACATAACTAACAAGTTGAAAACCAGCAGAGCAAAATACACACAAACACACCGACAACGGAAGAAAGAAAAATGCGAAAAAATATAAATTACTATACATTAAAAGCGTTTCGCTGGTAATCTACTTCTAATTTTTTTAGTCTGTGCATGGAGTTGTTTAATTGCCGACTTGTGCGAGCAACAAAACCTCATTTTTTCGTACAAATTTTACTTGTTGTTAAAAACTGACTCGATATAGTCTTGTACCTTGGTAAAACTTCACTGAATGGAACCCTTCGTTTACTGATAAAATTTGTGGTTTCTGGGGCTCGAGTTGAACATGCTCCAAAACTGACCGGAAAGAATTTTTTTTTAAGAACCGTTTCTACGAAGCTTTACTGTTATGTTGAACTTATTCTCAGAGGGAGAAGAAAAAAAATAATGCGACTTTCCCAGGTTCAGTCTTGTTACCAAAAATACTATTTAATTGCACTTTAACTTAACTTTACAAAGTTATGGTTTAGTCAGTTCATTTGAATGGATTTGGCCTAAAAACTTCAACAAAAAAATCTTTCTAGTCAAGAATCAAGAGGAAACTGAAAATACTTGAATATAGCGGGTGGATAAACTGGGTACCCTGAGAAAAGTGTGAACAGAGACAAACGAAAACAGTAAACCACACAAGACAAAAGGTTCGGTGAAAAACGTAAACAGTAAGTTTGTTTTGGAAGAATGAATTAGTAAGTTACATGAAAAGGACAGCCCGTTAAACATACCCGCGACATGTCAAGCGTGTAGAGCAAAAACGGGTGGCCTACAACGATACAAAAATATGGTAGAAATTGTATATAAAACGGACTCAACTTTAAGTTATATACTTCTGGAAAGTAAAAAGTAAGAGAATAGTTTTCACGATTTATCCATGTTATTTGCGTTTTGTGTAGTAGTTTGGTCTAACGGTTGTGAGAAGTCAGGTTGATTTGATTACCACATTTGACAATGAAACAGACCCGTAAAATCAAACAACTTTCTGATAAGAGGAAATGTGTTTCTCTCAGGCCGAATAAATTTGATTCTTACTTTTGTCTGGGTTGGCTTAGGTAAAATATAAAACAAGCTTACTCAAATAAGTGCAAAATAAAAATACGAGTTGCGTGAGTTGAATGGAAATTAACTTAACTTGTATTTGACAGGTTCCCACGCAAAGGGAACTAATAGCTAGGCGGGCAACGACGATTAAGGTTGTCGTAGTTATTATAGAGTCCGCTAATAAGCAAAATAAAAGACTCTAGAAAACAATAAAACATAACTTGCTACGTAGACTGCAAAATATACGTATATAGACATTCTTTGTAATTACCGGTAGAGATTTCACATGCCCGAGAAATCGATCGAGGGACATGTTTGATCCGCATCGTAAACAAGGTAGTCGTCAAAGGTTGGAGTCTCGGGCAAGGAAGAAGCCGAAACGCCAAGAGCGCACGTCGAAATCACTGGCTCGTCTTTACATCTCGAGCTGTAGTTTACTTCCTGGATAGCTGTGCGCCAAGCGCTTTCATTGGCGGACTGGATGTCATACCGCGTAGGAAAATCTTCAGCTTGATCTCTGTAGTTCAGTTCTTGGGTTATATCCGGTACTTCCCAAGTTAAACTGCTTTGCAAAGCGTTTTCGTGGAAGTTTGCCGGCTCCATTTTAGGAGGCGTACGGGGTGGAGTAAACTCTGACATCCCTTGGTGCTCTCCTCCCAGGGTGGGAAACTGGAGCTTCGGTGGAGTGCGTGAACGCGGCGGCGGCGGGATCTCACCCATAACTTGTCCGTGCTGGCTTAGACCTGTAGATGCATAACACTGTAAAAGGGCTGGCGGTGGGCCCAGGGGAATATCAGAGGTTTCGTAATTATCTCCAGCGTGGTGAACAACAGGAGACAAGATCTCAGCAGAGGACATGGTCATCATCTCCTGTAGACCGTCATTGATGTATGTCTTCTCTTTAATTCTGGTCTGAAATTGGCGGATCTTTTTTCGAGCCAGAACTTGAATGTGGCTTGCAACTTGTTTTCGAGTGCGAACTTTGCCCGTTTTCATGAGTATATAACGTGCTATAAGTTCGTTGCGACCATACATCTTATCTTTTGTTGATAACATGATCTTTTGTCTTCCGCATGGCGGGTAGATGGCAAGAGCTTCTTGAAAACTCGTTTCTATTTCACCCGTCCATAAGCCTTCCGCTTCGCCCGACATATTTTAGTCAGCGTGGGAGCAGCTCGTACAATTGAAATGCCAGTCGACGCTTTACTCTGGCTTGACGCGTCTGTACGAGGAAAGACTTCTTCCTGTCATAGACACCAAAGCATAAACGCAAAGTTTAAATCTTCCGTCGTTGTTAGCTCTCAGTGCCGCTGTTACTTTGGATAAAGAGAGAAACTTGACCACAGAGAAGAGTTTGAATTGACAGGCTATCCTAACACTACTACACTACTCTATAGGATAGCCCGCCGCTCTCTCGCTTATCCAGCAACTTTCTCTCGTCTCTGGACGAACTGTGTTAGCCAAAAACCAACAACACTCGTATATAGCGCTGGCATTATTCATTATTAAACAGCACTGTGTAGATCGTTTGGCCTAAATCATTAATGCTCTCTTTGTGGTTGGAAAGAGCATAAGTCGCCTTCGACTGCGCAGATCGAGGAGCCTGACGCAGTTCAGTAACACCGACTGCCCTTGTAAACGCTGAATATAAGAAGAAAGTTGTATGAATATTTTGATGCGTTACACATTAAACTAGCATTGTTACTTAGTATGTAGGAAAACTGGTTATGCGAGTGGTATTTAAGGGCGCAGGTTCGCCAATATTGATTTATTCGTCAGATTTATTTTTCAGCCTTTATCACTTAAGTACTTTCAACAACTGGAATGCAGAAAGTTGAAAAAACGCATAGCCTAAAACGCTTTATCACAAAACGCGTTCAAAACCCACAAATCCAAGGGTTTTGTTCATGTTATAAAATAATTGGTACTCCGACTAATTTTCTGCTTCATTAGCTTTGTCAATAAGTTTAGCAGGTGGGGTCGTAAATAAGTCAAGAGTCAAGAGGTGCAGCTTGATCTATGATCGCACCAGCTGTTTGCAGTTGTTTTGCTCCAAGTAGTTCGCACTTGACCGAGCCCGCGGGGAACAGTACATTTAGTCATCTTAAAAGGTTTACCAGCCCTTTGCTAATAAGGCACTTGACTGATAAATTCCACACAAAATAGCGCGAGTTAACACCACTTGAAGGTTTTAACCCATAGAACAATGTATCAACAATGTTAACTTGTCTCCATTCATTTCAATTTTATGGTTCAACCTGTCGGCTTTCTACATAAACAAAGGCCTTGCGTGGCTGTGACCAAAGTTTTAACACCGGTATTTTGCAAATAGATATATAGGAGTTCACTGATTGGCTAAGCATCGTGTAATACCTGGATTACCACCCCTGAATAACCTAAATGTCCCGGCCCCCCAGGGAAGGCAATATGACTTGTATTTACTCCCTGTCTAATGTCCGTTCAAACGATGTCCTCATCCTCTCACTTGCTCAAAAGCGTGCTGACATACTTCATTAGTTTTTCCACTTTCTTAAGAGGTGTTAAAACATTACAAATGACGAAATTGCACTTTTCAATTTTCACGCTACCAAAAAGAAAATGCCTCAGATATTGCTCCACGATGCGCTAGCCGCTTCCAGGCGCTAAGATAGCAGTAAAAAACAGCAAAAAACATAGCAGTAAAAGTATTCCTCACTTTTAGAACGCCATGAACAGGCTAGCTTAAAGCAAAGAACGGGGTGTCGGAGGAAGACGATCTACTTTAAAGGGATTTTCTGTGTCTCGTTTGGACCGGTCTCAGCAGAAAATGTGCCGTTCCATATCCGATTTTGTTAAAATTTTCGTTTCCAGTTTCAGAAAATTTCGGTTAAAACCTGAATGCATCTGTTTGATCATCTAGCTGATCGAGGGCGCGAAATTCGTCCTTAGAATAAATAAGAAAACTTATAAGACCCGTCCGAAAACGCGTTCCATTACCTCCATTTTTTTCTGAAGACTCTGGGCCCAGTTGTTCGAAAGGTAGATCACGCTATCCAGTGGTTAGATCTCTATCCAGCCGATGACGCAATTGATTTACCTAATACAGTGAAACCTCTATTACGCGGACACCCCCAATTAAGCGGACACTAAGCCGGGTGCCGAAATTAACGTCTTATATTTCACTTTATAACGAACCTCTATTCAGCGGACACCTATTAAGCGGACGCGGACACTAAAATAAGTTGTACTTAGCTAATTTCTACTGTTAAAAACCTCTATTAAGCAGACGCCGGATTGAATTGACAATAGTAATATTGGATTACGTCCTTGAAATATGTACTGAAGTCAGTTAATGTTTTGGCACTTACAAACAAATTAAAGTCGGTAATGAACTTGAACCCTCGATAGGTTCTTTAACAACGTGCAACTTCATCACAGTACAGAGTAACCGTTGAAATTTAATCGTTAACAAACAGCCAATACCGGTCCCCAGCTCCGCAGACACTGCCCAAAGAGCTGTTGATATTGAGTTTCCTGTAATGACTTTGTTTAGTGTTTGTAAACGAACTGTAGTTGTAGCCTGGCATTATTGATATATTTGTTTTAGACACAGACCCTAACAAGAATGCTTCCATGATGTAAAAAACCATCAGAAGACCAGAAAACCCAGCGGACAGACAAGCTGCCTGAGAAGATTTGACGCAAAAAAATCCAACAAACAAACAAACAAAAAAAATGAAATAAAGAGAGAGAAGGTAGTTACGTGGAAATCAAACTAAAAATTGGCGGCAAGGCTGATCGGACAGCTACAGAATATATGAATGGGTAATTTATTTGCCCACCATTTTGGTGTAACGTTCATCAGCCGTTTACAAGCGCGATACTTTGCCCTGAACAGATACTGATCGATATAAAGATACAAGCTCTTACCTCGTAGTTCGAAATAATCATTACCGTAAATCCTCTCTATTTAGCGCCACTCTCAAATAAGCCTCCCCCTTTTCAGGGGAAGAAAGTTGATAAGCCCCCCCCTCCCCTCCGATAATTATTCTTCACTAATGAATGATAGACTGTATTAAGCAATCACGACCGTAAAACGTCGTGTGGGCTGATCCGGAATGGTTTATTCACCAACTGGAAGTTTGGAATTGAAATTCTGATCCTCAGCTGTATGACCTACAATCTTCTTGTACTTGAGCTTTTCCATTTTGTATACTAGTTCTTTATGGAGAACTGATACCATCGTCTTTTCTAAATTAAATAAGCCCACCTCAAATGGGGGGACTTACTGGAGGATTTACGGTACGTGGTTAAAGAAACTCGTACCCATGATCTTCTCGTTTTCCCATATTGGAAAACGAGAGGACCCTGGTGGATGAGATTGGTGAATAACAAGCTAGAGGCTGACGGTTCGCTCATTTTACCCCCCTCCCCCCTCTCTTCATCAGCTCTCCATTTTTAGGGTATTTAAAGCTACTGGGAATCAAACACGGCCCTCTAACTATGGAGAGGGCTAGCCGAAACTTTTTTAAACTGGAGAGTTTTCACTAGAAGACAAACACGTTTAATACAGACCATGCATGGAACAAAATTACCAGCTAGAAAGATAAATGTGGATGAAAGCCAGAAATGCTACAAAAATTACAAATTTATTGTAATATAATACAAGCAGATCAAAACAAACGAAGCATTGTTATTATTGAACTTACATAGACACATTTAAATACTAATAAATTAAAGGGTCGGCTCTTTCAATAAAGATTAACTAGGATATAAAACAGTGGATTAAGACAGTTAGCTAGTTTCTGCTAAAACAACCTCAAGACATTGTTTTCAGCAAACAATATCTTGTGAACATTGAAGTGTGCTAGGTGACTTCTATGGTTCTTTAGAGAAAAACCATCAAAAGCTTAGTTTAAATAACAGGGCAATACAAGTTTTTCAAGTCATCTTTCAAAGTAAGAATAGCAAACAAGTTCGTGAAGAATTAAAAAGTACAGAGCATTGTAAAGGGTGTGAATATATGAACAGTCAGGAATTGGCAGCCAAAAATGAACGAATCTTTATAAGCATCTCTCTTTTCACTTCATCTGGTACTAAAGCTGTAAAGAAAAAATAAGTATATCTTAAATGTGTGAGCCATGCCACTACATTAAAATGATCATGTTTGGTAAGGTAAATTTATTGTAGGAAACGACATTGATATTGAATTTTGCACCATTAAGATTATTTTCAAACAATATTGTTTGATTTTGACAAAACAATTGAGTATGTGGATGAGTAGAACTTGTTTATTCTTTCTAGACCTTGGAATTAATGATATCTATAGAATAGTTCCAGTCACAAGGCCCATCAATTCAGATTGATTTGCAACATTGCCCTACAAAACCTACAAGAACTAATGAACTGAGAGTAACACATGTACCTCATAAGTATGAGTTATGAGAAATTTTGAATGTTCACCAAGTGCATTTTTAACACTTCTTCAGGGCTGTCATTGCATAAATAAGACCGACTAAGTGACAGACAAGCCACGTGAATGACTTCATAAATGCTAAAAACCATGCAAGAGAGTGCAGCTGTCATTAAGAGGCGGGGGCAGGGGATTTCCCCCAGCTACTATTAACATGGCCGCCAGCTATTTTGATAGGAAAATAGAAGAAAAATAGAACCTTGCAACGAAATCCCTAGCGGTTTGATTCCCCGCCTACTTGTTGTTTTTACCTGGCAACTTCAAAATATCTTGTTGACAGCCCTGCTTCTTAGTCTTAGCAGCGACCTTCTCACTTGTTGGTGTGATTTAAAGCTCACCGAAGCCAAGCTGTGGTCTCTTGGGTAACATTTACTGATAGCTTTTAGAAAATCCAGCTATTCTGATCGGACTGAAGGTATTAAGCACCTGCTTGTACCTTCACCCCACCCTACCCTTATGTCGAACTCATTCAAAAGTCTACCCACAACTCATCACAAAGATGTAGGTACCCAGACCTCACCTCTTCCTGTAGGAGTTATTTCGGCAACTAAATCATCCACTGTGACATTTTCAAGGCCTTTTTGTTTAATCACTTCTGCAATGGAAGGTCAGAATTAACAAAGTGGATTACTCACTAGAGTCATTGGCAATACTATCATTGCGTGGTAGGCAGGGAGGGGGGGTGGTGCACTCCCATGTAGGAGCTAGATAGGTATGTGCAGCTTTGCCCTTGTTGGCACTGTATACTCGGTGTGATCCTTAGATAGGATTCTGTTATTATATCAGCTAAACTTCAACTGCGTAAATGCCCCACTACACAAGAAACACATCAGCTTTTAAAACTGAACTTTACCTCAGAGTATGACAGAAGCAATTTAAGAAAGATTTGTGTGTTTCCATTAAATTCTTAGTTTTTGTTTTTCCCTTTAATTGGGCTTCATTTTCCAGCTTTGGGCCCTAAAAAGGGTATCAGTTTTCATTCGTCTTGAATCCTTAAATAGGGTCAGGGCTTAAAACCCTGGGCCCCACAAACCCATCAGACCTATCCGAAATTTATATGAGTACTCCTCCTCACCAGTATCATTGCTGCTTGTGAATGGATTTTACACCAATACACTAAACAAGACTTGTATAATATCCACTTAATGTCAGATCCCGAGGGAAACAGCTAGTTTTGTTTTATCGAGAGTCCTGAAGTTTCCCAAGACAAATTTAATTCTCAAACCACTTAATGAATGATTTACAAAGTACTCTCCTTATATTATCTGCTCCTTTTTCCTCCACTAGCTGCTGCTTCTCTTCTGGGATAACTTTGAAAATTGTTTTTTTTTTAGCTTGAGGCTTCAGGATTCTGTTGTTGTGTTCATTCATGAAAAAGAAAACTGGTAGTGTTTTTCAAGCCTTCTGTCACGCCACTTTCCACCTTGCTTTGATCATGTGCTGTAATGTATCCTGAGCAGGGTACATTGCTTAATGTATTACAATCGGGACACATTTGATTTTAGTCAAGGCCATGTGACCAAGAATCAGCCAATGGCTGTCCCTGTTTAATTGAGTGAAAGTCTAGGAATACAAAAACATATAATGTTACCTTTACAGTGACTCCTTAATTTGTCACGCCAACCACATTCAATGAGTTTGGTTCTTAAAAGTTCCTTCAACCTTTAATAAATCAAAAGAGGAATCACATTATGAACATGTTATTTAGCACAAAGGTGTGCAGTCACTTGATTAGGGAGCTTAAGCAACGATGATGACTACGGTGGCAAAAAAAAGTCTCTTAAATTAATATATGCCATTCAAAATTCATCCCTCTTATTTTACGTCGTTCAAGATGTCTGTTGCTTGTATGCTGTTCTTGTTGTCATCATTGCCCTTGTCATTTAGCTCCCTAATATCTATCACTGTGTTTGTTTAAAGTGAAAGCTCTGAACGTGTTACTTCATTGTACGCATATCCTTAGCAACATCAAAGATTGTTGGATCCAACAATGTTGAATCATGTTGGAAACAAGGGTTCTTGCAGAGACTCTTGGTACCCTCTCGATACCCTCTTTTCTATTCATACCAATGGCACCAACTGACAAAACATTCTTGCATGCCTTTCGGGGGTTAATGAGATGCACTCTCTCATTGGATCTGTTGGAACTACCTGTGTGTATCTTCAGACCTGCCAACTCTCATGACTCTATCGTGAGTCTCATGATTTGTTAACTTTTCCCACACACTCGTGACAAGACTCCCAATGTCACGTCTTTTTGGGAAATATCACTCCCAAATGAAATGTTGCCTTGAAGAATAAAAAAAAAGAAATTTTGCGCAGAATGCTAGAGCCTGGTTAAGCCTTGATGGGGCTTTGTAACATTTTAGCCATGAAGTTAGCTTATCTGAAAGAAATGACTCCTTGCTATAAGCTTAAGTTTCATCACAGTGGTAACCTATTCTCTGGCCTCTTGAATAAAAGTCATCAAAGAAAAAGCCGCATCTAATTCATTACAGGAGAGACCCGACTTAAGCAGGGTAATATTTAAATAAACAGTTCATTCCCCCACTGGAATGGAAAAAGGGTTCGTTTAATCTTGATCAGGAAAATTAGAATCTCACTACTTTTTGTAGAATCTCCTGATTTTTTTTTCATTAATTTCCAGAATTTCCTTTATGAGGGGTCAGCAGGTCTGGACCTTGGATCCGAGTAAATAAAGCTTAATTCACAGACTTTTTTGAAGGTTAGCTAAAAAGCAATACCAACCTAAAGACGGTTTACAGGGAGAAAACCAAAGTCGAAACTCTATCAATTACAAGTTAAAGTCGCATATTTCACTCTAAATTCGAGATTGCCCCAATCTCTCAATTTGAGAAAAACTTTTGCTATTAATTTTTACTACCCTGCTAGCAGCGTCGCTTCGATCTTGATTAAGTCGAGAAAGAGGAAAGCGACTTATCTAGGAAAGATCGAAGCGACTCTGCTTGCAGGGTAAATTTTTACGAGAAAAAAATTAATACAAATCATAGGATAAGATCTCTTTTTTCTGTAATTTAAAGGGGCGCTTTCAATTTACGAGGAAAAAAATCTTATTCTATGATATGTTTTAATTTTTTTGCCTAAAGTAAAACGAGAAATCTAGATTTTAGAGTGTTTACCGGGGGCATTCTTTACAATGAGACGACGTAGTTTTCTAGGCTTTACCTTTCTCGCTCGCCCGACTCTACTAGCTTCTGGTTTATCGAAGCAGAAAGTTGACTATCTTTTATTCTCCTAAAAAACAAAAATTGAATTTATAACCACGCAAAACACCAGTAATAAACACAAAAAAGATCGACACGTTACTTACTCCACCATCTCCACGCCAAATGGAAGAACTTGCAATTGCTTTCATATAAGATGGTCACAAACTTCTAAGTTCTGACCTCCGCAACCGCGACTGGTATCATGTAACAGACACTGAAGTGACCATCGACTTCAAGGAGCTTTGCATCGGCTTCTCGATCTAGGGATTGGCTAGGGAGGGTGTGTAAAGGACCGCACCACCTATTTCCAAAGCACATTGCGGATTTATTTGCTACTGCCTACGTTTTCTTACAGTTGTCGTTTCAACAACTGTAAATTTTTGGAAATTTCTTCACTGTAATTGCCCGCTATCAAAGGCATTGTAAGCACTATGAGTGACAGAAATAACAGGTCGCAAATGTAATGAAGTGACAAGGGCGATAAAATCTCATGGGTCTCCTGACTCACAATTGTATTGTGGTTGCTCACAAATATCATCAAAAATGCGATACTAAATCCCTGTACATCTTTATCCATTTGCGCGGACAAACGTTCGGTTTACCGGTCATTTAATTGTAACAGACCCTTCAATAAATTTTAAGAGAACAAGCATTATTTTTTCACCTTCTGTTTTTACTAGTACGTTCAGGTAAGTATCGTTTTATTTTTGACATTTTGACCTAGGGTTAGCCTGGGAACAGGCTCCGCAGTGGGGAAAAAAAGGCAAAAAGCGGGGTCAAATAGGAAAAATATTGGTAAGCGAAGCGAGCCAAGCGGTAGCCTGGGGAGGGAAAAGGGGTAATAAATCCGTGTTCACCTACACCAATATAAAAAATCGACTTAAAATATCTTCATGTAACATGTAACTATGTGTCACTCAACATAACTACACATCACTTCCCATCACGACTCATGACTACACGTCACTATCCATCACTATATCACTATCCATCAATATCCATCACTACACATCACTTTCCATCACTATCCATCACTACACATCACTGTCCACCACTACACATCACTTCACATCACTATCCATCACTACGTCCCCAGACTACCTCCCGGCTCGCTTCTCGCGCAGATTTTGTTTTCGTTTTTCTCCCAATGCGCAGCCTGGTCCCAGGCTAACCTAGGGTAAGTGAAGGGAATAAATATCAATGTTAAAAACCTACTCTAATGTTTAACTATACTAATTCTATGTAATTTTAAAATATGTTACATCTATAAACAAGGCGTTGCAACGTCCGTTTATTAAAACATGGTTTAACTTATTGAAGACTTGAACAGCTCGTGGTATCACTCTAATATCCCAAACGAAAGATTCACCTATCTTGACTCAAAGTATTTCTCCGTTCCTGACAGACTTAAATCCCTCTGCTCATTCCTCACAACCACCAATCTCGTTCCCAAAGGCCGCGATCCTATCCGCTGTACAAAAGTAACGGAGGCTCTGTATCAACAGAAAAAGGGACATGCGCACAGACCTCAAGGAAAGAAGCAGCGCGGTGGTTCAGCTTTTTTGGCAATCAGCACCAGTTTCAATGCACCTTGATTACTACTCAATACTTTGCAAAGCCATTGTCTTTGATTTCTGTGGGAACGACTGAAATACCCAGGAAAAATTGGAAACAATGGTTATGCAAGATTTGAAGGGGGGTGGGGTGGGGTAAACAAGGTGCATTATGGTTTATGTGAAAATGGTAAATGTGGAGTTGGAAAAAAATAGGGAAGGATTGTACTTGTTATGCCAAGAGAAGCTAATGCCTCAGAAACATCGCAAAATAATAATTAAAAAAATTGCTAGCCAGAAATGTTCAGAGGCTAAAAATGCTGGTGAGGTACACCATGCTTCAGGTCATTAGCTATCTTCTTTCAGTGGCTTTTAAGCAGTCTGTTCTCTGTACAGTATGTATGTACGGCTGGGGAATTATTTCAGGACGATCTTGTTCCCTGCGTGTACTGTGGGGATGATTTCTTGTCGATATTCCAGAGGAAGATACTTTTCAACCAGCGAATACAGTGACTGATTTTCAGTAATGAAGCCTTGTCTAAAAGAAAGAAGGAAGGAAAAAAGTATTTTAAAGAATGGTCATACTCTTCGATCCCCAATTCCCGGGAGAGGTACTTCCCTATAAAAGTCACGGTCTGATCTTCGTGATGTTATATGAAACTGGGATTCAAATTAATGTTTGGTAACTTTTCAGCCTGGATTGGACAACTACTCACTTAGTCTAGGTAGGAGAGTACAAGGGTCTACTGAGCGAGAGGTTGCGGGTTTTAGTCACGACTACATTGACTCATAACGAGTGGTCAAACGTCTTTGCTAGGAATTGCAAACTGATACCAGTGAGTAGATCGAAAACGTTCGGTCAGGCCCGGCGTTTGAGTGACAGTTTTGTTTCTAAAAGTCTTTTTACAGACCTACTATTTTCTCTTCAGAGGTTGTCGAGCGCACTTATGAATATAAAACCCATGGGGGATTAATTGCCTGCTAGCATAAAGCCTGGTTCTCAAGGCCGCCGATCTACCTGCTACATGACTCCGACAGGGCTGCCTGTACTGCCTGCGATACCGTTCCGACATGAGAACAGAAGTCGCCGGCAACAGACGCCATGTCAGGTCTTTACCGCACGGCATGCCTGCGAAGTTGACACGAGTTCGACTTCGCAGGCATACCGGCGGTAAAGACTTGCGATGTTTCTTGAGCCGACGGCGTTATGTCCTCATATGTCGAAGTAGTATCTCAGGCAGTGCCCGCGGCTATGTCGCACTTCGGCGAAATATGAGAACCAAGCTTAAGGGGCCAGAAGTAGTCTTTTTGCGCGCTTTGCTCTAGATAAATTCCTCGAATAAACAAAGACATAAGGTCTGGAGAACAGATACACGAAGAACTACCCAGGATACCGGGGGTCATCTCGCTCACCATGCGGCGAGAAACATAGAGAACGGAGTGCTGAAGTGCTAGAATAAAAACCTCTGTATACAGAGGGTAAACAAAAACGAGTACAGGACAAGAAATAAGACATGAAAGACATGACATGCTCGCAAAAATGGTACAGTTCCGTTCAGGTCTTGTGTAAGACAAGTCTCTTTATTTTTTTTGGTGTAAACGGCCATAAGTTTTAGGGTAGTTCGGCTTCTTTATGACCAGACCGTCAGATGGCAAGCATAAAACAGTTTGACTAGTTTCAAAGGGCGCTTTTTCGGCAAACAACCAGGGCTAATGAGTAAGTTGAAAAAAAAAATGGCGATAAATAGATAAAATAATAAATAATAAAAATAACAATGTTTATGATAATGATAATAACAATAATTTTGCTTTAGAATCTGATGGTTCATGTAAATTTCTGCACGTAATGTATTTGCACAAGTAATTACTTTGAGTTTAGTTTTAACGCTCTATTTCCAAGAAAGGTTTCAATTCATACACTGTAATCACAGTTCCTGAACCATGTACTGTAATTCAGTAAAGAAGTAAGGAATTCTGATTCTGACCTTTTCATGAGGAGTTCCACATCAGAAAGCTCAATAGTCGTTCTGTGAGCATGTTGGCAGTAAGCCATAAGATCAGATGAAATTTGCTTGAAAAATAGCTGTGACCTGTCAAAGAATCATGCAAATATTAGTTACTGAAAACTGTCGCAAGTCTATCTTCTTGGGAATGGAAAATTAGTCCCACAAAAACATTTCTTCACTTGATAAATTAAGTAAATACCAAACATTCTTTAGGAAGGATTATTTTTTATGAAATAAAATGGAAACTTTTATCACAAAGTTCTATATTCATAATAGACAATTACAAGCACACTGAGTCCCACATAAGGGGCGGGGGAAGTACTCCCCATAATGGCCTATAGAGGGAGGATTCATCCAAAAAGGTATCTTTTCCAGGCCTCAGGTACATGAAAGGATGAATTCACTAGTTGAGGTATATGAAACGTTCGGGAGATCTTTCATTTCGGTCTATAAAAAGGCCAAAAAAGGGCCAACAGATGCATTTTATAGAAGTGAAAACATCAACGAAATGTTCTGGTTTTGTAATACAGTGAACCTCTATGAAGCGGACACCTTCAGGACCTTCCCAAGTGTCCGCCTCAAAGAGGTTTGCGCGATGTTTGTTTTAACAAAGTTTGTTAAGATTAACATTCAAAAGTTACTCTGTACTGTGATAAAGTTCCATGAAGTGCTGTACTTTGAGCAAGACTTTTAGGTGAATTTTGATCGTGGATGACGATTACAGCCGGTTATCGGTGTAATCTACAGTTTATTGACATCTAAATGTATTGATTTATCTTTATTAATCGACTGCACGACGTATTTCAAGGACGTAATCCAATACTACTATTGTCAATTCAGTTTGGCGTCCGCTTAATAGAGGTTTTTAACAATAGACATTAGCCAAATACAATATATTTTACTGTCCGCTGAATAGGGGTTCGTTAAATTTATAGAGAATATTACACGGTGGCGCGAAGATATGAATTTTATTTTCGAGTGGCAAAACAATATTTTACGAAAGAGCGCAGCGAGTGAGTAAATATTGCTTTTGCCAAATATTGTTTTTATTATATAGACAAAAAGACATCCATAAAATAATAGAGGGAAATGACTGAACTTACGTCATCGATAAACTCACGTGTCAGATTATGGAAAATAAACCACTCGGGTCCCGGATGTAGTTTTTATGAATCTTACGAGTGGTACATTTTCCAGTAAAACACTCGTGTCTATATAATAAAAGACGTTAATTTAGGGACTCGGCTTAGCGTCCGGTTAATTAGGGGTCCGCTTACGGACTGTAATAGAGTGCATTTACAGTAGTTAAAAGGGATGCAAAGTTCTAAACTAGAAATGTGAAAAGGGCACTATTTGTCAATAGAAAGGTATATGAAAGGGGTACGTTTTCTGTCAAAAATGGTTACAAAAGGGTAAGGGGTTGCACCTTGGGTGTAGCCTCCTCTGTATAAGACTTTGTTGAGTATGCCCCTGGAACTACAGATGTAGGAACTGGGAACTAAATGTTTGAGGAAAAGGTTGAGGTCTAGTTCCAGTCTATACAGTTCAGTATGACTCTATTAAAAGTTGTTAGTAATTGTAGCTAATTATGTTGCTAGAGTGGATGAGAGAGAAACAAAATGTTGTTTGAATGTTGATTTACCCATTTTCAACGGCTTGAAGAGCTTCCCTTGAAAGCTTTGCTTGAGAGAAATGCTGGAAAATATCCCTCACAAGATTTGTTGGCATTTTAGGTCCCGTCGGCTTCCTGTTGAAAATTAAAGGATGATGAAGAAGATGAGAGGGTGGTGAAGCTTAAGGTGATTCCCTAGTTTTGCATTGCGCATCTCTTACTGCGCATAACAAGATGGCCGCTGTAAAAAAGAGTTATGTGAAGTAACATTATTAAATGAAGTTGACTGAAGAGAAACGCTATTGGAATTTTTGCTTGCTGTTGTTTCTTGTCCAGGAAAAACTCAATGTGTTGGGAATGTGCATAACGTAAGCAGTACGCGTGCTGCTGAGTTCGACTTCCTCACGGAGAACCTCGATAGTGGATGATTAACTTGCGCTTACTCACTTTCATTTTCATTTAAACGCTTTCTTTATCACATGATATCTCGATGTAAATTCTGTAAAAACAGATTTTTAAATACTTTCTTCCCCCTTTACCACGCATTCTATTTGAAACTCGCCCCAGTCCTCTCTCAAAAATCGGAGAAAATGCATTTGGTACGCACTTTCTGCAACTCTACCGCAAAAACGAGTACGGTGACCCCCATTTTTTATTTCATGATTTTAATAAGGACAGTGCTTCCTTTCGATGAGAAAAAAATTGGCACAAATCTATGTTCAGTTTTTTGGCAATTTTACTAAATTGTACTGATTGAGCTATCAAGGGTCGAATAGCGCGTGTCCAATTTAATTCCACTTTAGAGCATAAAGTAAAAACAAGGGCATTAAAAGGCATTTTTCTGGTACGTAAGTGGATAAACCGTGCATTAAAGCCAAATTCTGTTCGATACCACAAGCATCATCGAAAAAATCTCCCCTTTTTGTCCAGTTTTGGCTGCCCGCGGTTTTTGTAAATGCTCCCAAATAGCCGTATTTGTCATCATTTTCACGTCAAAACAAGAAGGGTGACCCCCACTTTTTATTACTTTTTTATCATCTTCTTGACTTGTTCAATCAGTGTACCAAGTTTCATCTACAATCTATGTTAGGTTCTATTACTAATGAATCACCTTAAGGGATAAGAGACGCAGTGTGGTTGGTAGACAGCACATTGCATTTATAAACTGAAGGTCCCAGGCTCAAGACCTGATCTGATAACAAGCTGATTTGTGTGTTTTTTTTTCTGCAGTTCTTAAGTTTCTGTCATGCTTGTAAATAACAAACTATTGGTAGACCTGCAGTAACCCTTGGGAATGGCCAACTGACTGCTTAATAAAGGTGGACTGTTTAATACAGGTTTTACAAACCAGAGTTGATCAACAAAACAGACGCTGGCAGGGTTTTGTCAATGCCATTCTTGGTGTCCATTTTTATAGGGAGTTATCCATCAATTTTTACTATAGAGGTGTCTGTTAAGAGACAGTTGGCTGTAGTAAGGAATAAAAAAGACTACATACTTAGAACTCTTTGCTGTGTCAACTTTTCCTGTTGGTGGTTTCCGTCCAAAAAACTTCTTTGCACCAGCAGCTCTAAACATCATAAATCAAAGTAAAGTTTTTTAATCGGACTTAGATCAGATGTATTCTAAGCTTGTGCAATGAGAAAGAGCCTTCTTCACAGGTAAATTGCAGTACATTTTCCTTTCCTAGGGGGAATAAATTTGGATAAGTAAGATCCTGGGAAACTGCCCACCAGCCCATTGGAAAAGTTATGGAGGTGGGGGATGGGAAATTTTTGAGCTTCATGAATTTTTTTTATTTTTTCTTGCATGAATATATTTTTTAGAATTATTTTGGGGTTACTTAGAGCACGTGAATTTTTCCATTTAATTTTTCCCTTGCGTGGAAATGTTTGTCTGTACTTCACCCGCCCCCTCCATAACTTTCTTAATGATCTGTCCCTAACCCAAAGTTAACACTAACTTTTTGCCAAAAGCAAAATATTGGGATAAGGGAGGGGTGAGTTGGCAGCTTTTCAGAATCTTATAATGATACAAAACTCCTTCCTTGTTTACTCTAACTGGGGAAACCCTTCATTCTGTAACAAATTACTAATTGGCGACATAATTTTCATAAATGATACTTTGATATCAGAATGATTTGTTACCTTTCTGCTTCATCATTTTTTGATGCAGACGACTGTCTTCCACCTGCTGCTGGAATGTTAAGAGGCAGTTTAGGAGTAACCAGATCTTGCCACATCCCAGATTTGTGTTGCACAGCATCATCACTGATCACTGTATCTGTTTGCAAAGCTTGATCTGCAGTTACCATAATTGATGAGGCACTATCGTCATTAACACTGGAACTGAACCTTTAATAAGACATACCGAGAAAATAATTTAAAACATCTCAGGAAAAAATAAAATAGAAAAAATCACATGACATAAAAAAAACCCCAAGCAACAATTAATGGTAATCTTTATATGTCTTTCAGTGGAATAACAGTGATTATTATTCATTCAACATATTTCCCCAATTCTGATTGGCTAAAAGCACACACATAATTCACCATAACTTGTTACTGATCATCAAATTTGGAAGAATTTTGTGTTTAACGAGGAAATGACGTCAAAAATGCAGCCCACTGCAGGTTAAGGCACTGTTACCCCTTGGGACAAGGTGGAGTTGTTTTGGTTGTGAAAAAAAAATGGCGGACATTTTACTTGTTTCAGGAGTAAGAACTACAGCTGGAACAAGGCGAAATAAAAGCTAAAAACATGGCAAAAACAGCAAAAAGACAACTCAGATGGCGACATCTGCTATTTGGAGAATATTTGCAGAGCTGGACAAACCTAAACGTACACTATCGAAGATGAACTTAACATTAATGCAGGTAAGCATGTTTTAGCTCTCGGAGGGTGTTGTCCACCAAGGCCAAATAACACCCTCCTCGATCTGCTTAATTCTTCACATCCTACTCAGCCTGATTCATTAATTGCTAAATAAGGTAACAGTGCATTGTTCAAAGGAGGCTTAAGCTGCCCAGGTTTATCACCAACTTTGAATTATAAAAATCTGAACGTTTAGGAAGCAAATTCCTGAGAATTTCAGGTTTGCATGCTCTAAAGAACTACCTAAAATTGACAGCAAAATAATGCTTTTTAAACAAGTTGAGTTCCCACAAGTGCAGTACATTGATTTAAGTGAGATAGTTCATGTTGTGAAAGCTGTCATCATTGTTCAGTGTGCACTTAAACTTATCAATTCCCCTTTGAAATCAGTCAAGTCTTGAGTGCTAAGGTGCTCCCTGAACAGAATGGAGGTTATAATCCTCAGCATGCAAAGAAAGTCGTGTCCAAAACACAGAGCTAATGATTTTGCTATCGGATAAGTGAATTCTGTTCTCAACTTACCAGATGGACAAGTGAAGTTTTTGAGGAATAAAAATGACAGAAAAACTGTTTTCGATCATGCTCGTTAAAAGAATATTTTTCAGGCTAGTTAAAATGACTTTTGGGCTAGTGCATGCTATCTACAGCCTGCCTGAAAAGCAAGCTGTAAAACTGACTTTCTTCGCACCCTGTTGCCAGGTTTTGGATCCAGGTCCTTTTTAGCCTGAGAAAACAGCCAACATTAATTATGATGCTGCCACTGGTTTCCCTGTGAAATGACATCTGAGCAATAACAGCAGAAATCCCAAACTGATGATGTGTCACTACCCAGATATGGACAGTGCTTCTGATTGGTAGTGCTGCACGAGAAATTTGTCTCAAAGGAGAGGTTCCACTGTCTCTTACTTTGGCATTGCATCTTCTCTTTCCTCAAGTGAATCCTGTGATCCTGAAGCCACTTCAATGTTAACATCATCTGATTGACCAGTAGTTGTCCTCTCATCAGACTTTTCAACTGTGTCAGTTTTGTCCTCATTAGGTGCGGTGCTTATCATGTGAGGTGACTGGTTTTTGCTGTCGTTTGATTGCTGGGGTGTCATGTCATCTTCAGTCTCAGTGGATGGTGAAAAGGTTGGCTCTACTGGAGTTTCTGCTATGGCTGGACACAATGAAGAATGTCTTTCAGTGTAATAATGATAATGATAGTGATAATAATAATAATAATAATAATAATCATAATAATCATAATCATAATAAAGGGCACCGGAGTAGGACAGGTTGAACCTCAGCCTACTCCGGGGACATCGACAACCCCACCCACCAGAGTCTGGGGTGACACCTTTGGCAAGTGTTTGTAAACCCAGAAATAATAATGATAATAATAATAACAATAATAATAGTAATTTTTTTTGTCAACGTGTACTTTTTTAATACATATATGCACGAAACATTTTTACAAGTTGTTCCAATCTCTGTTTTTAAATAAACATTGCAAGTTATACCACATACTAGTACTTTATTGATAAAATACTAACTATTAAAATCCTATTTACAATTAATTCACTTTAGAAAAAAACTATTTCATCAAAACACTATTTACAATTCCTTTCGTTCAAAAAAACACTTTGTTTTGATTAGAGAAAAATTCATTTCATTAAACAAAAATTCTTCAAATTAAGAACATTTCATTTCAATTAAAACAATTCATTTTGAATAAAAAAGAAGAAACTATTTTTAAGGTCAATTGCATTCTTACTAAGATAATCACTAAAAAAAAACACTAAAGAAGAGGAAAATTAAATAGCATTCATAATAATAATAATAATAATAATAAAGGGCACTGGAGTAATACAGGTTGGACCTCAGCCTACTATGGGGACATGGACAACCCTGCCTGCCAGAGTCTAGGGTTACACCTTTGGCAAGTTGTTCGTAACCCCCGCAGCTACCCCCGTCAGGGTTACAACAAAGTATCATGACATGACAAGTAGAAATAATAGATTTTCATGCCGCATTGGTCATCAGGCGGATAAACAAAGGTCACAATCCTCAGTGTGGAACCAGGCTGAGATCGAAAGTATACTACTCCAACAAACTCTCTCCCGCAAGTACAAAAGGAACTCCATGCCGAGGATACTCCTCACAGTGGCCCTCAACGATCTGCCGCCAGTTCAGAGACAAGACCCAGAAGGGAAAAATACAAATGGACTTGGGAAGAGTATATTGGAATAATGGAAGCTTACTACACCGCAAAGCTATTACCAAGTAAAAACAACACCGCTCAAATTTGGCGCAATAAGAACCAAGATTCCAAACCTGATATCGACACTAACAACTTGGCCAACTAATGTCAGTATGTAGAAAGACCACAAAAGCTCACTCCAACAGAGCTCCAAGAAATCAAAACAGGGTTGGGTGGGCAAACAACATCCCCGCCCAACTGGATCCCCCACAAGAACCAACACAACCTCCACTAAACCTGGAAATTATACCGCAGGACGAAAACAAGCAGGAAAATAGGGTAGCCCCACAGACCCCAGAGGACAAGGAAACGAAAAAAGTGGAAAACCTCATCAGGTAAAAATGGGAAATTACTAAAGAGATGGCCATGAAGAACAGAAAACCAGTCCCAAAAGTAAAAATTAACAGCCATGTGGCAGAAACCCTGAAAAGGGAGAGCAGAGTGTGCCAAATAAGAGAGAAGATCAACCACTATCAGGACTCAAAAGTGGAAATACAAAAGATGTGGAACTGCAAAAGCATACCTGTTGTTCTAATTGGGGCGGAGCAGTGACCAAAACTTGATGATGTGGGTTACTAAGATAGGAACACCTGGGATCTTGAAATTACTCCACGAAGCTTGCTTGTTGGGAACAGCATAAAAGGTCTTAAGAAGGACCCTAGACACCTAAGGCTATAGGAAATAGTTTGATGACCTAGGGATATGTGACCACCGATACAACTAGTGGTGTGAGATATGAACAATAATAATAATAATAATATAATTGCAATTTAAATAGTGTTCAGTAATAATGTTCAGTAAGATAGAGTATTGCAATATTCCCTTGAAAAGAGACACGTGTTTTGAAAGGTTTTTACGCTTTTAAAAGTACATTTAAGGGTTATTTAGAGGGATCAAGAAATGTAAAAAAGTTGTGACAATAACTGTCAACTAAACTCTAGTTGTTTAGAATCATGTTTATCAGCACTTACATTAATAAACACATGATGGAAATGAACTTGAAAGCCTAAGCTCCTTTGGTCACTATGCACATTTCACCTTTCTTGATTTATATAACTTGTTCTATTTTTTATTACCCTTGTAATGTACTGTAAGTTTTGTAGAAACCTCTTGTAATAGTAAATATATATATATATATATATGAAAAACTAAAAATGCTATCAAATGAAGGTGAATTGAGAGATCATGTGACCTTGTAATCCAAATAGGGAACAAACTTTCTGTACCTTCCCGTAACACATTCTGAATGGTGCTCCTCGGAGTATTGTCATTGTGAAGACTTGCTCTCGTTTTTCCACTTTTTGCTTCACTTATCTCTGGTGGAACTGTTTTTGGTTTCTTTACTTTCACGGCACTTTTAGCCACTGGTGCTATTTGCAGAAATCCTGAAATCTAGCCAGATCAAGAGGAGATGTCAAAAAATAATAAGAATACAGCTTGCTTAAATGGCAAGAGGTTGCTTCAGCTTATCTGCTAGACTTTCAAAAAGTCCTTCAATCATCCAACTTAATGTGGCTCAGGATGAAGGTTACTCGCTCAGCTGCATTGCATCCTAAAAAGCTGCTCCGCTAATCTAGAAACCCCTAAAAACTTGCTCTGCTTGCTTAGAAACTCGTGAGGTTGACTTGTTGAAAGTCCACTTATCAGCCCAAATCTTTGAAGAGAATAAACACAGCAATTAGGTCACCAACTTGCCCCCTGCCCACCATGCAAATGTCTTTAAAATTTTGTGTCTTTGTTAAGCTATAATCTACTCTTGTTTGAGATCTATTATTTTTCAAACTCAGCAAGTTTACCAATTTTTAGGTGCTCTTTTTTTCAGCTGTGTTGACAGATTTTCGCCAAATGATCCTAATCAAAACTAGAGAAAAAAACCGTGGAAGGGTCTATTACTCTGCTGCTATGCAGGATTCAAGTGGTAAACTGTAGTGTTCTTGCCAGGATTTGCTACACTGGGGTCTACAGGACCCATAGAGAAGCTTAAAGGGGGTCATGAGGAAGAAAAGCGGAAGTAAATACCTCACACTGTCTTAGATAATAGAAAAAAGGAAATGTACGTGTTTGTACGTATGTTTATGTACGTTTTGTAAGAGGTTTTTTTCTCCTTCTTTGTGCCCTTGAGACACCTTGGGCTTATTATAGTGCAGCATTTCCTGGAAAAGTGTGGCAATGCCACAATGCTGTGGTCTGGTAAGAACTGTTATTGTAGCAAAGAATTTGAGGGCAGGGCTTGGTTGCATACAGAATGCAGTGTTCTCACCAGGATTTTGCCTTGGGGAGTCCCAGGGCCCCCTCTTCTGAGAAATAGGGGCCCTGTAAGAACATTAGGGGGCCTGAGCCCGCACTCCAAATTGTCTGTTACATGAAGTACCTACCTGATCCAATATGGCGGAAGAGGTGTTTACTATTCGGAGGACGAGCTTACGATGTAGTGGGACGTGCGTGGGACCAACGAAAGTAAAGGCAACAAAATTAAAGACTTTGACTCATTTGATATCGTGTTTTTTATTTATTCAAACAAACAGAATGCTTTAGTGTTAGGTTAACCATTAAAACTACTTAAGTCCGTTTGACTCGTAGCTTGCCCCTGCGCCCTAACAGGTGCATCTTCTTGGTTTTAATGCGCCATTTCATTTTTTCTTGCGGGAATCCCGCAAGGCCGCGGCCTGGTGAGAACACTGAGAATGTTAAAATTATGAGAACTCTTGTGTATTGTTTCAAAACAATAAGTTATTGTTTTAGAACAACAGTATGAGCCCCTTCACCTTATGCAACTCAGGCCCAAGGGGTCATGAGGCCAGGTTAACCAGATGAGAGGGTATGACATGAACGGGTTTCAAAGATGTACAAAATAAATTTCCATAAATATGATGGTATTCCAGATCTCAAAATTGTGATGAATGAATGAATTAATTTTAATCTTAACTACAAAATCTGGTAACACTTCTGTACAGCCTCATACATGTGTTGTGCAGAAATTTCATACTATTTCACACAAATAGTTTGTATGAATAGAGTCAAAACATGAATGCATAATAAATGTATGGGGCTGAGCAGAAATCTTACCCGTTATCTTATTATAGTCATAGCTTACCAGAGTTCTCGGTGTCGTGGAATCAGAAGGTGTTGTAGCACTAGCCAAAGGAGCTTTCCTTTTGTTCGCAGATCTTGACCGAGTTAACATACGGCTTGCTACCTCCGCCTGGGACGGAGGATTAACTGGAGTTTCCCTCACCTTAACCGCTCTTGGGGTTGTTCTTGGTCGCACACTTCTGGCGCTTTTACTAATGCTTGTTGTGGTCAATACTCCACGGATAATTTCTCGAGGGGTAGCTTCATTGACGTCCATTTTGCATTAAACACAAATGCTTTAGACTCTCGTTTGGGCGCTTAAAATAGTTCATATATGAGCAAGAAAGTTTGCTTTTATCTCAAACAATGAAAAATTAACGGGTATAGACAGTTTCATTGCCATAAAACCACTTAAAATGGTTTAAAAACGTATTTTTCTGTACCCGCCATGTTTGTAGTTCGCGCCTGTAAACCAAAGACTCGCGTGGACTCACGGGATATCAACTAGTCGCATGGTTACTAAGCCTCATGCAAAGTCATTCTCTGTTCACAACTTTTATTTCTTCTTGGCTGTTTTTCTTCCGCTCATAAAAAGAATCTTAAAAACCAAACAGATATGTCGGGGGGTTCGTATGATAGAGCAATAACCATATTTTCACCTGATGGGCATCTTTTTCAAGTAGAGTACGCCCAAGAGGCGGTGAAGAAAGGTTCAACCGCGGTAAGCTTATTTTTTGAAATCTTTTCGTCTTTTTTAGTGACTCTCGCATTTGATGTCCGCATCTGATAGCGATTTCATTGAAAAATCATTGACAAACCCTTGTTTTAAAGGTTGGAGTCCGCGGCAAAAATATTGTCGTCCTCGGAGTGGAGAGAAAGGCGGTCGCTAAACTCCAAGAACCACGCACTGTTAGAAAAATTTGCACTCTGGATGACCACGTTGTCATGGCTTTTGCAGGTAATAAAAGTTAGGATTTCTTAAGAAAAAAATGAGTTAAAAAGCTCTCAGTTAATGGTTCCTCGTTAATTTGTGTTGTAGGTTTGACAGCGGACGCTAGAATTTTAGTGAATAGAGCCCGTGTAGAATGTCAAAGCCACAAACTTACCGTTGAAGATCCTGTTACTCTAGAGTACATTACAAGATATATTGCGACCTTAAAACAGGTAAATAAGTTTATGTTTTGTTAAGGTTTCTACCTAATCAAAGTTCTGTTTTTTGGAGAATATAAGAACACCCGTGGTCTAGTCACGTGGTAGAGCTATTAATATACGAAAAATTCAACCTCTGAAGTCGTCAATCCCATATGGTCTAGTGGTTAGGATCCGGCGCTCTCACCGCCGTGGCCCGGGTTCGATTCCCGGTGTGGGAACGACGATACTTATTTTTCTTTTTCTCTTTTTCTACTTCATTTTTCCTCTTAATTGTTTTGGTTACTGATTTTGATGTTAAAACCATACTGTTTTTTGAAGAAAAAAAAAATCCAGGTTGATTTGTGGAAGGAACCATAAATACATATGATACCTTTTTTGTATAGTAAACACGACATATTGGTATTAATGTATCAGTCAAATCGAAGCTTCAACATGCCCCCCCCGCCCCCCGTACATACCCCGGGTATTTGACACCTTTGCTGTCCCCGGGAGGAGGGAATTTGATTATCAGAGTCTTCCAGGGGGTGGGAGATTTGAACTGCACCCTCGATTTCATGTAAAATCTTTGGCCTGGCGAGCTATCATGGGCGACTCGGTGTTAGAGGATTTTCGTGGAAAAGATTGTGCCTTTGTGGTCAGCTGGTTAGGAGGAAAGGGCTTAAACAAGCTTTGTGCCGTATTTGAAGTATTTAAATTTTAAGATTTTTAATATTGGATTCAGGCTATGAATGTATGAATGTATTTTATTGTTGTGTTTACAATGAAATACAATACCTATACCGACGATTCAATACAACAACATAAAATAAAATAAAAAGCTCAGGTCAACTACTTTGACCTACTGCAAGTATGTTAATAAGGTGAGCGATAATGCATGTCAGTGAAATGGTCATGATGTAGTAATCTCAATAGGTGGGATTTTTTTATAGAACGCTTTGTACGTTGCATGACGAAAAAAAGTTAAGCATTCAGTTACCTTGTAGCAGCGATTTCCGCCGCTTTGCACGAGACTTTTGTTCGTAGTAAATATGCTAACAGTGTTTCTCAGTTTTTGTTATATTTATAAAGATTTTGTTCCACAACTGAAGGCGTTTCCACCGTCTTTCTGTCATTTATGTGCCTGTGAAATGTCCCCGGGGTGGGGGCATTTGATCACCTGAATGGACCCTAGTGTGGGGCATTTGAGTGGCATTTTGGCCCGGGAAGGGGGGAATTTGAACAATAATTTTCAAAAAAGTCATATGCCTGGGGGGTTGCCCAGGGGGGGGGGGGGCATGTTGAAGCTTCGATTTGACCGATACATAACCCTTTACCGTCAAAGTGCTTATTAGCAAACTCAGTTTCCAGACAATGGTATCACTTAAAAATTTCATTTTTTAATAAGGATTTTTTTTTTACTTTCTTTTTTTTTCTGACAGCTGTTGTGTAATGTTATAGTTGGCGTATAGACCCCTGCTTCACAGCCTAGCCCTGCCTGCTATTGCTATTCTTTTTTCTACTTTTGTATGTTACTGAATACATGTATGAACTAGAGATTACAACATTTTTATTTTATTGTAAGTATATTGCTGAAAGCAGATTTTGGGCTCTAAAACATCAGAGGAACAATAAACTGACATACATGTAAATTTGGGTCAATGAATGGTTGTGGGATAAAGGACTACAATCATGATATCTTTTTGATTTGGTTCTTAATTGGCCAATTACAGTCACATGAAAATAATTTGAAACTCTTTGTGTGTGCCACAATGTGCAAATCTTAGTGCAATTAGAAGGACACAGTAAGAGTTTTATGATTTGAAATTTGAATAACAATGCAAAAATATGCATGCATTTAATCATTGATAAACAACATACACATTTGTGATCAGGGATCCCAAAAAATTACAGGCAACCCAAAGATTAGTGTCCTACTCACTTTGGGGCTTGTGGCAATAAAATAATTACTAATTAATAATTTATTAATTGTTATTTTTAACATTTAACAAGTTGCTTAAATGATTTTTTAAAAGCGCTACACCCAAAGCAATGGTCGCCGTCCATTTGGCATTTCTACACTTATTGTTGGGTTTGACTATGATGGTACTCCACGCCTTTACCAGACAGATCCCTCTGGAACATATCATGCTTGGAAGGTGACTATCTCCTTGACTATTTTAAGACAGCTTGGTACTCTGCACCATTTTCATTAATTATTATTATTACCGGTATTATACATTATACTCACTATCTCTCCTCTCATTGGCTAAGATCCTACAGTTAGTTTTGGAAATTAGCACAACCTATTTAGTTATCTGCCCGCTGATTAGTGACTAAACTGTAGGTTGGGACCGCAATGCATGATTTCCAAGAGCAATCTCAAACTGTGTTCCATTTGATGCTGTGTTTATCCGTATTTTCTTCAAAACAATGTTCAATAAGACAATTATTAGATTCATGTTTTGTGATATCGAGAATAATCAATCCATGGTTGGATTTAGGAGTGGGCCAAGGCATTTATGGCAATCTTATCTCAGTCACTGTCAACAACAACAGTCCTATTCAGGACTATGTTCACCCGAACAATCAAACTCAACCTATCTCTGAAATGTTGAAAAAAAATTTTTTTTGAGTAAAATATATAATGCAGTTAAATCTCAGTTAAGTGACCTCCTATTTAGATAGATAGAGATATATGGTTTATTAAGCGGTCTCACTCTATGAAGTGGCCAGTTTAAAGTCCAAAAATAATAATTGTAAAAAAGATTTGTAATTGTAACTTCTATTAAATGACCACCTCAATCAAGTGGCTCTGGTAACTTGATGTTCTGGACCCCTCCCCCTTACTGTAACTGACGTTTACTGTAACTGCTGATGATACTCTCTGATCTTTATTTTGTTCATGTTTTGTCTCGGTAGGCAAATGCCATTGGCCGCAGTGCAAAAACTGTTCGTGAATTTTTAGAGAAACACTACACAGATGAAGTAGCTGACTCAGACGATGAGACCATTAAACTAGCCATTAAAGCTCTGCTTGAGGTATGTAGAGATGAGCTTGATGTCTTTGGTAACTTACAACTTAATCTAACAAGCATAACAGAGGAGGTCCAGGGATTTTGGTGAAGGTTTCCAGATTGAAGTTTACACCATTGAAGGTGTAATCATTCCACCCTTACAGGCTGTTACACTTCCGAGCGCATTTACTCGAATAGGCGTCACTTTACAGGGCTCAAAATAACGGCCAGTCAATGGACAATGTCCGGCCAGAATGGCGTCTTGACCGGCCAAATGCTCCACTGACTGGTCATGTTATTGGTCACGCAGACTCTTATTCTTGAACAAACAGCCAAATCTTTTCCTGAAAATCTTTTTGACTAATCTTTCAGACACATGAAGGTGTCATAATGAAATGCTTACAGGTGCATGTTATTTCCAGGTTGTACAATCAGGAGGGAAGAATATTGAACTTGCAGTTATGAGAAAGGGGGAAACTCTTAAGGTAATCAGTAACAAGTATCGGTAGTTGTCTTCGTGAATGAACATGAAGGTTCGTAGATTGTGACGACCTTCATTTTTTCTGGCCTGAACTTAAGCCCAGTCATCATTCCTTATCCTTTAACATTTCAAAAGTGTGTGTAATGTCCGGCAGATTAACAATCAGTAATAAACTCGAATCCCCTGTAAGCGACTACCCAAAATGCTAAGAGTTAATAGGGAGCTTAAGCGACGGCGACGGCGACGGCTACGAAAACGTCACTTAAAAAGTGAACTCGCGCTGCCTCAAACTTTATGGCGCTTATCATTTCCATCTCGTTCAATTCCTCAAATGACGTCAAATATTTTTGGAGTTAAATTCTAAAGGACTGTATCAAAGTTCAGGAAAAGAAATAGAAAGTTGTTGTCGTGTGTTCCCGTCCTCGACAAACATGAAATTAGGCACTTTCAAGTTGTAGTCGTGCAACGACGGCTAAGAAATGTACAAAAATGGTGATGCACGTGCAAAGTTGTTGTTGTGCCAATCTAAACGGTTAAACTATTGCGTTTCTGAGAGTCGAACATCACAGGATCTCTCTCCCACGTGAAGAGGTCTGAACACATCTTCTACTTGGAAGAAGTGTATTTCCATGTTGTCACTTAAAGTTCTTTGTATACTCTGAATGGTGTGTAGTATAGAGCGAACTTAGAGAAAAAGAAATGCGTCAAGTAGTAGCTTTCAAAGGTTCAGAAAAATCATATTTCGAGTAACAACAACTTGCCGCTCATAACGTCACCCCAAAAGCGTTAAGTTTCTTAAGGTGATGGAGAGTAGTCGCGTTCCTTTTCGAGGGGTGGTCGCTTTAATAGAGAGCAGAAGTCGTTACGTCACGTTGCCATAGTAGCACAATTTTTGGATGACAACAAACCGGTTAAGCCACTTAAAAGTCTATTCGCACTTTTTCGAACTTCACCCATCTTATTCACTTTCATTAAAATTGGCAAATCGTGGCGCAATTTTCTTTGGGACCTTATCTACCTATCGTTATTCAAATTTTAGAAAAAGAAAGCGATAATTTTTGTGTTGTGCTCACCTACTCCATAAAGCGGGCTCGTGAAATTAGGAAGTTTCATGTCGTAGTGGTGCAACGCCGGCAAAGAAATGTACAAAATAGCGTGATGCACGTCTAAAGTTGTTGTTTGTTAATTTAAACAAATTATTTTTGCCGTTCTCCTTGCCGTCGCCGTCGTCGTTGGTTTTGTTGTCATCCAGAAATAGTGCTTCCATGGTAACGTGACGTCACACTTCTCCTCTCTATTGCCTTGTCCCTGTACGGCGTTTTCCCAGTCCCTCTCGGTCAATTCACTTCGGTGAAGTATCTGAGGCGAACGGGCGGGAAACACTGGTCTTGTAAACATGAGCTGACTCACTTTTGTGGATTTTTGTGTGGGCCTCACATTTTTGCTTGGACCACATGACCCAAAACGTTTTGGCCGCACGGAATAATGAGGCTTGGGGACTAGGCGAGTCGTTTACGTGAGATTGAAACTATAGTAATTTGTCTGGGAAAATTTTGATATTTTGGATCGTTGCCGGCTTAGGGAGGTGGTCGCTTATAATAGGCGGTCGGATATGAAGGTTCGGCTGTAATTACACTTGCCACCACAGGCGACGCTTCCCCGTGAATTAGACCAAAGTTTCATGGTCCGTCGCTAGGGCTTAAACCTCCCACGCAGACGTTCTCAGGGTGTTGTGCAAGTCTAGTTTTTTCATTCCATCTCTTCACTGAAACCTTTAGTGGTACAGTGAAAGGCTCTGGATTCAAGAATCATTTTTTCTCTCTTGCAGATTTTACAGCCAGAAGAAGTCGACAAATTTGTAGAAGTCATCGAAAAAGAAAAAGAAGCAGAAGCAGAAAAGAAAAAGAAAGAAAAGGCCTCAGGATCAGCTAAATAAAAAAAAAAACAATAACTTGGACAGTTTTTTTGTATTTTTCATTGACAGCCTTAGGCTTGAGTTACCAAGCAACAACAGGAGTTAACCAAATTCAACACTTCAAGGGAGTTTGAGACTCATTGAAGTCATGCAAGAGTGTCGTAATATTGGATTTTTGCCGATTCAAATTATTTAAGCTATTTGAATCTTGGAGAGACTGGGAGGCTAATGGCGGGGATTAAAACTCTTGTTAACTTTCAAGTCCTTTGAACTTCTGTGAGCCTTGTTTCGTTTGACTTACTATGAGATGAGAGCGAATAGGTGGTACCTAAAAGAATGCATTTTTGTAACCTCTTGTTGCAACAAGAACTGACTCAGGTCAACTTCTTTACTATTGTGTCTTTTACTTGCTCTTATGATCCTGTGCGCAAAATAAAACTTAACAAAAAGAAACAATGTGATCGATGTTTTTTTGTTTTACTTCTTCGGGTTCACTTCTTTATTCTTGATACATGTATATCGAGAGTTTGCACGTGGGGTCACAGATTTCTGCATGACTAAACTGAGAGAATTAGAAAGTCCTATTCCGTAGAATTTTGCACAGCAAAAGATGGGAATTAAACGGAAAAAAGGTTCCACTTTTCAATCTTACGATGCGTATGTGGCGGTTTTAATGTACCTATATTAGTAAGTACTTTGTGAAACAAATAAATACTTCTACATGTACATGTATGTTCATTCTTAGTACCGAATTTGTCCTCAAGAGTAAAACGTACAAAGGTTTTGTTCAGTGTTTGTTTACCTCCTTTACGACAGCGAACTCTAAAGGACAAATCCTTTGTCCCTCTGGTTGTCTCTGAATCTGACATCAACTTCTCTTGACGGATTCAAAGTCCACGCAACCTTTCCTTAAATCACTTATGTACCTTTTCTTTGGGTTAAGGCAATTCCCTTGAAAAGGATGTACTATCCAATTTTTTGTCAGTCCAGGCACAATTGTCAGCAATATATAGGACATCCAAAAACTGAAATAAAAAGATGGGGTCACCGTGCTTGTTTCGCCCTGTGTGCCCGTTATTCTGAGAGGTTTTTCCTATAACGTGCGAAATATTCCAAACTTGAACAACCGACAAAAATTGTTAGCATCATATAGCAAAAATATGAATCTTACTAAACCCTAAAACCCGTTTCAGATTTGTGTGGGCTATAATTTTTCAGTAAAATGACTTCAAGTTATGCGATCTTGAAAAAAGGAGAGTAATGGACAGTGTTCTTCTCTGTGGCTCTAAATGAGGAGTTTCACGTCAATCATATCTAAAAATTTGCAACTTTTACTAGAAAGACGTGTATCGCAGAACCTCGCGAAGCTCTGGGGGGAAGCTGGGGGAGGCCCATAATAAGCTATAAACAGCCAGAGATGGAAGGGGGGAGAGACTTGGAGTAAATTGTGTAGCTTGAGAGGGCGGGTTTCAACACTGGCTCTAATATTGGAAAGTGAGATGAAGTTGAACCCAGTGCTCTTTCTCGTTAAAAAGGATTTTCTGGAAATAAAGTGAGGTTGGTGTTGTTAAGGAAGGGTAGCCAATATTTCGTAGGTCCCGTGTTCACTCCATTTGACCCTCCTGATGTGTAATTATAGTCAAAGGTAGCCTGCGTAGCATGGCGGTTTTGTCGAGCCGGGCGCAGGACAATCACAGGACGAAATTTCAAGAATCCGTAAATGGAAACTTAACGTAAACACGTAAAATCGTTGCGGAAACATGACGGTAATCACATGTTTCCGTTAGCGGATACATTACGTTTACCCGTGTTTCCGTCGCTGCGGTTCCGGCGGAATCGTACCACTTTTTTCTACGTTTCCGTCAAATTTCCGTCTAAGCAAACACGTGTTTCCGCGAGAGTAAATGCGTGGCATCCTTGCGGAAACACGCGAAAACGTTCCGGAAACAAGTCAATTTCATGTTTCCGTCAACGTAATCGGATGTAACTATTGCGGAAACACGAGTTTGCGAGTCGGAAACTGGTGTTTTCAAGTTATTTCCATCGTGAAAAAAGCGCTTTTCACCATCTTGGGGGAGTTTTCCCGCCATCTATAGTTACAAAAACCCATTCTCTCGACATTTTTATTGCACAAAATAATACCACAGCAATCTTTCCAAGTACTTTCTTTATTCTTCTTGCTTCCTAAACTGACAATCAGGTCTTCTTATGGTATTTATTCATTACATTGGTTAAGTTAAATTACATTTTAAATGTGAGTGCCTATTCACACTAGCAATGAACAGGAATAGTAAGAGGCTTCCTTTAGGAAATCCACTAGAAATTTTCTGTAGGACTACGTACTGTTTTTTTGGCAAAGAAAATGTCAAATCTGTTAACAAATTAATACCCTTTATAGCAGATAGTGATAAACACTTTCATGTGCAGTTTATGGCTAGTGATATGTTTGGCTGTCTATAATAATTATTTCAACAAAGTGGAATATGATTTGTCGGGTGAATGTACATTGTAGTCCTGAGCAGGACTGTTGTTGACAGCGACTAACGTTTAGACAACAAGGTGATCACCATTTTCATGGGCATTGTCAAAACATCAATTCCTGTCAGCAGTCCCACTAAGTGCTATACTAACCTGTATGACCATATACCACTTACTCATACGACCATTCTGCTTATTTTAACCTTGAAAAAGTTGGCCAAGTTTCAATCCATGATCATCTTTGTCATACATAGCAAGAGGTGATGGGAAACAGTGCCAATGCCTCAATTAAGTTTTAAATAACAGAACTGGACCATTATTTTTGGAACTTAATTTAAGCCAAGACACATTTAAGCCTCTCAAAGAACAAAATATAGCATAGCATAACCTAGCCCTTTTAAAGCAATATAAAATGCCTTTCTGGAAAAGATGTTCACAAAGTTCTAATAATTATTATTGTTATAAATGATTATGCGTTACTGACCAACATTCAGTCAAGATGCCTGGATATTGGCCAGGCTCTTTTTTGCGAGGCCAATACCCAGCTATCTTTACCGAACAAGCTTGATTGGTTTGCCCACTTGAGTAGCCAATTAGAACACAGGATTTGCTTCACCTTGCCCGCTCACGGATTCAACCATAAAATTGTAATAAATAATTATGCTTTATTGACCGGGTGTGAGGTTAAGATGGCTGGATATTTGCGTCTTTATTGACCCTGCCTTCCCTTGCAAGGCTGTGCTCTAAGAAAAATTGAAGGCAGCCCAGCACTCTGAACTTGTGAAATCCAGTGTGCCCAGCAAATGATTTCTATGAAAAAGCAAAGATTTTCGCCTGAGAACAAAAGTTACAGATGTAGGCGCAACGGGCCACAGAGCACTGCCTGGTCTTGGTCAATAAAAATACAAAAATGAATGAGGTCAATATTCAGCCATCTTGAATGAACAAGCTTGGTCAATAAATGAATTATTACATGGCCAAGAAGAGAACTTTCACTTGCGGGACCAACGCAGGAAATCCCAAGTGGGCCAAATGGGCTCACCTTCCCCCTTGGGTAGCCAATTAGAATGCAAGGTTTGCTTCACCTTGCCCACTCGAGGTAGCAGTTGGACATTTTTTGTCTTTAGCATAGAAGTAGTATTTGAAGATTAACATTTGCAGAACTTGACTAAGCATAAAGCACAGTAACTTGAGACTGAAATTAAGTTCCATGAACCAGCCTGCTTTGAGAGAACGTTCTGCACCAACATCACATACCAAGGTGATCTGCCTGGCCTGTAGTATGAAAAACAAAACAAAGTGCTAATAAGTAAAACACAGAAGCTATTCCCCAGGCTATCGGGGGGAGGGGGGGGGAGGGAAAACCTTTTAGCAGTAAGACAACTTTACTAATGTAGATATTCTCATACGAATAAAAAATACTAAATGAGTAATATACATATAATTTACTGGCCGCTTATTATTTTTGACAACTCAGCTGTCTACTTCAAAACTTTCTGACAACCCTGATTCATCACATTACAATAATTTTACAAGCATACAGTTGTGTTTCATAGTAATAGTTAGTACATTATGTTGCCCGCAACCTGCAACGTTAAGACTATGGACCAGGGGTTACATGTACATGTAAATGTAAACAGAGGCTGTCTATGATTACCAGTACCAGTAACAAAAAGCCTACTTTTCAAGGGCACAACCTCCCTCAGGTTGTACATTATCATCTACACGCATAGGGTCAATACCAGGGAAGCAGGGGAAAGTAACAAGGTCTGGGTGCAAGAAATGATGTTCTCACAACTTGTAAAGCGATAACCCTGGTGGGCAGCAGATAATTTACTGCAGTAAATGTATACTTCCGGTGTACAATGTATTACGCAAAACAAAGTTCCCATCAAACTCCCCCGAACAAAACAGTTTGGCCATCAAACAATATCAAACCAGCTTTCTGGAGAGTTTGATGGCTGAACAAAATCGAAACAAACCAAATTATATTGGAAAAAAATACAATGTGAAAACTGAGTCAACTCAACAAGCCAGGGAAATCTGACAAGTGCTGGATTCAGAATATGCTACAATATTATTGAGGCCAATTATGTAGTGAAGAGTAATAACTGAGATGATTACCAAGATGATTTCAACTTGCAGATTTAAAGACTTTTTCCTTGGTAAACAAAATAAATGTATTGACATTTTCACAGAAAATGTTTATTTTAGAATTTAACCCTGAAATGGAAATAATAAAAGAAGCAGGATCTTACATCGCCTTGACTGCTTTCACACTAGATCAATAATTAACACACTTGTCATCATTGCTTGGAACTGAAACGCTTGTTTTTGTTCCATTCGAGTGTTCCTTATGTGACTTCCACTTTGTTTGATAACCCAACTCAATGTTTGACTGAATTCAAAAATCAAATGATCTATTCAATTTTTTTTTGTGAGTGGGTTTTGTTGAATGGCTGAGCTGCATCAAACTCTTTCATTCGAAAGAGTTTGATCTAGCTTGAAAGCCAAACATTCAATGTGATATACTGGATATACATGTACATGTGTTTCCTAAAGTAAATATTTTAGCAGTGGGAGGCGAACCAACAGAAAAAATATAGTCAATAATTGACAAAAATATCATGCTTCTTTGTTTTTCTCACATGTTGTAATTGTTTCTTGGTATTGAAGATGCAAGAGAAACTAAAAAAAATGTGACAGTCACCGCAACCATGTAACATCTTAACTGACAACAATGTATGCTGAGCTATGAGTGTGGATATTCAAGGAATGATCAGTAAACAAATCTGCTGGTTGCTTTGCAAGTTGTGGGAACATTGTTTGGATTTCAAGAGAACATATTTAAGGAGTACCCTCCTTCCCCCTGGTCAATATGATGTTTGCATAGAACTGCAGGGTAATACAGGATAAATAAAAGTGGTTTTACTAGTTTAACTCCACTGCTGGTTTTGCTGTCCACTGAAATGAAGACTTGGCGCTTTCCATTTGTCAGAACTGACCGCCAAACCATTCCCAACGCAATGAGAATTTCCATTTTAATCAAATCTCCAGCCAGATCAGTCAAATCCTAAGTAGTATGCACCAAGGAAATGGTTGTTCAGCAAAAACTCTTGGCAAAAGCGTATTTCAATATCAAACCGACTGGTTGGACAATGGTCCGCCGGCCAGTTCGACAAATGGAAAGCGCTCTTAAAGTCTGGATCACTCTGTTACAGTCGATTTCACATTATTTACCACACCATGTTGCAAAGTTCGATTTGGAAAATTGGGTACTACATCATGAAGTAGCCAATTACTTAGCAAGTTAGGGGAATCAAATTGCGAACTTCAAGACATAGTTGTCAACTACGACTGAGCTTCACAAGTTTGCTCAACAGTAACTTCACTTCCCAGTTGTTTTAATCACCGAAGTTCTCGCGTCAAAGAAGTACCTATTCCTGGGATCACAGTTACTGAAAAAAAAATATATGCTTCAACTTTTTCTTGAGCGTTCTCAGTCAAGCATTATTATATTATTAGATTAAGCTCTCTTTTTGAACTATTGTCAACTCTTTTGCAAGAGTAACCGAAATCATGTGTCAATACATGACTTATCGCACCTTTTATGGTCAACAACCTGATTTTCGATTAAATGTTTTTGTATTTCCGTAGCATACATACTTGGTCGCCGCTGTTTAAAAAAACTCTGTGTAGGGGCTTCCTGGACATATGAAACGATCAACAATATTTGTTACCGTCCTTCTCAGTAAATTAAACTGGTGCACTATTTGGAATGGTTTCAAACCCCAGTGATTTTGTTACCTCTGCATCTTGTGTCCCTCACACAAAAATTATCCAAAGACATAAAAATAATTCATGGCATGCATCCCGTAGGATGCAAAGGATGATCGATCGATTTGAAGATTTGTTGGTAGAATATCTTGTTTGTGCGATTTCTGTAGCTGTTGTTTAAAGATGTATATAAATATTTTAGTCTTTTTGTGCTTTTAAATATATAGGACTATATTTTCATTTTAGTAAACTGTCATAAAAAGTTTTGGCATCTGTCTCCAGATTAACTGTCTGGTTAAAAGGCCCATACCAAGCATTTTCAATTAAGGACTCCCTGTTTTTTTAACTGGGACTCACTGGTTGTGCATGTGGACAGGCCAGAACTCTTGACTATTCACAAAATGAGTCCCAGGACTCACCATGCATATACTATTTGTAACAAAATCACTGGAACCCTCTAACCATTTTTCTACAATCATTTCACAGACCTCACAGTGCAGCGCCTTGCCTTGTTTAGTAAGAGGATTCAGGTTCATTATGTCGCAGTTTCCTGCTCGGGAAATTACTGTACTTATCAATCACAGCTTTGTGTCAACAAATATGTCTCCCAAGCATTATCTCAAATGCTACAGACCACAAAAATGAAATATGGAAAACTGTTAAGCTTACCTCGTCTTACTATCGGTATTCCATCACAATCCTCCGCCTTGGATAGCCTTAGCACGGTAAAACACTCCAACTTTCAAATTATACTTGCGCATCACGAGGTTTTTGTCTCACATTCTGCTCCACTGTGTCAGAAAAGAGTCGCTTTACGAGGGAAGCGATCGATTACTGAAGGCCGATGGGTCGCTAAATATACATAACAACCCTTAGATGTCTTGTGGTATCATCAGAAAGCAAAAATATACCGATTCCACGCTCCTAGAACCTATTAGAAGCTGGCAAATTTGAAGCCGTTGAAATCACTTTCAAAATGGACGCCAAAAAGAATGACCGTAATGAGCATGAGCAAAGGAAAAGTCCGCTGACCAGCACTCCGCTCTGTTCTAGGCCCCATTCTCTCTTGTTTTCTCTGTTGTTTTCTCCGTCTAAGAGCATTTTAGTTTTACGCCAGTACTAGTACTGATTAACATCAATCTGGCAAATATTGAAAGCTGTTGGTAAGCTCCGCGATTTTTATCACTTAGAATGGAAAGCAATGGCAACCTCGCACACTTCACAGTCTTTGCATCAATGCAACGCGCGCGAGTAATGCATGAGAACCGTTTAATCTCGAGAGTAAATTTACCTTTATTCACCTTGATTGTACGCCAAGGCAAAGTTTACGAAACATTGATCATGCGATCTTGGACATGGGTTAAAAAAAAAAGAAAAAAATTCGTCACCTGAAACGTAACGGAAACAAGAAAGAACGGAAATGTGATGACAGAAATGTGGCGGAAACATGATCGTTCGTTTCCGACGCGGAAACATGGCGGAAACGCGTCCCGTCCATAGAAAACTAGATCACCATGTTTCCGCAGGGCGGAAACGTGACGGATATAAGCAACTTCCCGTTTCCGTCGAGTTTCCAAAATACGGAAACACGTTATTTCGTCCTGTGAATGCTACGCAGGCTAAGTCAAAGGAAATGGGTGTGATAGTGAATAACAGTATAACTGCAGGCGAATATGCCGCTAACCCATGGTATCTTTAACAGACCCCTTAATAAGTATATCAGTGTAATAATTACTTGTGATGTGTGTCATTGGCAATAGATTTATATCTCGCCTCATGGATCAGAAACCTATCCGTATTATTAGACTATTGACTTGATTTTTTTTATAACTGTGATTTCTTGGAATTTTGAATTGCGAGGGAGTTTTGCCTGAATTTTGTATTGATATTGACGTTTTCTTTTCATGGATATTTTACTGAAGTTTTGTGTGCAGCTTTTAACAAGATTTTAATAAAGTATTATTATTAGTAGTTGTGAGTGGATGAAATGGTAGGATATAATGCTGCAGTGAATAAAAAGTAAATGCTGGTAATTGGAGAAAAAATATTCATTGGTAAGTGAAATACAGCAATGAGAGTGTTTTCACATGTTGTAGTACATAGTCACACTTGACAGCTAATTGTTTGTAGCAGTAAGGCGCAAACATAATCACTTACACTAAAATTATCTTCTTCGACGCAAAGATAGGCAGCAAGAGTTACACGATCTTTCCAATGGATCGGACTGAGGACAGCCTATCAGCCTTTACACCATCAGCAATGGAAGCCATTAATAATCTGGGCAAATTGTCAATTCATTTGGTCAGGGAAAGTGTATATTATTGACTGTCAGTCTGGGAAAAAAAATATGCCTCTGGCAACCATGTCTCAACAAGTTCATGCATGTTGAGAATTGAGAAGCTGATCACCTATCTCAGTTATACCATTTACTCTATTTGTCTTCCACCCTTCCATTCCTATCTTTTTAAGGGCCCCTCCCCCGAGCTTCACGAGATTCTCTGATACACGTAAAAGGTAACACAAGGGTCCATTTTTACACTACCATGAGGTAATGAGTCGTGTTTGGCCTGTCAACATTTTATTTCTAAATTGTTGATTGGTCACTTACCATGCAATAAAACAATGGTAAAGGAATATTGCTCTCGGTTGAGCAGGTGTTTGTGGGAAGGGACGAAATACGAGCTCCCCTAAAAAAGCCTGCATGTGAGGCTAATCACTAAATCGGCATCTGTAGTTTTTGTTGTAAGGCCTTCTTAAACTTGTTGTTCACTGTAACCTTTAAAAGCAAAGAATAACCTTGTTCTGGATATCATTATTTCTCTTTACCAAAGGCATACCTTAAGGTGACTCGACCCAGTTTTTTTGGGGGGGTACCATCCTACTTTGAAGCTCTCTGGTATCCCCACCTTTACTTTTATCGTAAGTCTAACACATAGAATGGATAACATAAAGATCAATCTACAATATAACATAAAATTTTTGGCGATCGGAGTAAATGTCACGTGGTTATAATGCCACGCCCCTTTGAGGTCTGAGTCGAAAATCGGCTGTTGCCGGCATTTTTTCGTGAAAATCTCTCGGCTACACATAGTGCGCATTAGTGCCTTGCGCTGAACAGACTTTCACCAAAATCGCAAAGACCCAATTCGAGAAATTCAGCAGTTTCCAAATTTAGGTCATAATTTATGCGAAACTGATAAGCAAACTTTACACGGATTATATCTAATAAACCAAGAGATTCATCCCTTTATTTTGGGCATCGTTATAACAGATGGGTCCTTGCAAGTCAGCAAAACGCTTTAGGGCCTTGTAAATGCGCGCGATTTCGAGTAAAGCAAACATATAGAAATTAAAGTTTTCGCTATTTGTTGACGTTTGTGAGCGTTTGAGAGTCCTTCTCACGAAAAAAGCATTTTCTTAAAAATTCGTAGTTTTTTTTTCCTTCAAATTTCTTCAGGGCCACAATTGATTAACTAACTACCCGGACTCTGAATTTCATGGTCATTAAAAAACTGTGACATTATCTTCTATAAGATCAAACTTGAGTAAACATTGAAGATTTTTAGCGTTTTGGCTGAGTTTGTGCTTCGGGAGTTGTCTATTGTTTCTAGTCTGTCATTATACAGCATTCTTGTTCAGCACGCGTGCAATGACTACGCTTGGCTGACTTGGCGTTTCTATTAATTCCTACAATTTACTGTGGGAAAACCAGAGTTATAACCACTTGATCATTTTCTAAACAACGTACCCACGAGTTCTTTCTATAGACTGATAGTAATTATTCTAGTACTTTCCAACATGTAAATGGGACATTCAATATCATTTTCGATTCTTTTAAATCTCACTGCCTAACTAATGCCAGTATCAACAGAATGTGCCGCAGCATTACTATCTTTTAGATACCCTAGTAATAAGTTAAGATGCCCCTGTTTACTTTCTCCCATAAATTATAACAATAAAATGAGATAAATATCATGAGACCTATGACACCATTTAACAAAATTAGGGCGAGGGAAGGGGATCACAAGAGAGGAAAAGGGTCTCCCTCTGTGTTTTCCCTGAACATGGCTTTGAATTCCACATTTTAAAGAGTTTTTTTATTATCATTATACAAAAAATATGTAATAACATGTTAGCTTGTGTTTGTACAGACCGACACAATCATTAAAATAGTGGCTGTATAATCTCTAAAAAGCTCAATTTTTTCAGCTTTTAAAATCTTTTGGCTACAGCACAATATACCATTTTCAGTTTCCAACCTCGTCCCCAGGGCCTTTCCCTTAAAAAATGGGTTTTTTTATTTATTGAGGGAAAAGCCCTGGGGACGAGGTTGTTCAGTTTCGTTACAAGTCATAAACATGCAAATTTCCAGTATTTCTTGACTACGTGTGACTAAGTAGCCTTGAATAAAGTTGCTTTGAGTATTATCTATAAACCGGATCGAAGTCAGTCCTCAATGTGCGTATATTTTTTTCTAGAATCGTTGAAGTTGCCTGATGAGCGTGGTCCTATAATTTCGGACCATAGGAAACAGCACTGTCGCAATTAGCCTGAGGAAACAGTTGACATTTGGCGATGCTACCACTGGTTTCCCCGCCAAATGACATCTGAGAAACGAGTGCAGAAATTCCATACCATGGATAATTATCCATCTCCATACTGATCAGGCGTCACTACCCAGATCTGGGTAGTGCTTGTGATTGGTTGAATCAAATTTCCCACGCGGCACGACCAATCAGAAGCACTACTCAGATCTTGGTAGTGACACATCATGAGTATGGAATTTCTGCGCTCATTTCTCAGACGTCATTTGGCGGGGAAACCAGTGGTACCGTTGCCAAATGTCGGTTGTTTTCTCAGGCTATGTTGCATCAACAAATGATCACTCCTGAGCCTGAAGTTGTAGCTGGTGCTCTTCAAATACAGTATCCCGAGACTGTCGACTCAGAGGCCATGAGGGTGAGTGCAATAATTTGTTTTAGTAAAATCCAACTAGTTGGTCAAAAATATCGAGAATAAAAAAATTTTAGCTACTTAAAGCTAGACTTTAATCCTTTTTGCCGCCAAAAAGCCCGCGGTGCTTTTCGCTGCTAGTGGGCTGTAACATATTATAGCCTAGTAGTAGCTCAACCAATCAGAATGCAGCAGCCCCTGGGCACTTACTCTTAGGAGGTGTTTACATGAGAAAACTCGCACCGGAGCGAGTTTCATACCAGGGTGACTTTTTGATTTCGTATCGCGTTTACATGATGACTGGGCCATTTCATATCCCGTTATTTGAAGGAACATTTCATGTTAAGGTAATTCCTTTGTTTTGCACTGCGCACCCTCTACTGCGCATAACAATGCTACATCCAAGATGGCGGCGGTTCTTCCCACACTAGCAGCTAAATACAGGAATTGCACCGACCTGTGATTGGAAGATAAAAATAGTATGTCAGTGGCGATGACGTGACAATTCGTTACGTTAGCCGTTTCAAGAGTAATGGTTTTTACACGAAAAAGACAGTCCACAGGAAAATACAATAAAATATTAAATATTTCTCAAAGACAAACGGTGCAGTATTCTTTTGAAGTCGGCTGACTAGCTCGCTAAGAGTCAATGTCCTATCGAAGTTGAAGTTCAACTGTCGCAAATCGGATAACTTCACTGAGTGATTCTGAGATGAAACCTTTTGTCTGCATCCACATTGATCTTAGATTTTACCACTTACATATTGAAGAAAAGCCATAAACAGAGCTTCAATGTCCACGTACACCCGACTGAACCTCGGTGCGATTCCTGCAGATACCGCTGTTCATACTAAATGCAGGAATTGCACCGGACGCGTTCTCGTCCCCAGAGTCACTCTAAGTTGTAACAAAAGAGCACGTGACCAAGAAAGACGGGCTCTGGGAACGAGAATACACCGGACGCTCATTGGTCGAATGCGCAACTTGGCATAAATTAAATAGCCGCGGGAAACTTTAATTGATTTTCTCGCGTTTTGATTTTCGCTTGATAGGACAAGACTTAGGCCACTGGAAATAACACATCACTTGTATTCGAAGTTAAATTATACTGAAGCAGGGGTTATAGGATCCTGACTAAAGGTCATCTAAACCTCGGGCTGATTATTCTTTGCCTTTT
>CALNXK010000063.1:1860000-1947500 GCA_942486035.1 Porites lobata | reverse complement strand
ATGTCGAGAGGTAGTCCGAGCACGGATAAAACTGGTACGTGATCCTAAAAATCTAGCCCAGCTCGGATAAAGTGTGCAGTGTAAACGATTAGCCATGCCGAGCTAACTTTTCTCTGATGAGCCTTCGTGCCGTTGGTCATCACCAATGTGGGAGAGCATGTGCAGATGAGCTTTTTCGTTAGTTCAATATAAACCAAAAGTTCAATAAACACGACAGTAGTTCAATGACCACACGTTAGTTCATTGATGAGCGTGGACAACATGCAGCTGCAGGGGAAATAGCCACAAATACGTTAAAATTATTTAATATAAATGTTTAGCATTAACTAAGTGGTAAATACTTTTTCGTTAGTTCAGTGTGTTCAATAACCACACAATAATTCAATAACCGCACTAGTATTCAATGACCACCCATTTGTTCCTTGTGCGTAGACTACATGCGGCTGTGGGAATTCTAATGAACTTTTCGTCCGCCATGTTTTTACAGAGGAAGCTGCAGCATGCACACTACGCAAGAATCGAGTACGCTGGCCGAGATGTTGAGCCTTTTACCCGTACCAAATCATAATTTCACATCGTTTAGCACAGTAGAAAAAAGAACGTGTAAATGAGTAATCAGTACTATTTTTTTTTGGTACGCGTACCACTTTCATCCAAGCCACGCCAAAAATTTTCTGCCGTGTAAATGGGGCTTACATCATGACCATTTCACTGATGTTCATCATCGCTCACCTTATTAATTAACATACTTGCACTAGGTCAAAGTAGTTGACCTGAGCTTTTTATTTTATTTGTTGTATTGCATCGCCGGTATAGGTAATATATTTCATTGTAAACACAACAATAAAATACATTCATACATTCAAAATCCAATATTAAAAATTTTAAAATTTAAATACTTCAAATACGGCACAAAGCTTGTTTAAGCCGTTTCCTCGTAACCAATTGGCCACAAAGGCACGATCTTTTCCACGAAAATCCTCTAACACCGCGTCCCCCATGATAGCTCGTCCCCGGAGCACGCCACGCCAAAGATTTTACATGAAATCGAGGGTGCAGTTCAAATTCCCCACCCCTAAAGCATGGGAATCAAATTCCCCACCCCTCTGATAATCAAATTCCCTCCTCCCCGGGACGGCAAAGGTGTCAAATGCCCGGGGTATGCCCGGGGGGGCATGCATGTTGAAGCTTTGACTTGACTGATACATAAGGAGTGGAAAGTGAAAGTCATGCATCGCGTATCGTATCAGCAATAAAAATTTACGATACCTTGGAAAGATCCGCCCTAAAAATTCATCGTAGAGTGTTTGTTTCTTGTAGCCGTGCTAAAGGTTGAAAGTTTTGCGGGTTGTTAACATTTTGTTCTGAAACTTCCCTCGAGAAAATGGCGATCGATGCGGAAAACTACGTCGTGTAAGAAAAAACAAGAGTCACCCGGCAGCTTCTCTTCGCTGATTGGCCAGAAAAAAATTTTTCTGGCCAATCAAAAGCAGGTAATTCAAACGCTTCTAGAACTGGTTCGGTAAGAGTAAGCGCCCAAAAGCGCCCAAAAGCGCCCAGGGGCTCGTCTCGGGGTAAGCGCTTATTTCCATACATCTCAAACCGCCCTCTCCCTTTTCACTAACACTTATATGAAATTTCTAAGTTTCTTGACTCAGAGACTTAGCTTCGGCTCAACAAATGTCGTCAAAGTGCAAGTCTCTTCAATTTTAAAAGAAAAAAAAACTTGCGTGTCATAAGCAGGTGTCGATCCCAGAGTTATTAAATCTGCAGTCTCCTGCCCTAACCACTACCCTGGGTTCCAGAGGATATTTTTTTCTTATCGACACTGATTTTTTTTGCGTTAACGCGGCTCCAGTATCGATAAGAAAAAAAAAATCCTCTGGAACCCAGGGTACCTAACCACTAGACCACCGGCCGGAATGCGACTCTTTTATCCTAAGAATTCGTTAGAATTTGTTTTTCAGAAGTCTCCGGACAGAAGTAAAAGGAAAATCGCTGATTTCGACAGTGTGTTTGACGAAGTCGCCTCCAAGCTGAGAGATGTGCACTTCACGCGATCTTGCAACAAATGATGCTTACTGAGCGAGCGTATTGCGCAAACTCCCAAAAAACTCCCCAAAATGCAAACAATGAACTGTTCAAACAATGCTTTTTCATGTCGAGCACCTCGTACGTCGAGTGTGAAGTGGAAAACTGCAGGACGCGGCGCCAGCGAAGAATCCTAAGAAGAATTTACAAGAAATTTTTATCTTAGACAAGGAACATGAAGTTTATAAAACGGTTCAAAACTTGCTGGCTACTCATTCGTCAAATATTTTCAAGCGAAGGTGAGTGAACAATTTTCTCGTGTTTTGTTTTTTACCTACTGTAAACGTCCATGCTTATCGCCTACCTGAACCTTTTTCGCACAATCTACCCGAAGGCGAAGAAAACATCGACCATTTTGACTATTTTTTTAATATGTTTTTATCAGGGACTTCTGAATCCCTGACATGACGACACCATGGAGATGATTTATTGCCTTTTTAAACATCTTTAATAACTATAAACTTAACAATGTTTGAAGCACACCTACCCATTGCCATTTCACCCGTTGGAATTAGTAGGCTAGCAGTCCGCCTTTTCTCCTAAAAGCCGTTGCAAACCACGTCGTAAATGGCGCTGAGGGCGGTAGTCCCATATGACATCGATTCCGATAGGGTTCGACACCGATGAGAATATATAGGTAATCGCATTTCGAGTGCAATTTGGAATAAATAAGCACAAGTAAATTTTTCAAAGACCAACAAAAGTGCACGAGCCCGTAGGGCGAGTTCACTTTGTGGTCTCTGAAAAATTTGCAAGTGCTTATTTCTTCCAAATTGAACGAGAAAAATCATGTGATTACTTATTACACGAAAAACATAAATTTCAACAACAGACTTTGACAGCGCGCGCGTTTTTAGTTCATTCAACGTGTACGTGTATAATAAAATAAATGTAAAAGGATTACAACTAATCAATTAATAACAAGCAATCTAAACTATAGTCTGCTACACAGCCGTTTTTAGTGTCGTCACGCAACGCTCCTCCCCACTAACGGCTGCTGAAAACCGAACTACATTCCTTTCCCGTGATTAGCCTATTATGATTCAGCTCCCATTTTCTGGAAAGTGTTCGCGCCACGTTTGCGGTACTGTGACTCCTCCAATCACAGCTTTGCTTTTATCGGTGCCCCATGTGTGAATGACAGATTAATCAAAACGTCGCGTGAAAACAAGCAATTAACTACAGTAGTGTTGTCGTAGTCGAGTCCTATTTAAAATTTAAGAGATAAGCAGCAGGCAAGTCGAGCAAATTGCGATGCACAACATGGATGTGCTCATAAAGTTGCCCGGTATAGTTCGGGAAAACGCTCATCGATAATTTTAAAAGATTGCCATTTGAATCAGTACCCTTGAGAGTTTAGTATTCACAGGAACACAATGAGCACATCCGGCACATTTAAATTCTTCATCACATATCAGTACACATGCACGTTAAATGAAGAACCAACCGATCCCGGTAAAAGTCTTCTAGGCCTATCGAACCTTTTTTTCACTTGGAACTTTCTTGACCGCTTAAAACAAACTTTTTTGCAAATTAACCTTTTCGTTGCTTGAAAACACAGAGTCTGTCTAAATTCAGCGACGATTGATTGATTTGTCGAAAACTGAGAAGCGTGTTCGCTTCCTAGCGCCCCGCGGCTCAAGTATTGTCAACCTTCTTGTGCATGATTGGCTTGTTCGTTAGACCACAAACACAAAGGGAAAGGAATGTAGTTCGGTTTTCAGCAGCCGTTTGTGGGGAGGAGCATTGCGTGACGACACTAAAAACGGCTGTGTAGCAGACTATCTAAACTACTAATGCTCTAAAAAGTCGAGGTTCCATATTGGAAGTAAAAAATGCTGCCCCATGTAGAAAGATCAAGAGGTTGGACCGGCAGTAACTAATCTATTGTATTTCAGTTGTGGATATCACTTGGTCTTTAAGGTTTTAAGATTAAAAAAGCAGAGAGTAAATATATTGTGGTCTCCCTCGGAGCCATTTTTTGCATTGTGACGATACAAAAATGGCTGCAAGGGAAGCTATTAAGTAAATTGATGATGTATAAAATACAATATGGACAATTTGGAAGTTTAGTTCTGTTGTATTTTTTAAGCTTGTTTTTATCTTCTTCCTCCTTGATGAGTAGCAAATTATGACCTAAGTTTATCGCAATTTCCATTTAAATGAGTTAAGAAAGAATTATAGACGTTAACTTTCTTAGCGCTCACAAAATTTGCAGAATAAATTTTGGCTGCCATTTTACGTTGCTGCATAGACGCTTTCAAGACAAAGTTAGGTAGCTGCCCTGTGCAGGCCACAATGACATTTACAATTAATATTTACAGATGATATTTACAAATAGTATTTACAGATAAAATGTAAAATCCTCATAAAATTTGATTGCTCTTAGACATGAAGGCTTCAAGAGATTGCTTAAAAGTTCTAATCTTTGTATTCTGTAATGGCAGTAAACTATTCAAAGAAGTTAGTGTTAAGCATATCTTTTACTGCATCAAGTTTATTCTGTAAGTAGAGAGTTAATGTTTAAGTAGGCTATTTTCAGGTTAGACTTATAATAGCTGTTGTACATACATGTATTTTATAAGATTTCTACCAAATTTTGTGGTATTTTGTGTGCTTTTGTGAATTTTGCAGATTTACTTGAATTTCATGGCTTCGCGATTGTGTGAAATATCGCAAGCCCTGAGCTGCGTCAGACCAATCCATAGGGTCCTCTAAATTCTCGTTTAAATCTTCGTGTGAAGAAATCAAATCACAGTCATTGGAAGAAAGTTCAACAAAAAAGCTATCAGAGAACTGGGGCATCGTACATGTAAAGCAAACCCAGGAGCCATCATTCGGGTAGTAGTTCAGCTGTTTTCTGGTCATTCCTGTACAATGCAGAACAGACCGAACAAGGAACACCATTTTGAAACCCCCTCATGGCCTTAGCACAGCGAGCGCATATTGTTTTAGAGGAATGATGTGGACTTCCTTGAGGGCCGGGATTACCCCTTGACATGAAATTTTTGGCGACATGTTTATTTCGTGATTTTGCAAAAATTTTATATCTTGAATCACTTTAATTGCACATTTTTGAGTGCAACAATTTACGTTTCATTGGCAATGTCTTTGAATTAACATGTCTTTGAATTAAATAAAACAACTTTATCAAAGGAACAATAACGTCCAAATTTAGAAATACTCAACAGCGGGACTAAATGTCAGCAGTAACAGCAAGGCAGTTTTAACAATGTCTACAAGCAGTTCATGCTTCTACAACATCCATTTACACTGAAAATTCCTCAGAAAAGTAAAAAAATGTGATTTTGTAAATGTTTCAGTGGTAAAAAACTCATTCTTTCTTGGTTATGGGCATAATGTGAGGCACTTAATTTTCGTGTCATGTTATGTTCGCGACACTTAATTTAGCGATTTTTTGTATCGAGAAATTAAGGTGTTGCGAAAATTTAATGTAATAAGGTAGACTCCACATTTCCGGATTGCTTCAACAATAAAAACTGAGTCGTAGTAGTACTGTTGCTGTAGTACAAAGTTCTCTGTCCTAAGTAAGCCTTCGTTCTACTTCGGACATATTGTCCACGATGCAGTTTGAAGCCAAAACATCAAAGGAATAATATTGAAGTTATTCTATAGGAAAAAAGGAATGATATTGAAAATATTATGATGTGGAACAATATTAATAATATTGCAAGTGAAATGAAGTCAGTTGTGATTTTGAAAACTCGTATTTTGGAATTCTATAGATCAAAAGTTTTTTAGTTACTTGTTGAGTTTTTGTATTAGTTTAGCTTTTAAATGCATTTTAATAATTATTGTTGTATTTTAGATTTTTAAACAATTTTTTAATCTTGTTATATTTTTAACTTTTATTGTATTTTTAGTTACTGTAATTTAGGCTAGTTTTATATATATAGATATATATATACTCTTTTCCAGGGCCCTCATTGATAGCAGCATTTTATGCTGAAGAGATAACCCTGGCTAAATAACATTTTTTATTATTATTATTATTATTATTATTATTATTATGGCAGATGATACAATTAATTAGATTACTAGGTCTAGTACATGTATAATTTGTGGATAGTGAATACTTGGGACCAAAAACGTAAGCCTCTAGGCAGGAAAGAGAACACAGACAACTTATGTTGGATCATCTTTTTCTATTAAAGTAAACACTCCTTGCAGAGTGCCCCAATGCTCAGTGCTTGGTCTCCTCCTTTTTCTATTTTACATTAATGATATTACTAAGTTCTCAGATAAATTGAAGTTTTACCTTTTTTCTGACTATGCTAGTTTACCTTATGCAACTAGGGACCTTAAATCATCAGAGAGGACTGTTAAGGCAGAATAATTTAAACTTTGTGAATGGCTTACAGCAAAATAATAGGCCAGCCTAAATACAAAGAAATCTTATTGGGTACACCTTCCGGTAAAGTGTCATTGAACAAATTATGTTGCAAATTATGTTTGCTTTGCCCAGCAAATTCAGTTGCCAAGTCGCCTGCCTTTATATCCTTGCCATCTACTTTAAAACTTGATGAAAACCCTGGATTTTAGTTGTGAGACCTGTTTTTGTCAGATATTTTGACAAAATATTTTTCTGTGCTTGGCTAACTTAACATTCAGATTTGTAGTTAACGCTTCTTTATCAAAGGATTCATTGACACAATTTATGAAAGGTTCACTAATGAGATCCCTGCAGCTTTTTTAAAATTAATTGGGGAGATTATCATTCCCTGGTGATTTATTGTTTTGGAACGTTTCTATAATATTGTCCTGCATTCCTTGGTAGTAATTCATCCTTCACACGATTGCCTATGAATATGGTCAATTACGCTTTTGCAGTTTGATTGAGAATTTTTCTGCCTGCAGCAATACTTTACGCAGCACTATGATGCTGCCACCTTCTAAGCCAAGCGTCTTTGCTTGGCTTGCTCATTGGCAATCATGTCATTTTTCGTCTCCATCAAAGGATACTTTCCTATCAACCTTAAATTTGGGTATTTGACAGTGACTAGACTTTCAAAAATGTCCTTCGTCCTGTGCCAAATTAAATCAGACTAAGGACTTTTTTGAAAGTGTAGGCTAAAGTCAAGGCTTAGTGATAGTATTTTTGTAATGTGATATATTATCACTGTCAGTATTTTTGAAAGTGACTTAATGTGCTGGTTAAACTTTTTTTAGTTTGTGAGCTGTCTCTCACTGTTAGCATTACATATGTAACAATACTTTGTTTTCATAGCTGCAGTATTGTTTCTTGTTTATACAATATTCAATGACATAGTTAGCCTGTGTGTCAGCTTCAACTTGTTACAGTTCTCTCCCTGTGTGTGAAAAGTCTTTCCTTACAGGAAAGGTATATGCTATTTGTAGATCGCTCCTGACTACCTCATCATCTGACTATCTTATCTCTTTATCATTTGTAGAACTTGCTGTGAGTATTGGTGTCCATGGCAGAACTACATGCAAGAAGTCGGCCCTTTAAACTCCATTATGAAGCTGAGAGACGAACCATTGGGATAATTGTGAAATCCCTTGCAGAGGTGAAAGAAATTGCTTTTGCAAAGTTTGGCTTAACGCCGGGAAGTTGCCACGTCTTCCTTGACGATTGGACGGAGGTGGACAGCGAGGAGTATTTTTCATATCTTCAAGATCAGACAAAACTGATAGTTGTTGGTGATAGAGGTGAGTGGATGACTGGAATCTGGGGGGCGACCTTGAATTAGATTTTACCATTAAGTAATGAGCATTTCATTTAATAAGTGATCTGGGTAATTTCTTTATCTTCATTTAATATCAATGAGTCTGGGTGACAGCTTTTAGTTAAAACATAACTTCAGTTCAGAAGGCAAGTAAAAGAAAATTAATTATTTTTCGTGTTTTGGGTCGATTTTCCACCATCCCATGTTTTATGATTTATAGTTATTTTCTGCCATCGGCAGTTCTGGCATATTTAGGGTTGCCCATCACATAGAAAGTTCTTGGAGGAATAACTTTGAAACAATTATTAATGAGATACTGATCAACTTTTCAGGCTAATTTCAGGCTAAAGGGACACAGTCAGCTATGAGACCGTGCCCTCCTGGACACTACGTTTACCAGTTTGAAAAGCGCATACCTCAACCCAAAATCAAATGCACGCATCGGGTACATCTAGAAAACCGCTTAAATCTTGCGTAGTTTTTCATTCGATCCTCGATCTTCTACTGGAAACCTCTTTTTGAGGAAACTTTTACTCATCTTATAACTGTCATTATTTCATCATATTTGGTCAAACACAGTATCCAAACAAACATGAAAAGAAGAGGTTGGGATCGTGTAGGTGCTGGGTGGGAGAAATCGCTTTCATAAACGAAAGTAACGAGAGAAATGGAGTTTGGTCATTTCATAAGCCAAATGTAAGCCCAAGTCATCCACAAACCACGAGCCAACCTCAAGTCAAGCCCGAAAAATTCAAATGTTAATTTGTTTTCTACTTTTAAGTTCTCATGGCCACAGAAAAGCAATTATTAACAGTTTGATCCTCGGTTGGTCTTTGTAATTCTAGTTTAATATATATCACAGGAAGTGAAATGGCTTCATACATACGAAAGCCGAAGAGAACCTCCCAACTCCCCATGCGTATCAGCTGACTGTGTCCTTTCTAGCTGTTTTCTGGTAACTGTCTGTCTGTAATAAGACCGTCGCAAGGCAAGCATTTTTTGGACTTTCTAATCACTAAATAGCCTCCCACGCAGGCATTTTTAGGGGAGCTTGTATTTCGTCCCTCCCCACAAATTCTTGCACAACTGAGAACAACATTCCTTTCCCAAGCTTAGCCAATCACATTGTACCTTCCAAATTCTGGTAGTTTGACCTTGACCGCAGTGTAACCCAATTTACTCAATCTGCATGAAACACTGGGAAAGCTTTATGAGCTCTAAATATAAATGTTAGACTCAAAGCGGCAAAAGTAAGATTTAGTTACAGTTGGTAGATTTTAGACTACTCTCTTCACTGCTTAAAGTTAGCTAAGGAAAGAAAAGAAGGAAAAAGGTAACTCTAGGGTCACGTTTTTACACCACCACAAGCTGATGAATCGTGTTTGGCCTGTCAACACTTTATTTCTGAACTGTTGATTGGTCACTTACTCACGAAATAAAGCAATGGTAAAGGAATGTTGTTCTCGGTTGAGGTGGTTGTGGGGAGGGACTAATTATGAGCTCCCCCAAAAACGCCTGCGTGTGAGGCTAATCACGAAATTGACGTCTGCAGTTTTTGTTGTAAGACCTTCTTAAACTTGGTATTCATTGTTACCTAAAGCAAAGAATAACCTTGTTCTAGATATCATAATTTATTTCTCCTTACTTAAGGAGATGATAAGCACACCCAACTGGCATAACTTAAATTCTATTTAAAAGTTTGCAATGCAATTTTAGAAGAAAATAATTAAACTGATTAATAAATTGTGCCTTGTGTCACTTGCTATAATGATATTTTTTTCATACGTTAGTTATGTTGAACTATCAGCATCTTACTTGACACACCCTAATCGTTATTTCCATTTCTTTTTCAGAAAGTAATCATGAAAGTATGGAGTTTTAATCGCAGTGATGCTGGGGTCACCTGACCTCTTCACAAGAATATAAACTAACACTACATTTTTTTTTTCATTTTATTTTTTATGTTTTGTTACAGTAATTACTTAGAATTTACATACAAATGAAAAAGAAAAAGAAAAGAAAAGAAAAGAAAAAGTATACATACTTTTATCTTTTTGCTACCTGTAGTTTGTTTCAGGATCAAGATTCTTGTTTCTCCAAGTGTTTGAGCCAATCCATACTAGCTTCAGTTTTGTTGCTATTGAAATTGTGGCCAGATACTTCACTGAAGTCATTAAGTACGCTAATATGGCAGCAGAGTGACTCATGTAAGCCGTCTGCCTATTGGCTTAATTTAAAAGCCCGACTCCGTTGCTTTAAGGCTTTATGGACAAAATTGCCAATTTTTGACCACTCCATTGTCTGGCAATTCCCAGAGACTTGAGCACAACAAAAACCAAACCAAACGAAATATAGATGTGACCAGAGATCCTACGTAACTAATGCGGGCTATTTCTTCCTGATTCAGAAGGATTCCACTAATATTCCAATTTTTCCTGATATAATTGCCTTGGCTAGACTTTCCACTAAGGGAGTGGTCATAAACCATAGGGGGCGGAGGGCTGGTAAATTTTGAGGGAGGGCTGCGATTTTTTGGGCGCCCATTTGGAAGGGCTAAAATTTTCTGAGCCCGCATTTAGGGAAGGGTTACAATTTCTGGGCCCCTTCGGGCGATGTGCGCGTACTGTTAAATGGGTTTTGTACTACTGAAATATTAAGCACTGCTTGAAATACGATGGCCGTGCAAGTAATATTAACAGAATTGCATACTCGAAGCTGAATCGCACGGTGAAAAAGCACTCTGATTGGCTGGAGATAAGGAGTGACTTCACGTGGAATAGCTTGCACTTTGTTTGTCTTTGAAATGGCTTTGAAAACAGCGCACAGGAATTATGAATAACGAGACTGAGAACTGAAAGCTCACCAAAAAAGACGTATGAATAATTCATTCCTTGAGTCGAACGCAATTAATTATTAATTGCGTTCCACCCAGGGAATGCAGGGTATATGGTTTCCGAGAGTTCAATTTTCAATTTTTTTTTCCGGGGGAGCATGCCCCGAACCCCCTATATAATTCGTCCATTCGGGGCTGACAGTACACTTGTTTCTCCAGTGACACTAGTGCTTAAGTCAGTTACCAAAAACTCCGTACCTGGACAAAATGAATGATGATACCAAGAAACGCTGGTCCAAAATCTACATAATTCTGGATGAAAACAGAAGTTTGAGCACCAAAGAAACTACAAAACATGACTAAAGCTGCAGTAAAACGGGCAATAAAAAACGTGCAACTTGTTTTGCAACATTGCCGCAAACCAAGTTGAATAGCGATGTTCTGCGGTTTACCAACCACGCTGGTGATAATGACCTTGCAAACAACCTACCGGTATTTTCTGTCAAAAAATGAAAATAATTATGTTTGAAAAGCATTGTCACAATTAACAAGAATTTAAAAGATCACAATTTACACTTCTTTAATTGGCCCTGCTTTCTCTTGGATAATGTCACGAGTGCTTTTCCACACATGATGTAAAATTTTAATAAGAAAATGCGTCAGTTTGCTTTTATCCAAGAATGCCCCGCACTAATGTCCACAGCCTTACACCCTACGCCCCATACGTCCAGTTGACGTTAAGCGGGGAAAAATTGAATACCGTATGTCGACGGCGCCTTATAAGGATTTAGTTTTCTGTTCGCACCCTTTCTGCACTTTTTTCTTTTACCATCTGTATTTATTATGCCCCGGGGTTCGACCCTGTGCTGCAAGAAATAAGGTTGCAAGCTGTGTTTTCGCGGGTGGTAAAACGAGCAAAATCACTATTCAACTCTTTTTGTAGCCATGTTGGAAAACAAATTGCGCGCTTTTTGTTGCCCGTTTTCCCGTACCTTAGGTAGCCAATGAGAACATCATTAACTGATTAGGTGATCAAAAGTCTTCGTGAATCATGAATCTGGAAGAAAATCATGAATCATTGAGGTAAAAAAACGACGGGAATCATGAATAACAAGATTCAAATGATTCCGCTTCTACCCCTGAAAATATTGTAAATAGTAACACTTTTTTATTCCAATGAAATAATTGTCTCAAAGTTACGCTGATATGGATTTTCGCGATGCAACATTCGAATACTCAAAGTGTTATTAGGGGAGGGTTACAATTTTTTGGGCACACATTTTTGGAGGGGGGCAGGATTTTTGGGCTGTTATCCTGAGAGGGGCTAAAATTTTTGGGCCCTCACTTTCGAAATTTTACCGGCCCTTCCGCCCCCCCCCCTATAGTTAATGACTGCTCCCTAAAAGGATGAAAATAATAGGCCACTTCTGAGTTCTAAACACCCTCACTTTCAAAATGAGGCTAGGTGCCCAACCTTTCTTGTGAAAATGACTCTTACTTGCATGAGAATGAAAAGTCATTTCCATATTAAAGGCTGAGCACCCCCCCCTCGTTTTGAAACAGTGGCCCGGGGAACTGGGAAGTGGCCTATTGATAATCGATGTCATTGTTTACATCATTTTACTCATTAGCATAGAAGTCATAGAAGAGGTAGTCATATGATACAAAATAGCTACAAAAATTAATAGAACTGGCCAATTTGTGCATGCCAAGTTTAAGCTCTTGGGAATCAATAACAAAAGCAGCAATCAATCAAAGGGTGCCTATAGCTAGCTTGTGGATTCATTATTTTAAAAATGAAATGTGACAATGACCTTGCAAACAACCTACCGGTATTTTCTGTCAAAAAATGAAAATAATTATGTTTAAAAAAAATTATGTCAAAATTAAGAAGAATTTAAAAGATCACAATTTACACTCGGCTCACTTCTTTAATTGGTCCTGCTCTTGGATAATGTCACGAGTGCTTTTCCACACATGATGTAAAATTTTAATAAGAAAATGCATCAGTTTGCTTTTATCCAAGAATGCCCCGCACTAATGTCCACCGCCTTACACCCTCCGCCCCATACGTCCAGTTGACGTTAAGCGGGAAAAAATTGAATACCGTATGTCGACGGCCCCTTATAAAGATTTAGTTTTCTGTTCGCACTCTTTCTGCATTTTTTTTCTTTTACCATCTGTATTTATTATGCCCATGAAGTAAATAAAAAAACTAAATAGAGAAAAATATAAATACAGTCGAACCTCTCCATACGGACACCTCTCCAATATGGACAGTTTCCTACGTACCAACAAAATTCTCATACATTTCCTCTAAAAAAAACCTCTACAATACGCACCTCTCTAACACGGACAACAGAAACAAAATCTCGAACCTTGGGAGCAAATCCATACAAACGTAACCCCTTTATTACAGACACTCTGTACAGTACCGCAAAAGATCCCCAACCGCAAATGATCCCGAGACCGCAAATGATCCCCAAAATGAATGATTTTTTTTTTTCATTTAGTTTTTATTCATAGATTTATTTGAGAAGTAAAATTTAGCTTTTAATCTGTCGTTTTGTAATAACAATAAAATCGACACGATGATCCGCCAACTCTTGAGTCCAAGACATTCCTATTTTTCTTTCGGGATCATTTGCGGTCGACTTTGGGGATCACTTGCGGTCGAGGATCATTTGCGGTCCACTTTGGGGATCATTTGCGGTCTCGGGATCAGTTGCGGTTGGGGATCATTTGCGGTACTGTACAACTCCGGGGACCAGGTGTCGATATTTTGCGGTATTTACCATTTCCTGTCGGTGGTAACACAAACATTGACACTTTCTCAATATTTTAATATTATTTTCTAGCTGTTTTCGATTTCTAGCCAATCACAGAGCCGGATTTTAATTAGTTGATTGGAAACAGACAACCAGCAAGTTCCTGCTGTGTTGCCGTTGCTGCTACCGTTCTTATGCGGAGCGTTACTTAATATTTTTGCAAATACAGTAATCGAAAATACTGCGGAAATAGCCAATCCAGTAGGTATTCTGTATGCAGTGCTGTTCTTACAACTTTACCAATTGACAATTAGAAACGAAAGGCGTAATCCAGACTTATAGAGGGGGAATTGAGACAAAAATGTAATTGAATCGAGTTTCATGCCATTGGACCATTAACGCCATGCCATTGAATCTTACATCATTCTATCCGACCATATACTTCATGTCATTGGATCGGACTTCATTTTATTGGATCATACGTCATTCTATCGGATTATACACTTCATATATATTGTCGGATAGAATGATGTATGATTCAATGGCATGGCGTTAATGGTCCAATGGCATGAAACTCGATTCAATTACATTTTTGTCCCAATTCAGAAACCAGAAACTCATAAGGGGTTGAACAACTCCTTATGAGTTTCTGATGGAACTCAATTCAATTACATTTTTGTCCCAATTCCCCCTCCATACAGACTGTTTCATTGTCCATTCAATCAAAAACAGTGGGGTCTTAAAAGTGACGTCATCGCGCAGAATGCCTATTGTTCTCGGGACATTTACTTCCAGTTCAACAAAGTTCGTAGATCTGCCATATTCTCTGCTATGTCACTGCGTTCCGCCGCAGAGAAAACGTTTAAGTTCTAATCAGCAGAAAGGCAACAACACGTTGAAATAGGAAGGACACGACCAGTTGTGTTTATTGAGGACGAGAAAAAGCTAACGTACAAGAAATAAAGTAGTGGCGGAGAAAAACGAATTACATCACTGTAAACTACGAGACTAAACGTAAACAGCATACTAGAAAAATTAAGCTCGGCAAGGTGCGAGCGGTAAAACTGGCTGTGTCGAGTGACTAACGCGAGAGGCGACAAGGCTTAAATACCGAGATGTGACGTAAAATCCCTAGAGGATCAAACTGCGGCCATAAATGGAAATTCCGAACATAAACACATTTACGCGCAATCATGCAGAGACTCTATGAAAGCGCTTCAGCCATTGGTTGCCAAGAATGCACGACGAAGCTCATCAATATGTTGTAGGTGGCAAACTAAACAATGAATGCAGCTTTCTATTGTTTTCTCCTTTTAGCTCTTTTGTTTCGCAAAATCGCGAATATGCGCATATTTCACAGTGAACGTTCAAATCATGAGAATACATTCACTTTGCTTTATTTTGCGGGAATTTTGTTCAAAAGTTAAACCACAGAAAGAAAGGTGAAATTTTCCATTTATATTAGCCCATGCGAGATCTCGATTATGTCGTAAATAAACTCGCTGCGAGGTGAGTAAAATTGAGCGCGGAAGCCAGAACACTCGTCGCTGATTGTAATGTTTTGCTTCTCCATACGAAAGATGTTAGCTCTTATATTGACCCCCAAAAGCAATTTAACCAAAATGGCGGGTAAGTAACTTCAGTTTTTGCAATAGTTCGGGCTGTTTTCGCCAACAAATGAAGGAACCATATGAATTTGTAAAGGGTGGATCGGGTTTTCGAAGAGCTCTGAAAGGAGCTCCCGATCCGTGACATTTTTTTTTCCATGTTCATTGCAAGATTTGGTCGGCAGCTGCAATGAACCAGCTGACGCAACGCGATCATTTTAAAAGTTCGCGGCTTCTCTAAACCATTTTACAATAGTAATAATTTCCTTAATTTAAGCATACCTGCACTGGAAAGTACATGCTGGCCATCAAATCCACTTTTACTCGTTTTATTCATTGTACTGATCAAGCGTATACGCATGGCAGATTGTGTTTATAAACTGTTGTGATTTTTTAATACATTTTAAAGTTCGCGGCACCAGCTAATGACTTACTTCACAAATGTGTGGTTTTCAATGGCGTATTGTTATATTTGACATATTTCACAGCCATTGTTATTCACACCTGCGCTTAAAACAATAGCTCGCTGGCCTTAGGTACGCTACGTTTCTACCAGACTTTTTCAAACTCGCAGAGATAGTGGTTCTTGTCCATGAATTTTAAAAGTTAAAACATATTCTGTTTAAGGAAAGAGCAATCTAACTTATTCTATCGGTGGATTTGACGATTTTGTCACTGGTTTCCAGAAAATCACGCTCAAAGTGAGCTTCCATATAAAAAATGGCCTCTTTTTAGCAATTTTCAAGTGCAGAGGGATAGTTCTTCTGCTTCGAAAAATGCATATCTTTTGTGTTTAAATCGTAGATATATCATTCATTTTCAATATTCCGTCAGTGGATTTGGAAGTTTGGAGCTAACGAAGTCGCGCGAATGAGTTTTATCAACGCTGGTGGGCCAAAAGAGGCCCTCTCTTCTCTTATTCAGAGCTTATTGAAAGCGCTCGTGCGTTCGAATTTGCCGCTTCGGCGGTCATGAATAGCTAATGATGTCCACTCATTCTGCGCGATGTGTGTTCTGGGTAGAATGCAGGTTTATCCGCCCTGGTAGAATGTGTTTCGTAGAGCGTTCAATTCATTTGATTGAAGAGCACTGACTTCAACTTCAGGCTTAGGAGTAATCATCAGTAAAGTATGTTTTGCCGTGGAAAAGTATGTCATGTTTGCCGTGGAAAAGTACGTTTTACCGTGAAAAAGTAAAGTTTTGCCGTGGAAAAGTATGTTTTGCCGGGGGAAAGTATGTTTTGCAGTGGAAAAGTAAGTTTTGCCTTGGAAAAGTATGTTGTCCCGTGAAAAAGTAAAGTTTTGCCGTGGATTAGTAAGTTTTACCTTGGAAAAGTATGTTTTGCCGTGGAAAAGCAAGTTTTACCGTGAAAAAGTAAAGTTTTACCGTGAAAAAGTAACGTTTTGCCGTGGAAAAGTAAAGTTTTGCCGTGGAAAAGTATGTTTTGCCGTGGAAAAGTATGTTTTACCGCGAAAAAGTAAAGTTTTGCTGTGGAAAAGTAAAGTTTTGCCGTGGAAAAGTAAAGTTTTGCCGTGGAAAAGTATGTTTTGCCGTGGAAAAGTATGTTTTGCCGGGGAAAAGAATGTTTTACCGTGAAAAGTAAAGTTTTGCCGTGAAAAAGTATGGCCTTGTTCACACTTAGGGGCTAGATCGATCTCAGATCGATCTGGCCTTTATACGAGCTGAATGTGAACGTTCGCACTTTTTTGACATCGATCTGAGATCGTTCCAACCTGGATCCCTTCAGGAGGTGGTCTGAGATCGGTCCGAGATCGATCCACGCTATTCCGTACTGAGTGAGAACGCAAACACGTCCTGAAAGCGATCTAGCTTTGTAGCCTTTTCTCATTGAGAGTCACGCACGCCAATCGCGCTTAAGGATTTTTATTTTTGCAAGTTGCAAAAAATGCCTGCGAAAACATAAAAAAAGAGAGAGAGAACGGTGGAGACAGGCCAGAGCTCTTATCGCTGCTTAGGTTAACCGTCGGATTCAAGATAAACAAGAATCGCCGAAAGGCGATTTTTAACTGGGCTGCAAAAGGGGCTATTTTTTCTGAAGGGAGGAGGCGGCTATACACACTCAGGCTACCATAAAACCTTGTCGGCAACCATTGCATGCGATAGAACCTCATGTGAGACTGAAACATAAACTCATTCAGAACACTGTACCCTTTTGAAAGACTTGCATAACCAAAAAAAAAGAGTACCATTTTTAAGTGGGGGCTGTATAATAACTTTTAAATTCCACCATTATGAAGAAAAATAAACAAGTTAGCCATTAATTCTAAGCAGGAAACAATTTGCATTTTTTCCACGTACCCCTCCCTCAATCCCTCTGTGCCCCAAAATATAGCGTGACAGTATAACGTGACTAATTTGACGTAACTGGAAATTCCAAAAATTGTTGTCGTTCTACGAGCATAAAATGCGACAGACTGAGCTGATTTACACTAGACAGAAATATTGTATTGTATGAAAACCAGAAGTATACTAAAACAGACAGTTAACTGCCCATTGATCCCGCCTGATCCAGGGGCCTCACTGACTGCACGGAGACTTTACTGCGCTTTTCACAAACATACGAACTCTAAAGTTCAAAAGCCACCTTCACAATTGTGTTTATCGCTGCCGTCAATCATAATTACGATCACAAGCAACGAACCTTGAAACAGAGAAACACACAAAACGGATCGAAATCTACAAATCACAAACCATGACCTTTTGAACCCGTGAAGTAAAGTTTTGTTTCCTAAGAGGTCCATTAAGATGATTGACAGCAGCGAAAAACGCAATCGTCGGTTGGCTTCTGAACTTCAGAATTCGCATGTTTGTGAAAAGTGCGATCCTAATTTGCGGTCCACAGTCTACAAGAAAACGCACTATTTTTTCCACAAGATGAAAAATATTCAGTTTTAAGATTTTCCTCATGGTATTTTTCTCTAACTTAAAGGAATAAAATCCTTTGCATTTTGAGTCCTAAAAAAGTTTAAAGATTTCTCGCTCGCCTCGCATGTTGCGTTCACCAGCACGCACTTCAAACAATGTAAATTGATGAAACGATCGATAACATTTTTTACCCGATACCGATGCGAGTTAAAAATTCGCTCCAGTTCTGTTTGTCTCACCCAAGACGAACTTTTCTTCATGGAAGATAATAAACTATGCCGCTTTATAACTCGTCCGTAGTTTTTGTTTCAGCTAAACAATATGGAAACACTATTCACAGTGACTCCTTGGATATTAAAAAGACTGAACATGACGCACTATTATGCCTTTGTTTACTTCTGATCACATCTTCAAGCGACGTCTCTCTTCTCAAGCGATTCATCTCAATGCACAATAATTGACCCTTATATTAGTTAAAACCGTATGGTTCATTTATATTAATGCTGTTTTTGCCCCTCACATTGACTGTGTTCGTTCGTATTCGAAACACCTTTCCGAAAATAAAGGTCGTATAAGTCATGTGTGTTATGTTTCGAGATAAATGGATTATACGCTTTTTGAAGTTTCCATTTTGCGGTGACTTCAGTTTACATCTCCATAAAATGGTAAAAGAAATATCAAGAAACATCACGAGAGCTGAAAACTTTCAAAGGCATGTTTCTGAAACTCGCTAATGCTGACATCAATATAGCGTGCTTGCTGAATGGGCGAAAACAGAATTGTGATCACAAGATCATGTACAAAATTTAATGATAAAAGCTTAGCAAGATACAAATACAAACAAAAGCAAACCCCCTGAAACCTCGACGTGGGCTACACTTGTATGCTCTACTCAGTCACCAAACCTTGTCAGTAATAGCTCCTCAAGTCGCTCTCTGTGAAGCTCCTGGATGGGATGTCCCGGTGAAGCTTTAAACTTGTGTGCGAAATTCTCAGAGTCCCTATTTTTGTCCGTGTCTTCTTTATCCTCAGTATCCGAAATTTAGACCTCCAAAGTGGCGTGTGTTGCATTAAATAGAAGGAAATATTGAAAGGAAAAGCCAGTCTTCTAACATAGCACAGTTGTCACGTCCCTCGCTCATGGACGTGCGTAGTGCCATTCATCGCTTCACTGACTACGAAGGCTTACAATCAAGTCTTCAGCCATAGTGTCGTCAACTGGTGAAATACCTTGCTCATAAATTGTGCTTCTTAATTGCTCATGTACTACATCGATCGATAATTCTCTCTTTGAGTTCACGAAGCGGCCACGGCGTTCCAAACCTGACGCTCACAGTCATCTTTTAGTGTGAACCTACCGTGAACGGCGTGTCGGTTTGAATGCAACGCGAGCATTTCTCTGAGTTTCCCAGCGCCAACATCATCTAACTGACTTAAACTCGAACAATAAAAAAATGATAGAGTGACTCCCATGATCGAATCGCTTCGAACAACGCAAGTAGCCTTCTTCAGGTTCGCAACGCTTTGTGGGTTTTTCAGGGGGAGCGCAGACGAGGTACAAAAAGTATCCGTGCAAGGGTTCGTGCAAGAGAAAATCATATGAAACCATTTGTGAGAACGTCGTTTCTCGGTACCAGACCCTCGTGTCTTCCCTCCCCCGGGAGGCCGTTTTTCGCCGCAGACGACCGAAAGCTCATTTTATGACTGGGCGCACAGGCAGCCCAGTAAATAGACAAAAGTCACCGAAACGCAGACGTTTATACGGACATCGCAAAAGTTGCAAAGAAACAGGGGTTTTCCTGAACGTGACTGGAAGCAGTGCTAAAAAAAGTCCGGGCGAAACATCTAAAAGCTGTGTGTTTGAAACTCGGATTTACATCTCTTTTTCTCAAAACTCGACGGTAGTGCTGAAGAATTTCCTCGATTTTTTGGAATTGAGCTTCTAGCCACTCAAACCAACAGCAAAAGCGGTGAAAATGTTTCGAAAATAATAGAGTCTGAGTCGTTGAAAAGTCTGAAGAGTTTGCCGTAAAAACTGACATTCAGCTGGGAAAAGACTGCAAATTATCCAATTTGTATAAAGTGCCCTCCGTTTTTAACTTTTTTTTTTTTTTTTCATTTTGAAATCAAGTTAATTATAAAGTAACAGCGAAAAATAATGCACTTCTGTTATAACCGAACAATCCGGCTGAGGTAGGAAAATTTCTCTTGCAATAATAAGACAAATTACACAAGAAAACATTAGCTTAAACTTATTAGTAACAGAAACACTGAACAGCTGCATGGTCCCCTCAAGAAGCCTTAATGACCAGGCAGTACATGTAAGACTTCTTCCATTGTTCGTAATAAAATTAATAGGATGACAGTCGTCTTCGCTATTAAAAGTGACTAATTTTCTGGATTTCGCCTAGCAAAACATAAACATCTTTTTAACGAATCCAAAGCATACTCCACGTCTTCTTACGAACATCGAAGTTAACTTGAGGTAGACTTTTAAGACTCTTTTACCTTTGTTTCTGCTTCGTTTTAATTGATCGTTAACGAATAAATAAGTTCACTGTCAGTTTTACGTGTTTGTAACCAGCCAATAGAAGCGTTTGTTTTTCTGTGCCGCGCGTTACGAGAATTTTGCAGTTAATCAAAAGGAAAGCGATTTTCTCGGCTATGTAACCTGAGATCAGGCTCAATTTTCGTTTCGCTTTGAAAATTACATTCTCGCGCCGTTAGAGAGAATGTATGAGAACCGCTCAAATTGGGCCTGATCTCAGGTTATCGGCTATGTGGTGCACTTGGGAAGTCTGGAGAGATCTGGAGAGCTCTCAATAAGCTATAGTTGCTTCTTTCGAGCTCTCCAAACTGCCCGCGTGCATCCCATAACTCGATATAGGCTCCCTAAGCATAAACCAACTCTTATTATTGAAAAAAAACAAACAATGATTCCCGTGAAAAGTCAGGAAACGCCCGAAAAAGAAAGCCGGGCGGTGTCACGCAATCCATCTCACTCGAAGCCAGATGGTAAACAAACTGCTTAGACCTCCCAAGTTAGGAATTACTTGTCTAATTAGAAGGCGTCAGTGTGAACAGGTCCTCATGCGATCTCGAACCGATCTCAGTACCGATCTTAGATCGATCTCAGATCGATCTCATTTAAGGCCCAGTTCAGACGTCGTGCTTCTGTCGTGCCGAACTAAATTCAGGAATTAAGTTCGACAAAAGCACGGCAGAAGCACGTCGTCTGAATCAAACTTTTGAATTAAGATCGGCAAGCAATTGAGTTCGACAAGCGATGTCGTGCTACACGGCTCTGGCACGGCAGCGATTCAAACGTCGTGCTTCTGCCGCGCCAAACCAAAATTCAGAAATTATATTAATGTATTTTGGCGAGATTGCGTTCCCACGGGGAGTTGGGAGAAGAATTGTTACGAGGCATCAGTAAAATCCTGAATTTGGTTCGACTCTGGCTCGACGTCTGAATCAAAGTTGTTTTCCTGCCGTGCTACAGTCGAACCAAATTACAATTAAGTTCGGCACGGCAGAAGCACGACGTCTGAACTGGGCCTAAGCGATCTCAGTATGAACGGGGCCTTTGTTTTGCCAGAAAAAAGTAAGTTTTGCCGTGGAAAAGTATGTTTTGCCGTGAAAAAGTATGTTGTCCCGTGAAAAAGTAAAGTTTTGCCGTGGATTAGTAAGTTTTGCCGTAGAAAAGTATGTTTTGCCAGGAAAAAGTAAGTTTTGCCGTGGAAAACTAAGTTTTGTCTTGGAAAAGTATGTTTTGCCGTGGAAAAGTAAGTTTTGCCTTGGAAAAGTATGTTTTGTCGTGGAAAAGTAAGTTTTAACGTGGAAAAGTATGTCGTGCCGTGGAAAATAAAGTTTTGCCGTGGAGAAGTAAGTTTTGCCGTAGAAAAGTATGTTTTGCCGTGGAAAAGTATGTCGTGCCGTGGAAAATAAAGTTTTGCCGTGGAAAAGTAAGTTTTGCCGTAGAAAAGTAAGTTTTGCCGTGGAAAAGTATGTTGTGCCGTGGAAAAGTAAGTTTTGCCGTGGAAAAGTAAGTTTTGCCGTAGAAAAGTATGTTTTGCCGTGGAAAAGTAATTTTGCCGTAGAAAAGTATGTTTTGCCGTGGAAAAGTAAGTTTTGCCGTAGAAAAGTATGTTTTGCCGTGGAAAAGTAAGTTTTGCCGTAGAAAAGTATGTTTTGCCGTGGAAAAGTAAGTTTTGCCGTGGAAAAGTATGTTTTGCCGTGGAAAAGTAAGTTTTGCCGTAGAAAAGTAAGTTTTGCCGTGGAAAAGTATGTTGTGCCGTGGAAAAGTAAGTTTTGCCGTAGAAAAGTAAGTTTTGCCGTAGAAAAGTAAGTGTTGCCGTAGAAAAGTAAGTTTTGCCGTGGAAAAGTAAGTTTTGCCGTGGAGAAGTAAGTTTTGCCGTGGAGAAGTAAGTTTTGCCGTGGAAAAGTATGTTTTGCCGTGGAGAAGTAAGTTTTGCCTTGGAGAAGTAAGTTTTGCCGTGGAAAAGTATGTTGTGCCGTGGAAAAGTAAGTTTTGCCGTGGAGAAGTAAGTTTTGCCGTGGAAAAGTAACTTTTGCCGTGGAAAAGCAAGTTTTGCCGTGGAGAAGTATGTTTTGCCGTGGAGAAGTAAGTTTTGCCGTGGAGAAGTATGTTGTGCCGTGGAAAATAAAGTTTTGCCGTGGAAAAGTATGTTGTGCCGTGGAAAAGTAAGTTTTGCCGTAGAAAAGTATGTTTTGCCGTGGAAAAGTAAGTTTTGCCGTAGAAAAGTATGTTTTGCCGTGGAAAAGTAAGTTTTGCCGTGGAAAAGTATGTTTTGCCGTGGAAAAGTAAGTTTTGCCGTAGAAAAGTAAGTTTTGCCGTGGAAAAGTATGTTGTGCCGTGGAAAAGTAAGTTTTGCCGTAGAAAAGTAAGTTTTGCCGTAGAAAAGTAAGTTTTGCCGTAGAAAAGTAAGTTTTGCCGTGGAAAAGTAAGTTTTGCCGTGGAGAAGTAAGTTTTGCCGTGGAATAGTATGTTTTGCCGTGGAGAAGTAAGTTTTGCCGTGGAGAAGTAAGTTTTGCCGTGGAAAAGTATGTTGTGCCGTGGAAAAGTAAGTTTTGCCGTGGAGAAGTAAGTTTTGCCGTGGAAAAGTAAGTTTTGCCGTGGAGAAGTAAGTTTTGCCGTGGAAAAGTATGTTGTGCCGTGGAGAAGTAAGTTTTGCCGTGGAAAAGTATGTTTTTCCGTGGAAAAGTATGTTGTGCCGTGGAAAAGTATGTTTTGCCGTGGAAAAGTATGTTGTGCCGTGGAAAACAAAGTTTTGCCGTGGAAAAGTAAGTTTTGCCGTGGAGAAGTAAGTTTTGCCGTAGAAAAGTAAGTTTTGCCGTAGAAAAGTATGTTTTGCCGTGGAAAAGTAAGTTTTGCCGTGGAAAAGTATGTTGTGCCGTGGAAAAGTAAGTTTTGCCGTAGAAAAGTAAGTTTTGCCGTAGAAAAGTAAGTGTTGCCGTAGAAAAGTAAGTTTTGCCGTGGAGAAGTAAGTTTTGCCGTGGAAAAGTAACTTTTGCCGTGGAAAAGCAAGTTTTGCCGTGGAGAAGTATGTTGTGCCGTGGAGAAGTAAGTTTTGCCGTGGAGAAGTATGTTGTGCCGTGGAAAATAAAGTTTTGCCGTGGAAAAGTATGTTGTGCCGTGGAAAAGTAAGTTTTGCCGTAGAAAAGTATGTTTTGCCGTGGAAAAGTAAGTTTTGCCGTAGAAAAGTATGTTTTGCCGTGGAAAAGTAAGTTTTGCCGTAGAAAAGTATGTTTTGCCGTGGAAAAGTAAGTTTTGCCGTGGAAAAGTATGTTTTGCCGTGGAAAAGTAAGTTTTGCCGTGGAAAAGTAAGTTTTGCCGTGGAAAAGTATGTTGTGCCGTGGAAAAGTAAGTTTTGCCGTAGAAAAGTAAGTTTTGCCGTAGAAAAGTAAGTGTTGCCGTAGAAAAGTAAGTTTTGCCGTGGAAAAGTAAGTTTTGCCGTGGAAAAGTATGTTTTGCGTGGAGAAGTAAGTTTTGCCTTGGAGAAGTAAGTTTTGCCGTGGAAAAGTATGTTGTGCCGTGGAAAAGTAAGTTTTGCCGTGGAGAAGTAAGTTTTGCCGTGGAAAAGTAAGTTTTGCCGTGGAGAAGTAAGTTTTGCCGTGGAAAAGTATGTTGTGCCGTGGAGAAGTAAGTTTTGCCGTGGAAAAGTATGTTTTTCCGTGGAAAAGTATGTTGTGCCGTGGAAAATAAAATTTTGCCGTGGAAAAGTATGTTTTGCCGTGGAAAAGTATGTTGTGCCGTGGAAAACAAAGTTTTGCCGTGGAAAAGTAAGTTTTGCCGTGGAGAAGTAAGTTTTGCCGTGGAAAAGCAAGTTTTGCCGTGGAGAAGTAAGTTTTGCCGTTGAGAAGTAAGTTTTGCCGTGGAAAAGTATGTTGCGCCGTGGAGAAGTAAGTTTTGCCGTGGAAAAGTATGTTGTGCTGTGGAAAAGTAAGTTTTGCCGTGGAGAAGTAAGTTTTGCCGTGGAAAAGTAAGTTTTGCCGTGTAGAAGTAAGTTTTGCCGTGGAAAAGTAAGTTTTGCCGTGGAGAAGTAAGTTTTGCCGTGGAGAAGTAAGTTTTGCCGTGGAAAAGTAAGTTTTGCCGTGGAGAAGTATGTTTTGCCGTGGAAAAGTATGTTGTGCCGTGGAAAATAAAGTTTTGCCGTGGAGAAGTAAGTTTTGCCGTGGAGAAGTAAGTTTTGCCGTGGAAAAGTAAGTTTTGCCGTGGAAAAGTAAAGTTTTGCCGTGGAAAATAAAGTTTTGCCGTGGAGAAGTAAGTTTTGCCGTAGAAAAGTATGTTTTGCCGTGGAAAAGTAAAGTTTTACCGTGGCCTTGGCCTTCATTTCATTCAGCCTTTCAAGTTCAACATCTTGCTTCCCTTTCATTGTAGGTTATTTAAGCACGATATAAACACGAGAGGGGTTGGGAGAATTCGAGACAGCTATGTAAACCCGAGACGAAGTCGAGGGTTTGCATAACCGTCGAGAATTCTCCCAACCCCTCTCGTGTTTATATCAGGCTTTGCAAACACCGGAAAAAAGTTTTCTATTGCTTTTATGAAATAACTTTCCTGAGAAAAAACGCAAAACTCTTTGTTATGGCACTGATTAAAAGAGAAATTCTTACCAGTCGTAAAGTCTTGTGCACGAAGTCTTGCACGCGTAATCAGTTATTGTTTTGCAAAAAAGATGCTTTCCAATTCCAAAATACGGCTTTTTCTCGCTTAGAATGTCAGCTTAAGCAAAACAAAGTTGACACAGCTTGTTTGTAGAGATTTCCCAAGTTTCAGCCGACGAAGGAATGGGTAAATAAAGTAAACTTGTCGAGTTTAATATCCCTAAATTTAAGGACAGGGCCAACTGGTCATGCGACACTTTTCAACCAATGAGAAGGCGCGCTTGTGTTTATGAACAAACAAATCAAAACATGATCAAACATCGCTGCTGTGATCAAATATTTTCAAAACAGCGGACGGAGTCGGACAAAATCAGTCATCGTTTCGAGGCTCTCAGGCATATTTTTAAGACTTTTCATGAGGCATACACAATTTTTTTAAGTGGACAGCGTATCGGAAGCCATATTGGAAGTGTCTCGTGAAATATTCAGCACATTTTGTGGCTTATTTCTTCTTTTAAACAACGCGATGTATGGGCGAGATTTTGGTCGGTTTTCAAGGTAGGTGAACAAGTATCTATTATTTTTTCGATTCACAGATTTTTTTTACGAAGTTCTAGATATTTGTCCTTGATTGTCATATCGATTAACTTTTATCATGTTGAATGTGGGGATGGTAGACAACCTAGAATTTTGGTAGACCAGTTTTGAATTCCGAGGTCCAAATCACGTACGTTTTCCATTCCCGGGTTTCTCACAGAGCCGTGTTATTACTTTTTTTCGCATTAGTACGAGCCTTTGCCTTTTTTCTTTTCAGGGCCAAAACAACTTTATTAGTCTTATGGATATTCACGTCCAACACTGATCTCGCCTCACTTTGCCGAAATTGAAGATCATAAGCGCAAGGTAGATACTAACGGCTTTGTTTCTCAAATTCACCAAATCTGGAAAGATTTAATGTTGCTGGATTCTCCAAATGTTCATCGACCGTTAAAAAACAATCAAAGAAAGAAGGCAAATTTCAAGTGTAAATGATGTATTTCGCTAGTCATTGAACATGCACTGAATCTGGGATCAAATTAAAACATTGCAGGTACTACAGCAAGCACCAGATGCGTGAAGTCAACACGAAACAACACCAAAAAACAAACAAGAAAAATTAATAAATTTGAACTACTTTTTACTCTTGTTATGACGACTGGTTCTTTGATTCTTGTCCTGTAGAAGCTAATAGGTAGTACCGATCCTGTTTTGTATGATTTCAACAAATTTTCACACTCTCTATAAGGCTAATTTTACACGGGACCATTTTGTTTCTATCAAAAATCTTGCAAGCCATGCCAGTGAAGCCACGACCACTGCGATCGGTCCGGAAACAGTTCGAACACCCCAATGATTCCTTGCAATGAATAATGCTCTGATTCTCTTACATGAAATGTTTTCTTTGAGATATTAAATGTGAAACCTAGACGAGTACGGTAAGGTACGGTACGGTACGGTAATTCTGTCCGTCGACTCCGTCCGTTGTTTTGAAAATTTTTTAGCACTGGGGCGATGTTTTGATTTGTTTGTTGATAAACACAAGCGCGGCGTCTCATTGGTTGAAAAGTGTCGCGTGACCAGCTGGCCCTGTCCTTAAATTTAGGGATATTCCGGACTGTTGATCACTAAAACTTTTTCAAATTCGTGCTTGCGTGATTAGCGCGCGAAAAGCCAAACAACTTGACGCCACAACCATTTTGTTTACATACTCTCATGCAAACACTCCTCTCGGCCAATCAGAGCGCGCGTACTATGTTATAAAACCTCTCGAAACCTCTTTCTTGTTTCTAGGGTAGATTTTCCATTCTATTACATGTAACGTCTTTTGCAGATAGCCAAAACTGTTCTTTTCCTGCTGATTTTCCTGTCTCAATGTATTGTTTTGTTCTTCCAAAACCTCTATCTTGTCTTTTGGAGGGGGACATTGGGGGGTACCCAATACCGCAATACCGTAAGAAAAAATGGCAAATACCGAAATACCGCGTCGAAAATCGTCTAAATACCGATACCGTATATTTTAATCACATTTATAATCGGTTGCGCATACTTATGGTTGCTTCCATCTAGCGCGTTTAATTATCTCAGGGATTTATGCACCAGATGTCCATGTTTTTTTTTAATATTTTGGTAGTTCGCAATTTTCCGCAAATTTTCAATGAAAAGTAAACTACATTCGTTCAGCTTTTGGTATTTCGACAGCTAATTAACTCCAATAAAAATAACTCTTGAAAGTGCGAAAAACAAACCAACCAAAACCCTTTCCACGCACGTCTAGTGCGAGTTTTGATATAAAGTGAGTCTAGTCTAGCACGTCAGTCTCTGATCAGGGCTCAGATCACACGCCGCGCCATCCTCGGAGACCCAGGGGCAGATAGTGGGGACGAGGGAAAGTCTAAACGGGCGGAAAAATATATAATAAATAATAATAATGTTTATTTCTTATATTGCGCAGTCTAGCATGCGATAAAGATATGATCGAATGAGCATTACAACACTAAAATCCTAAAGTAATAAATGGCTAATCCAAATAATGATAATAATAATAATAATTTACAATTTTCGGAAAACAATAAAAAGTAAAATATGAGTTAATAAAAGAACTAATAAAAAGCTAATTTAAAAAGATGTGTCTTTAGTAAAACTTTAAAAATGTTCAATGATTGACATTGTCTAATTTGTATATGGAACGAAGAAAAGTAAAGAACGGCGAGAAGAGCCCCTGGGGACAAGGTCTTACCAGACCAGTTCCAAACGGTCGCCGCCGTTTTGGCTTCTGATTGGTGCCAGAAAAACACAAGTTTTCTGGCACCAATCAGAAGCCAGAACGGCGGCGACCGTTTGGAACTGGTCTGGTAAGACAATGGGCGTGATCCATTCAACAAAAATTTCCGGAAATTTCGGTCCAAAACTCAATGGATCGGTTCGGTCCAACCGGAAAAGTTTCGAAAAAACGGTTCCACCTTTTGAGGTGCTCCACTTTTCCCGGTCGGACCGGTTGGAATTTAGGGGGAATGGATCGCGCCCATTGTCCCAGGGGCTCTTCTCTCTCCGTTCTTTACTTTTCTTCGTTCCACATATATTTTTCCTCTCGTTTAGACTTTTCCTCGCCCCTTTATCTACCCCTAGGCCTCCGAGGATGACGCCGCGCTGTTAAGAGGCAAACTTACCAAATTTTCGCTTTTAACTTTACAAGGCGTTTTTCAATTCTCGAAACCCAACATCTAAACATATTCTTGTTGCGATAATGTTCGCCTCCTTCGCCCTCTTCATACAAAATTGCCACACAGTCAATGATGACCACGCCGTCTTCAACCTCAGCGACCTCAGACATTGTGAGAAAACGTTTAAGACCTCGAATTACCACAGGCAGCCCAAGCGCACTATTTGTGGGTTCGGGCTTCAGAGGTCATTTGGTGGGAAATACTAGAATTATTAGTGTATTATCTGATGCCAAATAAATGCAAAAAGTCTTAAAGATACGAAGTCTTCTTGTTTGTCTATCGGTACTAGTAGCCTTTAAGATAAAGAAAATCGATATTTCTTGCATTATTACATGCGATTCGGGCCCTTATTGATCGAATTTTATCACATGTATTCGAATCTACAACGCGAAATATTGATTCAAAAAGCTTCCTTACCTTTCGTTCATAGCCACTCTGTGTCCTACGGCTGGTTTAAACGCCGTTTAGTCGACTTTCTTTCCATCGAGTACTGAACACTACAAAAGAAGGGAAGCCCTTCTTTTATAGTGTTCAGTACTCGATGGAAAGAAAGTCGACTAAACGGCGTTTAAACCAGCCGTAGGACACAGAGTGGCTATGAACGAAAGGTAAGGGAGCTTTTTGAATCAATATTTCGCGTGATCATGATTTTTTTTCCCTTGGCGTTGTAGATTCGAATACATGTGATAAAATTCGATCAATAAGGGCCCGAATCGCATGTAATAATGCAAGAAATATCGATTTTCTTTATCTTAAAGGCTACTAGTACCGATAGACAAACAAGAAGACTTCATATCTTTAAGACTTTTTGCATTTATTTGGCGTCAGATAATACACTAATAATTCTAGTATATTCCCACCAAATGACCTCTGAAGCCCGAACCCACAAATAGTGCGCTTGGGCTGCCTGTGGAATTACCGGCACAGGTACACAGATCGACAAGCCTGGTAAGGTAACTTGAAACGCCTTATTATCATTGGATGCAACAACAATCACACTGTATATTATCGACCATTAACTGTCACAAAATGACCCACAAATGGTGTAATCATTTACCGTTATGTCTCAAGACTTCTAAATATTAACTTTTATTGACCTTTATGTCTTACTGTGTTTTGTTTTGCGTATTGTATCGAAAGGAAAGCGCAAGTAAACGGTACCGTAATACCGTGAACAATCTTATTTCACCGAATACCGTCAACCAAAATGATGAAAAACCGCATACCGCAGAGCTAGATGATACCGCAATACCGCACGTTAAAATTAAAATTACCGAAATACCGCATGAAAAAAAGCCCAATACCGCAATACCGTAAACCCCCATGTACCCCTCCTTTTGAATCCCTATACGTTGGCATTTTAAAAACAGTTGCCTGGAAAAGTCTTCTTTCTGTACATTTCTCAATGAGCTTTCACCTACTCTCGACTCACTTACCGTGCGACCCGGAAAACTGGAAAAAATCATCTCTGATAGGCTGAGAAAAACGTGTTCATCACATGCTTATGCAAATTTACTGAGTACAACTCTACGCCTGTGATGGATGGGACGGTAAAAATTCTTTGATGAATTTTCTAACTCAGTTTTCATACTTGTTCGTCAGGAATTTGTGCCCGGGGGGGGGACTCCCATATGAAACAGACGGGGATGCTCGTCGTCTCGATTAGGGGTGTAAATTTTGGATTTTGGTCTCGCTTAGGGTGTTCCGGGCAAAGTGCCATTATTTAAAGCCGCCAAGGTCTCGTTTAGGGTTCCGCGAAGAAACACAGAATTACGCGAAGAGAAACAGAACTCAATTTTCTTTTTAACTTTGTTTGTTATGTCTTTATATCATTAAAACTCATTGCATGTCGTATTTGTGTGTTTTTAAGCGGTCTCTTTTAGGGGTCAAAATTTGCTCAAGCCACGCCCAGATTGGTCTCCTTTAGGGGTTAAATTCCAAATTTCCGACGAGCATCCCCGTCTGTTTCATATGGGAGTCCACCCCCCGGGAATTTGTGCCTTGCGCTGTGAGATTTTGACAAGGTCAGGAGCAAGGTTAAATCCCAATCGAACGAGAGGATTTTTCATTTCAACTTATATGCAGTTGCATCATCCTTCGGGGGCATTATGGTGTAACTTACACGAAGTATGGACACGCATCCATTTGCCATACTTCAGGGACTTTCTTGAAGAAAGGAAAACAAACTCGCGGGCATAATGTCGATGACATTTGTATCTGGACGACAGCGAACAGAGCCAACTCAACAGACAGTTCAGTCGGTACGAAATCATGTTACTTTTAACATTTTAAACAGTAAGCTTATAAACAGTGAACTAGAAGCGCACGTTGTTCATTGACAAACAAGATGACATGACTCGTCCAGTCTTATCATAAAAGTAAAAAGTTTGTGCATTGTTTGGAATATTATTGTTTTTACAGATGGTTGGTTTATCTAAAAAAATTCTTTAATCTTTCAGCTACTAGATGAGAATTCACAGCTTATTCAGGTATAATATAATTAAGTAAGCTTAAGCCTATAGATTTCAGTTGAAATTTGTTGTTTGAAGGTTTTGATTCAGCATCATACAAATTACAGTGAAATTATATGTCGTCTTGTTTTTACTTGGTAATTGTTGTTTTCTTTTTCACTTCCTATTTGTTCTTACTGACTATCTTAAAACTAAAACGAAAGTAATTATTCGTCACCGAATCTCGCCACCGAAAGTCAAATATGTTAATCAGATTTGCAAGGGAAATATTAAACCAGCCCCAAGGACAGGGGAAACATTTGAAAAGCTATTCTTTATTGATCCAAAGTCAGATGAAAACGAATGCAAATCAATAACCGGATGGAGAACTCTAGAGGAAATAAAGCACTAAAATGTTCAACTTCTTAATTAGTTGGCTAAAATGTTTTGATTTCTCATAAACTATGGGTTGAAATGTGTTTACCTTAATTTTGGTTTTACCTCCAGGCTATTGTGGATTACCAAAATAAAGGAAAGGCATATGAATGCACACAGTAAGTATGGCAGAAAATGTAATAAAAATAATGATGATTGTGATGATTATCGTAATTTAGCATCATTTCATACATTATTGCTCTTGTTCTTGAACATTCATTCCAGCCTTCTTGATTTAATCAGGAGTTTCCTGATTTCAGTTGCTGCCTCTTTCTCTGTCGGTTTTTCAAACACACTGCTGATTTCTGGAGAAAGGAGACGAAAAACTAAAATGAAAAATTCGGAGTTTGTTTTTAGCAACAAATGGACTGTCTAGCCTACAGAAGGCAGTGATGGCTGCACTGGATAAGAATGTTATCCAGAGGCCCCAAATACAATGCCGGGCCTGAAAACTAGCTGGATTTCCTCTCAGTAGTCCCTAGTTCGGATTCTCATTCATGCTTGCAAATGGCCTACTGGTTTGTCATCAACCAGTTGAGATTCTTAACCCTATCACGCTTATTTGAATTATTTTTTTCCATGGTTGGTAATTCATCCCACTAGCCTTTGCTCTATAAAAACTGCCGAAGGTGGATAAAAAAAATACTTATTAATATTATTTTAACAGCAAAAATGTTGCTAAAACATGACATGTGACCATGTAAAGTCATGGTCGATTCTTCATATAGAATTATATTCTGATGAACATGTCTTAGGAAAACCTCTCCCTCACAAAAGTAACCAGTGTCATTGGCAAAATATCTCTCCCTATTTTCAGGATTTTACGGTTGAAATGTCTGTCACTACGATCATTTCTTTCTTAGAGAAGTTAAAACACTGAGATTTTCTACTGGCATAAGTCAAACTAAGGAAGTGATGAATTGATGTTTAAACACAATATTTATCAACATGCTTTGTAGTGACAATCCAATTTCCTAGTAAGTACAGTGGAAACCCACCCTATGGATATCTGCATAATAGCCTTAGGGACACCTGTATATCATGGACAGTTTCAATTGTCCCAACAAAAAGCTCATTCATTTTCTCTAAAACTGACGGGCTTAATATGGACACCAGACAGTTGCGTTTGTCCTGAGTCAGAAACTTTCTATTTATAACCCCGCTTTATGGACAATGTTTAGTTGCGCACTGTTTATGATTGAATATCTTACAAGTGAAAACCCAACAGAAATGGCAAATTATTTTTTTGAAAAGGAACTGTCTAATTTTCAGTCCACCTGGCTGAGTCAAAAACTAAAAGCATCAGTACAAAGTCATAGATTCCATTGTCATGTTTCATGAACAATACTTAAAACTAGAGGTAATTTTAGACCAAGACCATGATAAATGACTGAGACTGTGATAAAATGATCATGAGTTATCATTAGGATGAACTTCATACAGTCACATTTAAGTAATTAAGCAAGGTTTTCTGTCTTGTTTAGTCTTAATATTTATAAAAACATGTACTTGTGAGGTTATTTTTTTCCGTGAGCCCACTTAATACTGACACCCGAATAATAAGGACACTATGGCATGTCCCCTTGATGTAACCACCACTGTGGTGTTATTTTATAGCTTCACTAATTAATGTGGATCTACTTTTTGTCCTTAGATACCAGCAACTCTTGCACCGCAATCTAGTGTACCTTGCTACATTAGCTGACTCCACTCAAAGCATGCAGAACACCATTCCTGTATGTGCTCATTAATAGTACAGTTTATACAGATAATGTGCTTATTTAGGGGCCTTCATAAGGGGGGGGGGAGGTGGACTGTAAGTAGGACTTGTTCTCCTATTTTGTTCCCAGTTAGGGGATTAAGACATGCACCCTTTTGCATGGGTGGAGTTTTTGCTGGTACAATATCTGTAAAGATTTTACCAATGAAATTAATGTAGATGTAAAAGTAGATGTATTGTCAATTTTTAAATGGCTGTAAAAACAGTGTTGCAACAAGTTTTATATACTCCTGTAATCCTAAATGGAAAGTGTTCGTATCTGAAATCACCAACTTATTGTTATAACAGGCCCCAGGTGCACAGGGAAGTTCCACAATGAAGACACCTCCAGTTTCAGTGACCCCACCTACAGGCTCTGGTATGTTACAACCAGGTGTACCAGACATGACACCCAACTCCAGCTCATCTACAGACATGATGTCAAATGCACCGGTAATGAACAGTGGAATGCCATCAGGCATGAATGATCCTATGAAGTCTAACATGCCGTCACAGCTTGGAGGAATGACTGGTCCCACCTCTGCAGGTTATGGTGCCAGCTCTGTGAGTGGGATGGGACAGTCCACTTCATCTCCCCCGCAGTTGCAACATCCACCTATGACAGTGCAGAGTCATATGGGTTATCCTAACCCTCCTCAGACCCAGCCAGGCCGACCTATTGCCCCACCCCCAATGTCGGCATCCATGGGTAATTTACCTCCTCAGGTGCCAATTCAATCCCATGCCCCACCCATGGGTCAACATATGTTGTCCCAAAACCAGCAGCAATCACAACAGTACATGATGCAGCAGCGGCAGCTCTCATATAGACAAGGAGCACCCCAACAGGTCTGTTCAGTTTTACGTTTCTTTTCATCTGCTATCAGGGTTGTCATCAAGGGCCGGGGGCCGGATATTCCCCTAGCTACTATAATCATGATCCCCAGCTAAATGTACTTTCATGGGAAAATAGAAGAAAAATATAACCAAAAGAAATCAGTAGCTCTTGATTCCCTGCCTGCTCCTTGTATTTAGCTGGCAACTTGAAATCTTAGTGACAGCCCTGTGCTATCATTTTTAGATTCTAATCAGGTTTTTCTCCAGAAAACATCCGATAGCCTTCAAGGAGAGGATGATTTCATGGTTTCCTGCCTCATTTCCACTGCCCAAAGCTGAGGCATACAGGTTGCTGTATTATACTGATCTCAGAGGAAATATTTTTATTAACCCTTACAGGTTTTTTAGATTGGCATATCTTTAAAATCCTCAACTAGCAGCCAGGGGCTGGTTGCTCGAAGCCTGGTTAGTGCTAACCGTTGGTTAAGAGGTATCAAAATGTATAGGTTTCCATGGTATTTAACCCTGGTTAGCACTAACCATGCTTCGAACAACCCGGGCCAGATAATTTGTTTGCTGTGATTGTGAATGATATTTTAGTTCTCAAGGTTTGTATGAGAGTCAGTAATAACTTTTTTGGTGGAAAACATTACATTTAACAGCAGGTGACAGCTGTTATAATCATAATGTTAAAAATATAAGCTTGAAAATACAGGTACATGACTGTTTAGTAAACAGTTACATTGAATGGTAGATTAGTGTTCCATATGAAATAAAGCCATACAAGATAACTTTAAAATGACTTTATGTCAGAATAAAAGCATACACCATAGTTTGTGGGGACAGCCGTTTCTCACTGCTCCTCGCCTCTGGGGACGTTTGGTGAGGAGGAACATCTGCGGCTCAGCAACAGAAATACCATACTGATGACATAAATCAATGTTTATATAATAAATCAGGTAGTCATGGGGTTCCAAGTGCAAAATTTGTTCAATTTTGTGTTTCTCCTGGTCGATTTTGGTAAAGTGTTGAGTTCATCTGCAAACGAGCTCCAGCAAAACTCAAACGCTTCTTCTAGAGAAGAATAATACCACAAATATTGACTGTTTTGTTATAGTTTCAGCGCATTTACCTTTGACCTTTGTAGCCTTTTGTCTTTTGTCTGTCGCTCATAAACAATAGCTAAAACAATTTTACTACAGTAACTCCATCGTCCAATCAGCACTTATGACCAGATTCTGGACAGATTTTACATCATCAATATGGAATTTCTTTGCTGAGATGTTCCTCCTCATGAAACATCCCCAATGGCGAGGAGCGAGGAGAAACGGCTGTTTTCACAGGTTGCATACACCACTCAGATGTTCAAAATAAGTATTACTTGATTTTGTATCCTAGATGCCTCAGCAGCAGCAGCAGTCTCTATCACACAGTCACCCTGGATATGGCCCTCCAACAACAGTAGGAATGCCATCAGGCAACATGATGCCAGGTTACCCTCAACAACCACAGCAAACACAAAGATACAATCCCTACAGACCTCCTCCCCAACAGCAAGGCTTGTCACACATGCCGTACCCTGCACAACAACAGCCATCACCTATGCAGGGACAATCTGTCATGGGTCAACCGTCACCTATGGGACAAGCACCTGTAGGACAGTCACCAATGCAACAGCCACCTCTTGTGTGATGTGATACAAAGCTTTGAAGATAAATTTGTGACACAAGATGCATAATTCCTACAAAATTATTCTTCAGATTTTGTGCAGTGTGATTGCATCAAGCAAGTTGGAAGAGGAGTTCTGTGTTGTGACAAGAACACGTGACACAAATTGTGTCATTCAACATGGTATTGGATGACTGTATTACATAATGCAAAGGTTGGGAAAACAGCCAACATATTTTGTAATGTCATCAAACAGTTTCACTGGGAAATGATGTCTTTGAAATGAGTGCAGAAACTCTGTACTGATGATGTGTCACAAGGTACCTGATCTGGGGAGTGCTTCTGATTCATCAGTCCATCAGTATGGATGAAAATAATTGTTTCTTCACTCCTTTCTCAGTCATCATCTTGCGGGGAAATTATTGGTGGCATGGCCAAATGTCCATTGTTTTTGCATGCTACATACGAGTAATGCACAACACAAAAATGTTGTGACACAAGATCAGAGGTAGCCAAATAATGACTAGTTGTAGCAGGATTTTAACTGTCTTTATAAAAAGATTACCAATTGTGCCATTTGACATTAGTTGTTACATGTAATTAGGTGTCATGGGCACAGTTAGGGATATTATTTTACAACAGTCACTTTTACATGTAACACAATTTTGTTGCATAGTGTTTTGACAAGACTGTGTGCCTTTATTGTCCTTGACATTGTTGTGCAACAGTTTTAAGGCTATCATCATGATGTAGCTACACTTTCATCATGAGTAAAACAGAAATATATTCATGTGCATTATGGGTTTATTCAGTATTTCCGAGATGAGAGCAATGAAAAAGTTAAAAAGACAGTAACACACATTTTAAGTTAGCATTTTGTGTCAGCATATTCCATGATTGGTTTGGATCTGTTGGTTAGGGTTTGTTGATGTGTCAGGATTTAAAGGCCCATGTTCACAGAAGCGACTTTGCACACTTGTGTATTTATTTTGAAACGCTTCTTTTGTCAAATTCAGTGTTTTCATTGGGCAAAGTGTAACTCTATACACACTGAAGACAATTTTCAATTATGTTAAAGCAATTTTTCTGGAGTAGTCAGGGTGCGCAAAGCCACTTGGGTGAACATGGGCCTTTAAGATGTAGAAAGACTAAAGATCTAGTGAATTGTATGATAAAGTTGTGGTTCAATTTTATCCTTGATTTGAATTTTACTTTTCCTTGTTTTAAACTCATTAACACAGACACCATACCCATAAACAATGCAAAGTGAATTTAAACCAAGGATAAAATTAAAACCACAAATAGACGTGGTGTACATAATTATTTATAGTCAAAGGGCTACTTTACCTATTAAGATATGAAAACTGTTAACATTAATTTGTTTTATCCAAACTAAGATAGACTTAGGAAGGATAAGCTAATAGTGTGCTTTAATCTGACATCACTATGCAGTAACCTGTAAAAATATATGACTTAAAAGGGCCTTAAGTGCAAAAAAAAAATTCATCCAAGTGAGGATCATCTTTTAGTTAAATTAAAAATATTAACTTGTTTACAGGTGGTGTTATTGCCTCTATTTCATCAACATTATTTATTCACTCTTTGTAAATTGGGAGTAAGAATAACCAAAATCTGATGTTACTAAACTGTTTCACCTTTGGAGTCTGTGATAACATTATGTAGAGAAGTTTATGTATTACATAGAGAAGGGCCCCTTTCCTATAAATTGTATGGAGCGCAAGGTTCTGGGTATGGCACAACAGTTTTCTCAAAAGTTAGAATATTTGCCTAATCAAATTCAATAGTGCAGCTACCCCGATTCACATTCCCGTTGTGCTAAGTAATACCTCAAGCTCTTGAGCTAACTAAATACCACTTTCATAATTTTATAGAACAATGGTTCGTGCTTTGGCTGTGTGTATATCGAGGTAAACAAATTGGAAAGCCTTTAGAGGCTAGAGTTGCTCCCACCTCGTCCACGCTATTCAAACTTCCTGTATGGTTTATATCTCAATATACCGGTAAGCACAGCAAAAGCATGATCCCATTTATTTGTTAATTAAAGTGCACATGGATGGTGGCTTCAATCCTCCCCTACCCTCTAAACAATGTTAATTAGTTTGCTTGAACAAAGTCAGGGCTGTCAACTCTCCCGGATAATCCAGGAGACTCCAGATTTTCGACCGTTATCTCCCAGTGTCCAGGGCTGAGTTGTTCAAAGCTGGGTTAAGATAACCTAGGGTTAGTGCGAGATTTGAATTCAGATTTGAAAGCCATTCCTTCAGTAGACTCAACTTTCCGACAATAAAATTTCAACTATTTTGCGTTTTTGGGCTATTTTAATGTTAACATTGAACATTCCGTCATCAACTCCAGTATGCCATTGTTAAACTGATTGGTTTTTGCACGTTTTGCGTCATTGCAAATTTGGTGACAAAGGCAGTCAACGAGTATTTCTTTGCACAAATGATGTCATATGAAGTCATTTATCATCCCTTTCCTATCAATAATAATTGAATTATTGAAGACGTGGGGAATTGACAACCCTGAAAGTGGGGGAGCTAATACGCCCCAATCTCCATCTTCCCTAGGTTCTAACTTTGGAGAAGATTTAGAGTCACATCAACAGTAAACACCACATGTCAGATTCAAGTTGTTAAATTCTTAAAATTGTAAATGAGCTGATTAAAACAGCTCAAAACGATTCTTACGAATGGAACTGGAGTGAAACTACTGATTTCTGTGTTGTTACAATGAACGGTAAATGATAACTATATAGAGGAACTTGGTAAAAAAGTCATGTTTGTGTAAACATGACTCTATTAACTCAAGCCTTTTGCAAAAGTAAGAAAAACCTCTTTGGTGGAAGCACGATATATGTAAAATGTGCTGCTTGTTGTATCAGGCACAGGTTCTTCAAAAGGTGGATATCGCTATCCACCAGATAAATCTCTATCCATTGGATGACACAATTGGTTTCCCGCATGCTTTTCCTCTGGATAGTGATTTATATGGCGGATAGCATCATTCAGCCTTTAAGCAACTGGGAAAAGTTCCATAACTAAGTTAGGTTGAGAAATTGACCAAACACAGAACATGAGTTTGAGAACCCAAAGAAGACTGTTTACTGTCCTTTAGTTTTCCATGGGGGCTACTACCTTGCATTCATGTGGTGAAAGTGATCTGGAAAGGAAGAGTTACCATAGGAATGGAAAGGTGTAGACCCAAAGTATAGGTTGTTAACCACTTAGCCACCATACCTCCACCACACATTGTGATCTGGGGAGAGTGCAAATTGTCTGTGGGGGGATATCAATTTTATGCATTCAGCCTTCCCAATCTTTGACTTTACTCGCTCACAATGTGATTTCAACAAGAGCAAGATTTTTTCCCACCATAAGGAGTATTAAAATTCAAGAAGGCAGACAACTGCCAAAACCAAAAATTTGAGACAAATAATTAGCAGCACTGTTTGTTTTAACAACTTTAATAACGTGACAAGCCACCAGTTTCCATTTCTCTTTGACTGGAGATATTACGTACAAAACTCAAACTAGAGATGTACTAATGGTGATGGAGATGAGAACAGACTCGTACAGTTCCAGGGATGAGGAAAATTTTAAAGCAATGACAGCTTAGTCAGTTGTCTGGGGACATATTCAAATATTATCCAAACAAACCAGTAAATAATTATGTTAGCCTCTTTACCCCACAATTATTATTTTGTACACTAGAGAGCTCATGAATGGGTGATGAGATTTTCTTTTGCATGAGAAAAAACTTAAACAAAATTTCATTGGGACATGTACAGCAGCATCATCATGTAAGCAGCCTCATTTTTCTTTACAAAATTGATCACAAGCAATAGAAAGAAGAAACAATAATGTGAGTGGTCAGACCACAAATTCTTTTTCACATTCTCTAATTCCAAATATAAACAAAAAAAACTAGCATGTTATTAGGAGTGACTTTGGTCACACTACGCCTTGGCTGCTGCTTCTGCATCTCCAACCTGCAAGGAAACAAATGCACACTCTAGTCAACAGCTTATCAACTTTAACGTGATCAAATTAACTCCCCCCGCCCCCAAAAAAGAAACTACCAAACAGCTTCATGTACACGTAAGCCCACAAAAGGAAACAATAATAAATGCAACAGAGTCAACCCTACAAGTTTGACAACTCATCGTAAGTAGTCACCTCTCAAAAGCAACCACCTATCCAAAGTCAGTCAATGCTGTGCTCTAGTAGAGCCTGGTGGCCCCCAGTGCCTAACTCTTGCTTTGGGGCAACTAGAAAATCTTAGTTTTTCATACAAATCATATGCTGGGCACCCTGGATTTCACAGGTTCCGAGCCCTATGGTCCCTTTAATCTTTCTTAGAGCACAGCCTTGTCACTTTTCCTGTTCAAAGAACTATTAGTTGTACTCTCTCATAATGGGCCATTTGCATAATATTAGCACCATTTTACTTCCACTCAGGGCTTGAAAAAAACTTGAATTCCAGCTTGTCCTTTGGGCAAGTACCTGTCACATTTTGCTTGCCCAGGGCCACTTCTTACTTGTCAATGATTTTGTTAGAGGATGACTTTCCTGGACGCATAAGCTTTAAAAGTTACTGCCCACCAAGAAAATCTGCTTGTCCCAGACTACTGCACAGGGTTTTTTTCTGAGCCCTGAGCCCTGTTAGTACCAGAAAAGTTCAGATTTTTTGCTCTCTTGTGCAAGCTATGGCTTTTAATTTTCAATTTTAACAACAATGTGTGAAGGTTGATGGTTTATAGCCGAGTAAATATACAAAGTCAGGCATATGATTATCAACTTTTGAAACAGGTGCACACTATACACCTGTAAATACAGTATACAATGATTAAGAGAGAGTTGAACAGCTGGCAGGTTCTTTAGGATCCATTTTTATTTTGTTGTCTACATAAATAGCCAAGGGTCTTGCTCAAAGTAACCAAGGGTGATCCCCAGCCCAAAGCCCTTAGTGACTGCCCTGGACTTAACATTTTAAATCTCTACCAGTTATCATTTTAATACATCATACCATGGAGGGTCCGTTAGCAAGATTCTTTGGTAGTAATTTCTCGTCACCATCGATGGGGTAATCAACCCAGGCTCTTGTGCGACCACCTCTACTACCCCCTCTATATCCTCCACGTCCACCTCGATTGCTGTTGTCACGTCCTTGATATCTGTATCCACCACGGCCACCTCTATATCCTCCACGACCTCTGCCTCTACCACGTCCCCCTCGTCGCATACCACCTGCAGCTCCAAATGTTTCCATATTTACCTTGCGCTCTTGCTGCCATGAAGGATGTGCCCTAAATAAAGGCAAGATGAAAAGGTTGTTCACATTGCCTGCCCCCAGTGAAGCTTACAACCCATACAGATTAAGGGACTGGGTGCTCTCCATTTTACCAAACAGACAGGTCAGAAACCAGTCACTTACCACGAAAAAATGGAACAACTTAGTATTTGATTTAAGCAAAGTTTTCATCTGGATTGAAGCGCTCTATTAACCTTTTATCTGAATGGCTCTTAAAAATAGGTCACATTTTATAATCACCTTCTATTTCGGTCTCTATCATTTGCCTCACAAGAGATACTGTCAAAAAAGGACTTGGAGCTGTCATAATAAGAGGTTGGTGTTTGAGGTTTGTCTTGGAGATCCTCACTATTTGATGAACTGTTCCCTTTATTTTCAACCTGAAAAAAAAAAATTCATTTCTGTTAGAAATGTTGAACATTTCCATCAAAATAATTTATTACAAGTAAGAAAAGACCAACAGAACTTATGTACACTGCATGCATTTTTTTGTGGAAATGTGCCATTTGACAGTCATTCCAGACAGCAGCATTTTGTAGTGAAATCAAAGCGGTTCATATGGATGGTTCAGGGGCAATACATGAAAATTCTTACTTAGGGAGCTTAAAGGCCCCTTCTTCATAAGAATAGTGGTCCAGGAGCAACACAAGGGGCATAGTTATCCATACATGTCACCAAATGCTACACGGAAAAAACAACAAGACCCACACTCCAGATGATCTGTGGTTAGTACTCTGTGAATGACTCTATGAAAGTTGTTATGCGATTCAAGATTGTAGCCAAGCGCCACTGCACTGCAGATGTGCTTCACCAGCAAAGTTAAAGTCAAGTTTAAGTGCTGGGAGGTTTCTTTAGAACTGTTCTTGGAGGCTTGTATAATCAATAGATGCCTTACAGTTGGTAAAATATTGACCTCACCTTATGACAGCATTATTGAGATATCGGTGATGTTTTGAAATAAGCAATAAGGTAAGAACTATATTCCTCTCACATCCCTACCGCAGCGTGCAAAGAAAGTAGTGTCTGATAGCCTAGGGCTAAAGGATTTTGCTATCAGCCTAGTGAATTCTGTTTCTAACTTGCCCAACGAGCAAGTGATGTTTTATGAGGAATTCGAAGAATAGAAGAACTGAAATCAGTTCTGCTAGTCAAAAAGTTTTAGGGGCTAGTTTAAATGACATCTGGGCAAGTAAATGCTACCTTCAGCTTGCCCGAATGGCAAGCTGTAAAAATGATTTTCTTTGCACCCTGCTACCACGGCACTTGCTCACCTCATCTGTAATCCGGAGATTTTCATGAAGTTTTTGTTGTAACTCTTCCTCAATCTCTTCTTTATTAAACTTGGCATTTGAACTCTCAAAGTCAAATTCACCCTCGAATTTAACAGGACCACCTCCAGGTTTTGGTTTAGAACCTCTTGTACTAGAATTTCCTCTTCTGCCTTGAGTGCGGCGATTTCCACCTTAAAAAGCAAACAAAAACAAGCAAGCAAGAATTACCACATGTCACAAAGTTTCAGCTAACAGGACTGAGTGGAGTCCAATTCAGTCGGTAACCATGTAGCAGCAATATATAACACTGCATGACCACATAGTGGGAGTCTGATTTGTTTAATCAGAAATATGATTGAGGACTGAATTGGACAACACAAAGTCCTGTTATTATCATTAACTGTAACTACAGTGTATAACAAAAACATGTCATTATCTAAACTTTTTTTAAAAAATTGAAACACAACATCTTTCGAAAGCTTTTTGCTCGAAATGAAAAAAAAAAGACCATTCAAGCACGTACAATGGTGCACACTGTCCAACTATTACTGCCGCACAAGGCATACTGTCCTATTAAAGTATTCTTTTGATGCTGAAATCAGCGCTCCTGATAGTCAGTCAAATCTGAGAATTGTGTGACAGTTATGATTAGCCAAGAAACTGCCTTGCTACTGCTTATGAGCAAATCATTAATTATAGCAAACCATTTATCAAAAAAACTTAAGCAATGTGATAATTCATTACGGAAAATGATGGTCCAAAGAAATAATATGGCCGACAACCTACGCGAGGATGTAAAAATAAAGCATCACCACCAACTTTTTGATACCTTGTCTCTGCTTCTGTGGCTCAGCTGGAGTTTGGTTCCCTCCAGTGGCTTCTTTGCTGCTAGTGGTCTCTTTCTCTTCTTTTTTAACCTCTGGTTTCTTTTTTGACTCTAGTGGTTGCTCAGTCTTGTCCTCTGAATTTCTTCTTGATGAAGGTCTTGAGGATGGTTTCTTTTTTGTTTGAACAGTTTGAGTTCCTTGCTGTGATGTGGTTCTGCTACGAGATTCATTTCCCTGGCTTTCTGCAGATTTGGTGCTTGATGACCCAGGTAACACAGAATCGGGAGATGGAGAATGACCTCTGGACAAAGGCATAGGGGGAATTGCAGGTGGTGTTCCTATCCGTTGAGGCATTACTGCTGGAGGTGGCATCATACCCATGGGTGGCTGTATGTGACCTGGCATAGGTCTCTGTGGGATGCCAGGTGGATAGCCCCCGTACGATGGTACACCTCCAAATGGACCATAACTAGGTACATGAGGGTATGATACAGGGGTGTGAAAATGAGAATAACCACTTGGCAGTCCAGTCTGGTAAAAAAAAAGAAACGAACATGTAATGTGAAAACAGTATTTGCCAAAAGGGACACATGTCAATGGGGAATTAAAAACATTGCAAGAATAGCCCGTGTTTGATATTATTAAAATTTGACCCTGAGGCTTTCTGGTCATTTCTCTATATTTGGTTTCGATTTCTTTGTGCTCAAGTCTTGTCTTGGAATTGTGTGTCAACAGAGTCATGGAAACTTTGCAATCTTGACCCCAAAGCCTCAAAGCCATGTAAGAATAATGATTTTAATATGCTGAATGTCAGCCTGTTTTGGCGGGGAGGGGGAGGGGGGGCATGTGCAGCTGGTCTCTCAGAACCCCTACCCCATTATAGTCTATTCTGTGGGCAAATATACACCCCATCTTAGTCACTTTTGGGAAAATGTTATTTTTGAGATCCCAACTTAGTAACTTTCTGTTTATGCATCTACTTTGGAATTGACACATTTGTTAAATTTAATGTGGTAAAAGTCCTACCTACCTGAATTTTCTGATCCCCCAAACCCCGAAAATGTGCGACCCCATTCTAGCAACTCTCATGAAAATGCAACCCCATAATAATCAATCCAGCCATGGAAATGTGACCCCATATGGCGGCACATCCCCATTAGCCTATTACTAGGAAGTACCCCGCATCCCAGGGCACTAACTATAAATTATTTCAATTTAATGAAATTGTTATGAAATTTGTATCGAAACCACTTGAATCAAAACGACTGGTTTCTGCCTGAGCTAGATGTAGCCTGCGAAAACATCCGTTTCTCCTCGCTCTTCGCCACCGGGGACGTTTCGCAAGGAGGAACGTCTGCGACTCAGCTGCAGAAATTCGATACTGATGACGCAAACCAATGTTTACATAACAAATCCAGTAGTCATGGGGTTTTAAATGTAAATTTGTCCATTTTAAATACGCGTCTTCTGGTCGATTTTGGTAAAGTGTTGTGTTCATCTACCAACGAGCTCCAGCAAAACTCCAATGCTTCTGCTAGAGAAGACTATATTCCACAAAATTTATATTGACTGTTTTGTTAGAAATTCTTCGTGTTTACATTCGACCTTTGTGGCCTTTTGTCTTTTGTCTGTCGTTCGAAAACAACAGCTCAAACAATGTAACTACTCCGTCGACCAATCAGCACTTCTGACTGGATTCCGGACAGATTTTGCGTCATCAGTATGGAATTTCTGTTGCTGAGTCGCAGACGTTCCTCCGCGTGAAACGTCCCCATTGGCGAAGAGCGAGGAGAAACGGATGTTTTCGCAGGCTAAGCTAGATGAAATTTGATAACAGTGGTTGTTTATGGGGTAGGGAATTTGCCACCACAATAGTAGAGGGGTACAGGCAGGAATGATTGTCTCAATTTTTGGTGTGTGACAAATGCCAATAGGCAGGTAAATGTGATCAACAAAAAAATTTGGCAAATTATTATGAAAACTATTTTCAGGGTTAAAGAGGAATTCACGGTAAATACACAGTATTGTTCATGGTATAACTACAGAATACAGGGCAACTTTTTTAGAATGATATTCTTTTCAGTGACTCTTCAAAAGTTCAAAGTGACAAATGGCCTGAGTCATGTTTTTAATACAACAGCTTCAAATTGAGCACAATATGTTCCTTTTGACGACCATGAACGTCTCTTTGAAGGATGAAAAATCTTACAAATAAAGACTGAAGTAAAAAATAAATAAGTTGAACGAACGCAAGAACACTAAATCGTTGTTGTTTGTATTTTGTACATGTAGAAAACCGGAACCAGACGTTCTTAAATGTCACTTCTAAACAATCGATACAATTTCCGTTTTGTTTCAATGTGCAACTTGAACAAGTATGTACCTGAACAATGGCTGGGTCCTGAGGTGGCTGCGAGTTAATTTGCTCTTCCCTCTTGGGTTCGCCAACAGTCAAGTCTTTTATGTCCTGTCCTCTAAAGACAATAAACTCATATTTTTCGTTCCTTGGAGCTATGTATTTTTCTACTTCCCTGTCTTCTGTCCCAAGTGAACGAACTGTAAAATGAGGAGAGGAAGTTCAATTATATATAATCTCGCTCGAGAAAACAGGTGAAAAAAAAATAACACTAACGTAGAAATAAGAGAAAGAGAAACTAACCACTCGCTAACGTCACTGTAGCTTCCTTTGTGTCGATAGCGTACAAAATTCCCTCATATCTAATTTCTGACTTAGAAATTAAGCTTATCTTAGTGCCAATGTACGGTGTTCCCGAAGTCATCTTCAGGGACACGAAAAAATACAAGGATGGTGCAGGATGACGAAGATAACAATGCAAACAGCCTTGACAAAAATATGGCGGGCCTGGGAGACTGTTTTCCTTCTCTCGGAAGTGTGGGAAATGACGTCACCCACTGGACAAGATTGGTGATAGCATATACGAAGAGAGTTTTTTTACAGGTAAAACAGCTGGTCACAGTTAATGCAAGCTCGTAACAAAATGGCGCTTTCCAGTGAGAGCGTGAAACAACTGCAGAAAACCACTGTTTCTTGGTTCGAATTCTTGTTTGATACTTCTGGAAATGCTTTAAAGAAACATTTAGAGAGTGCATTTGCAGGTTTGATGTTTATTATTTATTCGTGCCGTAAGATAGCTGAGTGGTTTAGTACGCGGTTTCCCGGGTTCAAACCCTCGCTCTAGCTATCGGCCACAAGCTGGATTTGTTTCTTCATAGTCCAGCGTTTAAGGCAATTTTTTTAAGCAATCCAATTATTTCACCTTTTTTTAACCTGTTATGCTTAATTCGAGTAAAGTCGCTTTTCCTATGGCACAATGATAAATAGAATGTATGACAGCACTCCCCTCTGAGTACTTTAGACTAAATGCATGTGAACCAGAAGCTTTGCTCTTCATACAATCAATTTTCCACAAAGGATACCTTTTCCTAGAACAAGATACCCTGATTTCTTTCCCAGACTGAACTTCCAAAACACCGTATTCTTCACAGCGGCACATACTTATGGGCCGTCGACATATTCACTTTTGCTCCTCTTAACGTCAACGGGATGTTGAGTTCAGACCCCCCCTCCCCTCTCCCCCCTCTCCTTAACGTCCACTGCATTCCAAAATGAATACTGACATGCACTTACCCGTGAAGATGTAAACGGTATCAACACAATTAACTGCACAATATTATTCTCCTATAACTATATAACTGCTTTTTCCCATTGATACTTGATTTTCTATTACACATTACATACATGTATTCAGAGGTCAAAGTGAGAATCGTAGGCACATGGCTGCCATGTTTTGAAGGCATATATGGTATTGAAAAAAGATTCCATTTGTGTTCACAAATGTGTTTCCAACATCAGCAAACTAACCATAATTTTTAGTATTGTATAAATTCATTGGTGATTTAGGATAGAATTTTAAAAGATCTCAATGTAAAATGTACAATTGGTCCTGCTTTCTCTTAAATAATATCACAAGCGCTGTTCCACACTGCACATGACATGAAATTTATGAAAATGCATCAGTTTGCTTTTGTCCAAAAATGCCCTGCACTAACATCCACTACCTTACCCTCTCCTCTCTGAACCTCCAGTTGATGTTAAGCATGGAAAAAGTTAATATTATGTTGATGGCCTCTTATATGCCCCATAGATAGCAGCTCCTCCCTTTGATGGGTAAAAGCGACAGCAAAAATACATCGAATATATTTAAGAGATAGAGGAAAGAAAAAGTGGAAGAAAATGCTCAGTGATTGGCATAGCAGACCATATAACATTGAATGTCTAGATGTATCAATGAATGGACTGGATATTCTGCTATTCATAAACTCTCTTTATAATTATATTTTTGCCAAAAGCTCATTAGTTTTGTTGAATTTGTTACAGTTACGAGAGCAACCACCTCTCTCTTTTAAACACCTTCATCTATTAAAAGCCCCTCTTTTACCCCTAAAAATTAAGTAAACGTGCCTGGTATCTATGAGATCATTTACGGTATACACTTTTGATTGCAACACAACTTAAAAGGCCTAATAGAAGAGTATGACCCTACCTTACATACTACTTTTTATTATTATGTTAAAATGGAGCTGGTATAGACACATGTATGACAGAAAGTAGCTGCTGTGGGAAATTTTGTAAATAAGAAAATGGAAAAGGTCAGCAGCTATTGTGACATATAACTTTCAACTCAAACAAAAAATAAGTTTAATATGGCAACTAACTGTGGCTGAATGATATTTTTCTTCGTAGAACCATCTGCAACTCAACTTATTGTCCAATTTCTGGAGCGGTCTGGACTGGGGAGTATTAACTTGGTAGAGTGTTTATTATAAGATATGATAGAGTTATTTTTTACAAAGCTGTGCAAGTTTAACATGTCAATATTTTTATCTATATTCTTACCTCGGCAACCAAAAAGGTCCCAGCTATGAGCACTAAAGTTGTTTGTTCTAAAATGTATGTCACACACTTCACCTTGTGTTGTTACTTTAATTTTAATCCTTGTGCTAGAATTTTTATTGATAAAATAAGTAAATTTATCAACTAATTGACATTTCATTTTCCTGGATGCTCACCTTTTTATATATTTTAGAATACTGGACCATCTGAAGTTCCACCAGGTGAAAACAAAAGGTCCCGTTGTCTTTCCCAGTTAGCATTGAGGGTTGCTGCGTTCTTAAAATGGAATTTGGAAATCTTAGAAGACAAGTAAGTTCTAAATGTTTTGTCCTTAAATTATTAACTTTTTTTGCGAGTGTATTAAGTTAGTGTGCCTGATTGTGGGTAAAAGGACCTACATGCATTAAAGGAGTAACGTATTTTCTCTCATACTGTCCCTAATATGTAAAATTATTATTGTATGTGTGCATGGGCAGTCTCTTAGCTTATACATTAAAGGGCGTGTCTTTTTCCCCAATATAAATTTTCCGTAATATGTGATTTAAGACAGCAGATTAGTAAAAAAAAAAATCAGGCGTACAGTGTGAAGTTTTTACTTAGTAACACACAAGAATGACCCCAGTTTTTCTATTGTTATTTTTACTTGCAGCCTCTCTCTTCATTGGCAAAACATTCTGTTAGATGAACTTATAAAATCAGACACATCAATACAGGGAGTAAGTTAAATTGAGCAATAACTTCAACCTTTAGTGAAGTGCATACCTGCTTATCAAACCCTCTACCAGTTATGTCCTGTAGAGCTTTTTCCTAGGAAAATAATCTTTACACTGATAGCTATAGCCATCCAGTTATGTTATAATAAATTATTATTTTTATCTGTTTGGGGCATCCTCTGTTTTCAACTCCCAGTTTTCTATTAGATCTTCCCACATTCAACACTTTTTTCAAATGACTATCCTTTTAGAAAAAAAAAATAATTGTGGTTATGATTTGGTTATAACTTCAGGCAATGCAAAGTGAAATAGACATAAGCAGCTTGGATAAAAAGTCTGCAATGACGCTTATCATTTACTACAGATGGTAGGGATTTATTTGCATCATTTCTGTTGTTATTGTTGTTTAATTTGTAAGGATAGCAAGCATTCAAAGGACTGCTGAATAATATTAATTTGTTATTTTTGGCATGTTTTATGTGGTCATTTGCTGTATCCAGAGTGAGTGAATCACAATTTTGCTTGATTGTACATGACTGTTTATGCATTAAAGTTTTGGTTAAATTTTATCCTTTGGTCAAATTTAATTTCTTTTTGTTTCAAATCGGAGGCAGCGTGGCTGAGCGGTTAGAACGCTGGACTCGTAATCCGGTGGCCCTGAGTTCAAGTCCCGCCCTGACCGCTAGCTGATTTTGTTCTTTGTGGTCCCAAGTTCAAATCCTCGGCCACGCTTGTAAATAGCCAACTGGTTCACCTCCTACCAGTTGTGATTCTTAAACACATTATGTTTTATTTGAATTATTGTTTCATTATCCCTGAAAAGCCCAATAAAGGGAGTGGATAATTAAGTATTTATTATTATTATTTATATTATTGTCATTATTATCATTCATTATCATACATAACCCTGCCCTAAAACAAAGGGAAATGAAATTTGAATGAAGGATAAAATTGAACTACAACAAATACAAGTTTTCCAAGCATGCTTTTTGACAATCAACAAAGAATTTTGGCACTCAAAAGAATATCGTGCCAGGGCTGCAAATAATGGACAACAGGTGGCCGGTCATGATGACCGGCCAAATATTTTTTAGCCCGGACAAGCCCAGATTCTGGCCGGTCAAATAATGAATACTACTAATTTTTTTTTGCCTAGGGAATATCCAATTATGCTGGCAATAGATCGTTATCATTACTACATTGACGTTCACATTTTTGACAGCAAATTGGTGAAAAATGCATTCGCACGTTGTAGAGTTCCTTTCCGTGGTTTTCACGCGTTTTAATGTTACGTTCTACCTTGAGTATCATTGCATGGCGGTGTCTGAAGTCTCTAGAGGTAAAAAGTGAAGCGTAAATCCTTTTCAAACTCCCAAGGTTCAGGAAACTGAATACACATACAGTTCAGCAAACTTTAGAAATTACAAAAAAAACCCAAAAAATTGGGTTATTTTACAAAATCTGCACGCGCTTGTTTTACGTTGATGTTCCGAAATGAACATCGGTGAAACTTGATTTTTTTCCTTGCCTGGCATGTGATCGAAAGTCACTTCCTCAAAGAAGAATCGTCGCTGATATTTTCGGCAAAGAAGTTGATTTGCATTGGCGAGAAGTTTGTTCCACAAACAGCGTGTTGATGATCAGAAGTCAATAAATAAATTTGGCGGGTCATCGCGCAACATTTTATCGCGAAGGGCTCAATTGTCAACAGAAATTTGCATAAAGTTGTTTACAAGAACGAGAATCTAGCGCCGCGATAGACGACGACCTTCCCTCTTGAGTAGCTTAAATTTTTATCAGACCATTCTGGTATCGAGTCTGCAAACGAGATTCATGTTTGGCATAAAAGAAATTATTATTAATCGATGCGCTAACATTTATTTCCAGAGAAACACAGGACGACCTGTTGAGAATTGCGATCGATTTGCCTGAATTCCTTCAAATTCCCAAAGAAGGTAACATTGCTGATTACAGCAAAGCCAAAAGTACAGTGCGACTTGCAACGTTGCGTTACTTTCCAACTCAGTTTGCTTTTCAATTTAATTTATTGCGGCGTTCTTTTTCTTAGAAGGGTTTAGTGCAAAGCAGCAAAAAAAGCCAAAGAAAAAAGAAATCATTGCAGCGTTATAGAGCATTAAGCGACAACTGTATGGAAAATATAGTGTTTGTATCCAAAAATGACTGGTCAAAATGACCGGCAAGACCGGAGTTTGACCAGTCAAGTCCGCGATCACGCCGGACATTGTCCGTTGACTGGCCGTTATTTTCAGCCCTGTCGTGCACACTTCCACACATATGATTATGGGAAGTTAAGGTGTAAATTTGGTTAAACTATTTGATACAATAATTTTCATTTTTTTTTTTGAAAAATATGTCTCTATTATTTTTGTTAGGGTGATAAGAACCCTGTCTCAACATTTCCTTCCAAATGTTGTGAAATCCAACAGCAATGGGTAGGTACAGTATTATAGAAGAATAATAAGGCAATACTTTCAAAACAGAAACAACCAATCCAAAAGAATTTAAAGGAGGAATCCAAAGTTCCTCATTACCTAAAAAAAGATTTCTTCTGGCCTTGCAAGTGTTTTTTTTAAGCTTTGAATTACATGAACCAGTAATCACTTTGAAAAGATACATGTATTAAACTGCATCTGTTAAAAAAATTAAATCGTGAAAGTTTGACACTTCTTCTATTGGTGTCAAATTATTTGAGTTGATCACCATTTCCCAGTTCGTGAATCTCTAGTTAACTGATATACATAATCATATTTATCATCATTGTTCGGGTTAACAATCCATTGTACGGTAAATCTGGTTTATCCTGAGGATGACATTATCTGTCTTTTGAACAAATTGCAAACAAGAGTGAAAGGGAGTTAGATTCTTACATAAAAAAATAGAATGAAGAGATAAATTTTATTCCTGTTTGAGGAAATAACTTCATGGCAGAGAGCATGAGCTTAATCAACCTTTTTTCAAGTCAACTTTTTTTATCTGTCACAAGAAAATGAATTATATTAGTTACAATATAGCTGTACTTGATATTTCCAGTAATCATGATTTTTATTTTCATGCTTATAATTATGTAGCCTGATCATGAGAAAACAACCGACATTTTGTGACACCACAACTGGTTTCCTCACAAAATGGCAACTGAGAAATGAGTGCAGAAATTCCATACTGATGACACATTACTAAAACCCAGATCTAGGTAGTGGGTCTGATTAGTCGAAGCAAATTTCCCTCGCGGTATGACCAATCAGAAGCACTGCCTACATCTGGATAGTGATGTGTCTTCAGTACAGAATTTCTGCTCTCCTTTCTCAGACATTATTTTGTGGGGAACCAGCACTGGTGTTGTAAAATGCTGGCCATTTTCTCAGGCTGAGCTTATATGTTACATTTTTTGGAACATTTTTAGTGCGCTAGCTGAGAACTTGGCAAATGAGAATATCTTAAGAAAGGTAAATAAGAGCATTTGAAAGACATTAAAATTAAATAATAAGTATTGTAACTTATTTAAAGCAAAGTCAGATAAAAGTTGTGTGATTCATTTATTTCAATATTTATTTCATTTTATCAATTAATTTATACAATTTACGTCATTAGCTCAAATTTTATTTTGTTAAGTATAAAAAGTTAACGGGCCCATGTGAAATTATTGCTGAAAGAAATTTTATGACTGGCTAGCTATTCTACGTGGTGAAACAATGCAGCTCTATGAATTTTTCATCGTTAGCATGATAATATTATGTCTTTCAGTCTGGTCTTTCAGTTGTCCAATCAAGTTACAAATATGTTGATTCTGAATATTGGAAGGATGTAGCAAAATTCACTCTCTGAAAATTGCCATCTGATATACCAAATAATTTTACATTTTGGAAAGAATGTATAGACTGAGTCACTAGCACTTTAGCTGATAAAAAAATATACATCGATAGAGCTGCATCTTGCACATGGAGAATGTTGTATAACAAGTTTTATCTTAGCTTTGAAGTCAATTTGTTATCATGAAAATCTAGCAGTTTGACTTTCCTGTGAACTGTTTTTTGTCATAATCAGGCAAACTTTTGATTATAGCATCTGCAAAGATTTCACCTACAGTTGAACTTCAATGTAACAAACCTGTATATAATAAAGTCCTCGGTATAACAAACAAGTTTCTTTACCCCAATAATAGTAAAGTATGTGAAAAAGAACCTTGATATAACGAAACCTTGTTATAGCTAAAACAAATTTTGGCAGTCCCTTTGCTACATCGAGGTTCTACTGTATTGACTAAAGAGCATCCAATAAACAGCGGGTACAGGTCATGGCAGGCAAAAATATCATTTCCAGTCATCAATGAAAACCAGGGCTGTTAATACTAAGGGCCAAGGGTCAGAGATTTTCCTTGGCTACTATAAGCATGACCCTCCAGCTACCTTCATATAAAAAATAAGGAAACTAGAACCAAAAATAATTGAAATCTTAGCCCTAGGTCAAATGTTGAACTTTTCTTGAGACGAATCAACCTTAGTGAGTTAAGCTCATGAAAAGTTCAATGTCTGGCTCAGTAAAGTTCATCCGAATGAGTTCGGATCGTCTAACATGTTTTATCCATCTGCTTCAGATGGAGAGAACGTGTGAAGATCATCTCTGGGAAAAAGGTTGATCTTAACATGCGTTGAGCTAAACTATGAATTAAAAATTTGTATGATGATGTATGTTTAGCCTCGTTTCGGGAAAAATTCAGCAAAATTGCTTTTGGTCTGATTCACTTGATTGGTTTGACATGTTGAAGTTTGATGTCTGACCCAACAGACGATTTAAACTTAATTTAGGTTGTCCCAAATTTGAGTTTGGTTCATCTCATAAAAAGTTCTACGTTTTGCCTACTTAAGCCTTAGTCACTGTTCTGATGTACGCAATCTTATTAACCAGCCAATCTTCCTGGAGGTTTGAATTTTGAATATGGTTCTTAGATCTCCTATCATAAATGACGTTCTTTTAAATAACACAGCTTCAAGAACAACTTCCCATTGCCATCCACATCCTCAACCAAGCACTAGAGCTAACAGAGGACATGATTCTCCCCACACCTCCCTCCTTGGTGACTGATCAACACAGAAAGGAGCAATCAGGACAGGAAAGAACTGTAAGTGAGGCTGCATCAACAAATGATGACCCTGCACAGAGCATGGAAGTTGATGGCACCACGAGTAAGACTGAGGCTGAGAATGGTTCTAATGAATCTAATAATATTTCCAACACTGGTGAAGACACTGATACTTTCTCTAACGAGATTCATAAAGTGAAAAAGGATGATATTATTGCTCAGGTATCATTTGGAACTTTATTAATTTTCTGTTTTATCATCTCCCTTCTCATAATAATACAGTGGAACCCCACTAATATGGTCACCAATGGGTCAAAAAAATTTGGCCGTATTAACGGGTGCGTACATTAACATTTATTTATTTATTTTTTTAAGAAAATGAATGGTTGTTCTGATAGGCTGGGCTGAAAAAAAGTGGACATAATAATGAGTTAACCATATTACTGAGGTTGCCGTAAGGCGGGGTTCCACTGTAATTGATTGAGGTCTTCTTGTTTGCCAGTAGTACATAACTGTAGCTAGAGTCATAGTGAGACCATCGCCAGTCAAACTAATGCATTAGGATGCATTACAGTCAAATATGCAGTATTATCAAAGCTTATTTTGATCAGAATTTATTGTAAATCACAAACTTTGTCCCTGAAACTACTGCACAGGTTGTCGAAAAGTCAGTCATTGTCAACAACAGTCTTATTCAGGCCTACACTCACCTGGAAAATCATATTCCACCTACTTATGAAGTGACTCCTGGGCTCAAACTTTTCACTGTAGTTTAACTATGACGAGAAGACACAAAATAGTGACTGTCATCAACAGTAGTCCTATTGAGGACAACACTCACTCAGACAATCTCCTTGCACCTACTCATGACATACATTCTGTTAACTGTTATTAGTTTTGTTAGGAAGCTTTTGTAGAAGGTCCCTAGTTGGCTTTTTCAGATGCGTGATTTAGCCCATTGAGGACTGGGATTGGGATTTTAGAGCAAATGGACAGCAAGATCTTATTCCATCATTTTCCAAAGTATTTGAAATTTGTTTACCACCGGGCACCTAGGATTTCTTAAGATTTCATTGAAATGTTTCCATGCTTTACAGACCAAATTCTAATTTGGAGGTGTTGGTTTTTAATAAGAGAGGAAACCAGGAGAGAACCAACAACAAAAAATTCAACCCATGTATGATGTTGATGCCAGTATTCAAACTCAGGCACCATTTCAAGGGAGGGAAGTTCCTTGCGTACCCTTGCTAATTATTAGGGAGCTTAAGCAATAATGATGTCGACGGCTACGAAAACATCGCTTAAAAAGTGAATTTGCATTGCTTCAAACTTTATTGCACTTATTCCATCATGTTTAATTCATCCAATGTTAATATTATTTTTTGGAGTTGAATTCTAAAGGACTGTATCAAAGTTAAGGAAAAGAAAAAGAAAGTTGTTGTCTTGTGTTCCCGTCCTCGACAAAATGTGAAATTAGCACTTTCAAGTTGTAGTCGTGCAATGACAGCAAAGAAATGTACAAAAAAGCGTGATTACAAAGTTGTTGTTTTTTGCCGTTCTCATTGCCATTGCCATCATCATTGCCATCATCATTGCTGAAGCTCCCTTTTATTGCTGGTTTTCCAAAGGTGAGGGAACCTAGAGCCTCTGTAAGGGGCTTTTTAAAATGAATGTTCAGAATTTGGAATAAGCCGAGAAAACCATTAGAACTACAGGATTGAGGAAAACTTTAGTGAAAAGGATGTCAGTTTTGATAAACCCTTTTCAGGGCCCTAAGTTTGCATCTTTAGTAATTGGCATTGTTTCTGTTATCAGAAAATTTACAGTTATATTTTTTTTGTTGCAGGTTTCGTTTGATTTGGCAACCCTCTACTTCTACCAAGAAAAGTTTCAGCAAGCAGTGAAGTTGTTTGAGAGCTGTAAGAATGCACAGGTATTCAATCTTTGTACTATAAAATAATACGCATTCAAGGGAGCATCATTTTCAAATGCAGAGGCGTAGTTCCTTTAAAGCATTGTGGGTAATGCTTTCCAAAAGCTTCCCCACAAGTACATGTCAATATTTGGTGTATGTATGTGGAAAAACCATGCATTATCCTTCAACTTGGGAGAAATGCAAACAAATTATTGCCAGGGATTTTTATATTATGCCTCATTGGTGAAATTTGTAAGACAAGAAAAATTGGCATAAAAATGGCAACACAGAATGTCCACATTCAATCTAACTAATTTTAAACCCATAGACCATAATACACCAAACTTGTGATGACTTAACCAAACAATTTTGTACAGTGACAGGTACATGAACAACAACAGGACACAAACTCAAACCTGAGAGGTCAGAGAGTTTGGGACTAGAGGACTTTATCCAGACTACAGTAATTATATTTCTATTGAGGCAAAATCAGGAAAAAAAACTTACTGTATGCTTAGCCAATCCCGTATTTTTTTTAATAAGGCATGCATGAACAGGCTGTGTGGTTGACCAGTTAGAGAGCTGAACCTGTAGTCAAAGAGGCCCAGAGTAGAAGTCACCCTGACCACTAGCTGGATTTGTTCACGTTAGCTTTGAGTTTAAATCCTCCTCCACGCTTGTAAAATTATAGCCAACTGCTTTGCCTCCTACAAGTTGGAATTCTTAAACTCATTATGTTCCATTTGAAATATTAAAAATTTGTTTTACTATCCATGAAAAGTCCCTTAATGGAAGAGGATATTTGTTTAATAATTTATTTGTTTAGTTATTTATTTATACATTCATTTAACTTCACAATTTTACTGAGGCAGTGGTCTTGGTTGCCTCTGTAAAGTTGCAAATCATCAGTGTCAAACCATTCATGCCTCCCTGTTTTTCAACATTGTACATGTAACTTAACTGATCATTTTGTATTATTATATTTCAGTGCTCTCAGTCATCATTTTACACTGTTAATGAAGATAAGTTGTGTGGATACTACATGGCATGTTGTGGTCTAACTGGCACTGTTCCATCCACACCAAGCGTACCTCTTCGAAATACTAAACCATCCCTTACTGTACGACTGGAGCAGTGTAGACACACAGGGTATAAGGTGATATATCTTAGTGTTCACATGCTCAAATAGATTCCATTTTGCTTTCTAATGATATGAAAATTTCTTACATGTAAGATTGAAGGAGAAAAAAACCTTAAGTGGCCAATAATCTACAGTCTGAGAACTTATTTTTCATTCTCTCTTGTAGTAAATTATCATACTCAAGAATCCTCAAGTATTATTTTCTCACCTTCTGATTCTATAGTCTTTATTCTTCTTCAATCAGTCAGATCCACTCCTTCAAAACCTTTCCGCTCTTCAAAACCAAAACCCCTGACTGTGTTCACTAGGTTGTCACTGTTACACCCAAGAAAGGGGGACCCTCTGTTTGGTCCTAAATTGTATTTGCCTTTTGATGTCTGCAAGATAATACAATAGCCATTCTATGAGACAGTTAACAGACAGCACAGAAGATAAGCTGTCACCCTGAAATATGCCCTATGGCCAGTGTGCAAAGAAAGTCGTGTCCAATAGTCTGGGGCTAGTGGATTTTGCAATTGGGGTAGTGATTTTTCTCCTTAACTTGCCCGACAGGTAAGGGCTGTTTTTTTGGGAAATTCAAATTACAGAAGGATTGTAATCAATCCTGCTGATCAAAAAGGGTTTGGGGGCTAGTTGAAATGACTTGTGGGCTAGTAGATGCTAATTACAGCTTGCCCGAATGGCAGGCTGTGAAACTGACTTTCTTTGCACCCTGCCTATGGCATTCTGATGTATTGTTCCTAGAAATATGTGTATCGCAGAGCCTCATAAAGGTCGTGAGAAAGTGGCCCAGGGAAGGAAGGGCGGGAGAGAAATAGAATAAATTGTGTAACTTGGGTGGGTGGGTTTCAACATTGGCTCAAATATTATTATTATTACTACTACTTAATTTAAAACACTGAACCGTGTGCAAGTGATATTGTGCTACCAAAAATGATCGCATCTGAGCAGCAAGGAACATATTTGGGAAATGGTTATTGACACAGTGATTGTATTTTTGTGATTAATTTTTTATATAAATTATATTTTAAGTGTTCTTATTTCAAATGTTTCTTTAATTATCTACATATTTTCAAAGTGAAATAAACATCTCATTGGTTATTATTGTTATTATTATTATTATTATTATTATTATTTTATAATCAAGAAAATGATAAATATAGCCATTAGAGCAACGTATTACATCTTTTGTTGTAGAAATAGGAGCTGGGATAGCCCAGACTTAATGCAATTTTGATTTTTTTTTTTTTGGCTTTTGTTTTGTTTTGCTTTTGTTTTTGCTTTTTTTTTCTTTTTAATAATCCAATCTCAAGCAGCATTTGTAAATTGCCTATACGTAGCGAGATTTACAATTGTACATTCAAAAACACAAAAAAAGGTTTCCATTATTATTATTATAACAACAGGCTATAAATGTAGACTGATAATATTGTTATTCTGTTTGGAAAAGTCACCTGTGTGCATTGGAATACTTAAATAAGGTATTGTTTCATGAGACATGTTTTATATTGTTGTGCCTCTGTCACAGAATATCATATCGTTGCTTTTGGAAGACAACGTCGCATTTGAACTGCCATTAGCATACAGAGAAAGTCTGGTCACAGAACTAAAAACACAAAGCCAAAGAATGGATGAAGAAGATGAAGCTACTGACAGCATAACGTTAGAGAGGCAGGCTATGGTGTGTAATATAATCAGAGAAGTGCTTGAAGGAAGACCAGCAAATACCGCATTTTGGTTATCGCTAGAAAACTGTACTGCAAAACATCTGGATCTTGTTTTCTCTGTAAGTTTTTTTTGTCCATTTTGAAACACAAGCCATCCCTTTAATGAGCAGACATCTTTTATTAAGGAGACTCAAGACTTAGGCTAGAGGAGTTTTTTCAGATTTGTGACATTAGATTTGGAACATTTTGGTTCAAGATTTCTTTTGTCGCTTATTTGCAGGTGTGTGAATCTAAAATAATGGATGTCCAGAGATTTTGAATCCTGAGTCCAGACTTAGAGTGAACACTTTTAGCCAGATGATCATTCTCAAATTTGCTAATACATCTTAATTCTAAATGTCTTTGAATTCGGATACCCTAAAAGGAAAAAACACTTACGAATCTGGAAAAATCTCCTTTAATGTAAACCTAGCCTTAGGTTTACACTAGAGGTTCATAATTTCCTCTTCCCCTGTCATATCCAAATGCCCTGCTAGCAGGTGTGGATATTTTCTGGAACCAGAGAATGCAACTCTGTAGGAACTATTCTCACATCAACAACCTTTTTGCCCAAATTGATCTCACTGTTAAAGTCATATAACAGTGTAATTCAAGAGCTATTAGTTTTTTTACGCTTGTAATGCTAGTGTTTAGGATAGTCCCATCTTGAAATCAAATCACTAGAGCTAACTATAACCTTATGTAACTTTCTCCAAGCTTTGTCTGCGATCAGTACCAGTTGAGGAAAAGTCAGCTGCTCCAAGTGTAAAAGATAGCAACAGATTCAAAGTTCTCAAGTCATTTGTCCAGTGAGTACTAAAACCATTGTTTTGGACCAGTGATATGTCACGATAGTGTGTGTCTAAGTTAAGAAAGTGGGGGCGTAAAAGGCATCATCAATGTCTTACCAGACCAATTTCAAACGGTCGCCGCCGTTCTGGCTTCTGATTGGTGCCGAAAAGTTTTTCTAATCGGCGACCGTTTGTAACTGGTCGATCCCCAAAAACTTTCCTCGCGCCCACATCTGCCCACCAAAACATCATCATTGGAAGTCTAATCAGGCTCGATCCCTAAAAAAGGCGCACACACCAAAATACCGGCTCAAGTACACTCAAAATATCAGCTGATGAACAGGTTGTTCTCTCTGTTTACTTTCTTTTCTTCAGGTTGATTTGTTGATGAACAGGTTGAATTCTCGAATTTTTTTTCTGTACAATAATTTCTTTTAGAGTTGATTCATTTCGGTGATTTCTAGTCTGTTCAGGTTGATTTGTTGTAACTGTGAATTGGTGAATGGATGGGAAACCACCCCGTTAATACGACCAACGACCACATTCTGAATTCAACCTGGCAAGAATTTTTTTAGATGATGGAGGCAAATTACAATAATTTCATTTTGATTTCATTGTTGGTGAATCGAAGGGAATGCTGACACGGAGAGTTGATTTATTTCGATGATTTCTAATTTTTTTTTCAAAAGTCTGTTAGACAATACATTGATTGACTGGATTAACGACCGGTAACTGTTAAAACGACGTGATTAATGTTGTATAATCATGTATATATTAAAGGACATTGCATCCCGGAATACGACCCCCCGTTAATACGACCAAATTTTCATGGCCCGTTGGAAAATTAACGAGATGAAAAGTAGAGATCTACTCCCTCTGAACATCTCAAGTGACTACATCATGAGACAGATTTTTCTTTACTTGTTTTCTACCACAATCACTACCATTTTGTAGACGGACCTTAAGTAAATGTTTAGAATTAGGCTTGAATAAACAATCTGTAAATCTATTGCATTTGTGTATATTTAGAGACGTTAAGAGGTTCGTACACGGTGACTGGCCCACATGTCTCAAGATTTGAATGGATCTTTTAAAAGCATGAAATTTCAGTATTATAGAGTTGTATTTACCCAGCAAATGGACACTTGTCAAGATCATATTGGGAATGTGACTTGGGAACATTCTTTTCCTTTAGTAGAACAGTTAGCAAACAAAGGTTTAAAAATCCCCTCAAAGTGATCAGTTGTTTACCTGTATTCTGCCTACTTGTTTTACCTTAAGACTTAGCTAGGCCTATTAATACAAAACTAATGCAAGTTCTGAGTCTCAAAAATAAGATATACCCGTAAATTTCAATACTCGTTATTTTTATGGTTTTATTTTTAGGATGAAGCTATGGACGTGGCCGAGAACACATCAAATCAAACTGAACCAGATGATCTATCTTGGATTCCAGTAAATGCACAGTGCAGTACTGAAGGTAAAATGCTTCCTTCAAGGAAAAGTAAGTTGATTCAGTGTAGTGTAGTTGACTGTTTGGCTTAATAGGAATAGTTATCCTCAATAAAGTTAGGTATTGCTGATTATTATTCCTTTAAAATATTTAACCGTTTCTGTTTGGCTCAATTTCTCGACTAATTCTTCATAACCATCCAGGGCTTACTAAGTTTAAAAGATGCGAGCAATGTACCAGCGATAGGATGGTATATAACCCCAGTACTGTATATAATCACAACCGTGTTTGTACTCAAAAAAATGCAAAAAGGTCACGGTTTCCCGACGGCGAAATGGCAGAATTACCGACAAAATTTAACGGAACAAATGTAAGAACCCTCAAAAATTTTCGCTTGGTGAATGACAGCAACCTTTTAAGGAATGTCTGCAGCAAAAAAGCACTTGCCTTTGGCCTCGGTGGATGACATCCTCCATCATCTGCATAATTCTTCAGGTCATAATGAGCCTTATTCAACTCATTCAATAATTTGTTAAATATGTGAGCTCTGCTGCTACAATTTTAGTTATGATTTTGCGTTAGTCATAGTGATTTCGCTGTATGTTCTAGCAGCTGCAACAGGACAAGAGAGCGTTGAGCTAAAGAGAGGCTTTCTTTTTGATAAGCTGCGACACACAGTTGATCCTGATGAGATCAGCACCCTGGTCGAACAGCTTCACCAACTTGAGAAAGGAAGACGGTTCTCAGAGGTAATGCTATTTTATCTCTTTCGCTGTTTGAATCCCTGGAGCAAACCTTGCTTTTTGACCAAAAAATAATGCCTCTAGACTTTACATAATATTCGTTAGCTGATTTTAATTCCGCGTCTGTCTATGTATCTAATTTGGCCGGAAGTTCTCTTTTTCTGAAACTGTTTCCAGTCCGGTGTCCCTTAGGTTGTCAATGAAGGTGAAGTAGGTGGTTTCAAGTCCTTCTTGCTGGCTGCCACAGCGCTGCATTAGAAGCTTTATCCTTGCCATTGACCTTTCCCATTTCAGTTCATTTGAAGCCACATAATTTTCCACAAATACCTCCTTCTTACGGCTGTTTTAGAGTGTCAATGTCAGAAAACAGTTGATCACCGGTTACAGTGCCGAATTGTGGAAACTCCCTAAGATACGTCATAAGCACTGTTTCTTAGCAATGGCCAGTTGTTATGAGATACCTTACCGCTTAACTTTGGGTAAGTTCAATTGATTGTATTCCGAAATAGGAATAAGCAAACGTTTTGTTAAAAATCTCTTCTAACCGTGATTTTCGGACTCTACATACATCAGGAATTATTTACGCCCAGCAGATTTCTAGATATTGCAGTGCATGCAACGAATACCAAAAGAAGTGATTTCTGGCTTTTTCCCTTTCCAATCTTGTTCCAGAACTCACCCTTAAAAGATGACATGATGAATATGACCCTTAGTCGCCCTCTCCAACCACTTCTTGACACTATCAGCTTTAAATCAATGATAACTAATTTTGTTTCTTTTTTCGCTGAAGGAATTTGCGTGCTTACTCTACAAGAGCCATTTAGAGGAGATTAAAAATCTTCAGCAGCAGGATATACTTCATATTCTCTTCTCTAAAGCTATACACTGTTCAGCCATTAAGGTAATTTACTCCACAGCTGTAGGGCAATTTAAAAAAGTAACTGTCCTAAAACCATTATGTTAGCAAAAGTAGATGAAGCCTGCGCCCGACACGAAAATCTCGTGTGAGTGGCTAGTACAACTACCTTATTGGTACTAAATTTCGCGGGTCTTTATTTCGCGTTTTTCGCGATTGTAAAGTGAAAATCGCGAAAATAAAGACCCGCGAAAATAAATCCTCGCGGAAATTAAATACTCATATAGAAAATTCGAATCAACTTGGATTCTGTCCTTCAGAATTTATATTCAGGAATATTCGCTTACATTTGTCAAATTGGGCGAGTGAGGTTAAGCAAACATGACAGAGTTGAAAAAACGCGCTTGAAATTCATTTTGGAAGTAACGTTTTCTTTGCCTGCGTTGTCGCGCTTGCTTATAAATCTCGTGCTGTGGTACTGTGCATTTATCAAGAAATGATCTATTGTGCCAACCTAAATTTGCCCATCAAGAGTGACCGTATAGCAGCATTAACAGGAATGATAAATAAACCAGGGCTTATATCCAAGTTATTTGACGTTACTTTTCCTCTAGGAATATAGCAAGGCCTCTCAGCTTCTGTCCTATGCTCTTGGGATGGTAAACACTGTTGCTGGAAGGGGTGCAGTGAACCCTACACTGGAGAGAGTCAAGGCTGCAATTCATCAAGAACTTCTTGTTCTTGATATTTCTAATGAGTCAAACAGCAAAAGGTATCTTTATAATCCTTACAAATATTGCTTAAGGGACACTCAGGCTTGCGGCAAACAATTTGATAATCGCTGGTGATTAATGTCTCTGTAATTCAAGTCAGGAGTATTCCATAGTCTAGTCTACAGTGTTGAAGTCCTTAGAATGTCCTTTTTTTGGTCAAAGACGAAAGAATTCTTCAATAAAAAAGTGACCAAAAGAAGTGAAAAAAAGTGAATCCGCAACTTTTTCTTTCGCGAATTCCGGATTTATAAATTTCCACGTCCACACGTATCTGTATTCAAATGATTCACTCTAGTACCCAGGACACCTCTGGGAATATTGGCAACAGAGCTTGCGTCGTAAAGCGCGCGAAATTTGCATCTTGCTCTGCCTTTCACGTTAAAGAACTGGGCTTGATTTTGTTACATCACCGGATAAAAAGACATATCCGGATTTAGCGTCCGCACGATTCCGGATTCATAGCGTATTCAAAAATTTCCACTCTGGAGAGCGGGTTCAAAAAGGTGCGGATTCGTATGCCGGATTCACCGGATACGTATGGACGGAAGCCGAATCTGCAAAGAAAAAGTTGCGGACTCATAAAAACGTTGCATAAGACATTTCAAAGAGGGAAGGTTCAGTCAAGTTTCAAAACATATGGAATGATCAAGATCCATTAGAATTTATATTGAGAAGGATGACAATTTTTTTTCTTGTGATTTTTTTTTTAGATTAGATGAGATAACTAACAGGGTCAAGTCTTACATGTGGCAAACTGCTCCAGGTGATTAAAAGTAAAACGATGTCCATTAGCGCAGTGTTCAGTCAACTGTCAAAGTTATCTGTGACTTCCTTTGTTTCCACAAAATACCCCAGCCTTAAGCTGATACTCCTTCCGTTTCACTACTGCTGTGCACTCATTTCCAGTCTCTTGGGTATTTTTTATTTTAAGTGATACATGCTGTTTTCCGGGTCCCAGTTTTTTAAATAATAAACGATGATATCCATGGGATAAATCTCTATTCATCAGTCAAGAATGAAATTTGTCTCCCTAATTCTCATCCAATGGATATTTAGCAATATATCTGATGTTGAGCACTGTCCAGTTTTTTAATAATAAAGAGTTTTAGATTCTGCATGAGACGAGAACGATTACGAAAACGAGATTTTCGCAATACTGAGTATTACTCACGCGTGAACCAGCGTCATTTTGGCGGGAAAAGGTGATAGCCGTCGTCATTCTACTACGAGTTTTTGCGAGAATGTCGTAGTGGCGAGAACAAAATGTAAGTCATCAAATGTAAGAAGTTTTATCATTTTGCGATCGGTAGAGGGCGTAACCTCCTTGCCGTTGGAGAGAATGTATGAGAACCACTAAAATTGGGCCTTATCTCAGGTTACCTTCAATGCAAATAACCGTACTAACTGTTTTGGTGAAAAAAAAAGTAAAATGAAGCTTTCCGGGGTGTCTTTTTTTTGAAAACGCGCAAAACATTTAAGTTAAATCTCGCACTCGTACTCGTTTTTGTCCCCACATCTCAAGGTGATGCTACACGGGACGATTCGCAACGACGATTTTTAGCGCGACACGGAGTCGCAATGCTGGAACGATGTTGCAAACATTCGAAACAACGTTGTAACAATGTTGCAACCCTGTGTTGCGCTCAAAATCGTCGTTGCGAATCGTCTCGTGTAACATCACCTTCAAGCTCTCTAGTAACCTGGGGCTGGAGAAAGAGATGAAGATTTCAAGGGATTCGCGGAAGGAAGAAATAAAAGAAGGGACTCTCCCCAGCTTTCGTCTCGCTTCCCGTGATGTAACGCTTCTCATCGAATACAATCCCAGGAACGACTGGTAACGGGTCTCTTACTGAATTGTTGTTGTTTGCTCTAAAGGGGCGGCAGAAAATCATATTGAGGAGCAGGTGAATGCCTTTCTGTTAAATGCCAAGGAATGGGAACTGCTGTCAGAAATAAGGGTAGATGAAAACACACAAACATTGGATTATAGATCTGTAAGTATTTACAGATACTATCGGTAGCAGTTTTTAACATTTTTGAGGGAATGCCATTACTTGACACGTTAAATTAGCTGGGCATTTCTGATACCTAGGAAATCCCAGTCAAACCTCTTTCTATTCCAGAAACCTCACCCATGTAACAGGTAATAGGAGCTTAAGCAACAAGGACGACGACGGCAGACTTTATGGCGTCTATCTGGAACCGCTCAATTCGTCAAATGTAGGCGGCTTTTCCTGGAGTTGAATTCTTAAGGGCTTTATCCATGTTCAAATAGAGAAAGAAAAATCTGTCGTCGTATGTCCACGTCCTCCACAAAACGTCGCATTGGAAGGTTTCACGTCGTAGTCAAACAGTGGACGTCAAAGAAATGTACTAAAAAGCGTGATGCACCTGCAGAGCTGTTGTTTTGCTCATAAAACCAATTGTTTTTTGACGTTGTCGTCGTCGTAGTTACTTAAGCCTCCCAATACTAGTGGAAGAGATCGTAGGGGTAGATCCCGGTAACTGGTACTGCCTTTGCTTTATGGGGATTGGTAACATGTTCTGCATCATACAGTTACAGTTACTTTTTGCTAAGTATCTCATCATGGCAAAACAATAAACTTTAACTTGTCACTTAGCTCCTTTTCTGTGCTCCCTATCAAATGCAAAACTACTGAGGGTGAAGGGTAAAGTCCATCATCGTAATTCTGTTGTATTTTTCTTTCTTATCTAGCTTAGTAGTCTGTTGGCATCAATGTGTTACTTCCTGTCTAAACCGAAGGAATGGAGGAAACCTGCCAGAAGTCTTTGGGATGGTGGTGAGTGCATTTTGTGCATGGGATGGTGGGGATTTAAAACTGTGCATAGGACGGTGGAGAACAAAAATTGTCCATGGGATGGTGGGAAATGAAATCTGTGCATGGGATGATGGGGAATGAAAGCAGTGCATGAAGTGGTGATGAATAACAACTGTTCTTGGGATGGTGACGAGTGCTCGTTGTGCATGCTGTATCCTTCCCTTATTTGTAAATTTTCTTGTTATTGTAGTTCTGAAGATATTTAGTAGCAACAACACGGTACAACAAAAAAGGCCTGCTGATGGAACACAAGGAGCTGGAGCAGTAAAACTGTAAGAACTGCCTCAGTGTTTAATAAATTCTTACCTTCTGAAGCAAATGACATTTTAATGCATTAATGTAGAATATGCCTCTTATTATATTTTTCAGGACAAATCTTATTCACTTTGTTCGAAAACTTAAGGTAACAACTGAACTACAACAAGTACCCTGCAAAACGATGTTGGCTTTTTCTTTCTAAACCTGATATTGCTAGTGGATTTCTTAGTATGCAAATATCTTTTTTCCCAGGAGGAGACGGTTCTTACTGTGTTGATTTCATGTTTAGTGAGGCTACGAAATGCTTCTAAGAAGGTTTGTACATCGCAGTAAAATGATAATGATTTTTCAGTTCGATTGTTGTTTTGCAAAGGATTTGCTACTACTAGTTGTTACTACGCTTAAGTTTTTCTGCCTAAAAGTGGATTGGGGTCAATCAGTTTATCCTCATTTTCATTTTCAAGAATGGCGAGGCCAACAATCAAAGAGAAATATCCAGCTCGCACAGCCATCTGTGGCCCACAGCCATTACAAAGTAAGTTGCTTGATTTACCCAACTGCCCTCCAACCTCTTCCCCTTTTCTCAAGACTCTAGAGTTACGGAAAAATGGTGACTTAAATGGATGCAAGATGTGGTTTTCACCTTTTGCTCAGCGCCCGAAAATTACTTTATAGTTTTCAAGTACAGTGGAACCTCTATTCAGGGGACACTGTCGGGACCGACGAAAGTGTCCCTTGAATAGATGTGTCCCCTGAATAGAGGCTGGGCTTGGTCTTAATAAACAACCAACAAAGACGATATAAAAATGATCATCAATAACTTATCTCTGTTGAATCCGCACAAACTTTGTTTAATCCTGACAGTTCCGGTAATGTTAATTTTGATCACATTGGCTTGGCGTTGTCGGCGGTTGTTCATCATGCACTCTCCGTTCAGCATCACAATATTTCCTGGCTTCAAACACTGGGTGACATTTATTTAGGTACGATTTATACCACGTTAATATTTGTTTGCTTTATTTGACAAATACGCAGATGCTCTCCATGAATATATGGTATGGTTCAATTTTATCCTTGGTTCAAATTTTGTGTTCGTTTGTTTCAAACCCATCATCATACATTACCACACCCAAAAACAAAAGAAAATAAAATTGAAACCGGGACAAAAGTGTGCATATACATGTTTACAAGAGAAATTAACTGATTGCGACGTTAGTATCTTTTACCGTAGGAGTTAGCTTCGGAGAGACGTGATCCCTATAGTGTCACCATCCCCCTGGCCTGAACGTGGGCGGGGCCGGGGGTTACTCAGGCAAGCTTGGGACAGCTGTGTGCTGCGAAGGATTTTAAGCCCTGACCCTCTGTGGCAACAGGAACAAAAATTGTTGGAATTGAAAAATAAATAAAACATCGAGTATTCTGTTTATAAATGTTTTATATGACTTGTAGATTCCGGTAACTATTCCTCTGCTCTGCAATGCTTCCTTGAGGCTGGCGCTGTTTCATCTTCATTTTTTAACTTGCCGGTTCCAGCCAATGTCTGGGATGATCAGGTAAGACTTCTAACAGCTATAAAAGGCTAAATATAAAAGCATGGCTAACTAACTGCTAACGCAGGCCGTTGGTATTACGTATGCTTGTCGATTCTGATGATTGCTTAATTAAAGTCTTCCCCCTTAGCCTAAGTTATCCTGTGTTAGTCAGTCAGTCAGTCAGTGAGTTGGTCGGTCGTCGTTCTTGATGCCGACAATAGAGACAACCTGTAGATTAGAGGACGAGGACGAGATTCAACTAGGACAAGATTTTCTCACGACTACGAGGATGAGATTTAACTTAAACTTTTCGTAAAAAAAAATTTACACCCCAGAAAGCTTCAATGTACTTTTTTACCAGAAAGGTTAGCACGGCTATTTTTATTGAAGGAGGTTCAGCCCTCTCGCGATCGCAAAATGATAAAACTTCTAACCGATAACTTCCATCTGACCACGACATTCTCTGAGTCGCTAAATCCCGTAGTAAAATGATGAAGTCAGCCAAGCGAGGTCATTGCACGCGTGCTGAACAAGAATGCTGTATAATGACAGACTAGAAACAATAGACAACTCCCAAAGAACAAACGCAGCCAAAACGCTAAAAACCTTCAATGTTTACTCAAGTTTGGGCTTATAGAAGATAATGTTTACAGTTTTTCAATGAACATGAAATTCAGAGTCCGGGTAGTTAGTTAATCAATTGTGGCCCTGAAAAAAATTGAAGGCAAAAAAACTACGAATTTTTAAGAAAATGCTTTTTTCATGAGAAGGACTCTTAAACGCCGACAAACGTCAACAAATAGCGAAAACTATAATTTCTATATGTTTGCTTTGCTCGAAATCGCGCGCTTTTACAAGACCCTAAAACTTTTTGCTGACGTGCAAGGACCCATCTGTTCTAACGATCCCCAAAATAAAGGGATAAGTCTCATAGTATATTAGATATAATCGTGTAAAGTTTGCTTATCATTTTCGCATAAATTATGACCTAAATTTGGAAACCGCTGAATTTCTCGAATTGGGTCTTTGCGATTTTGGTAAAACTCTGTTCAGCGCAAGGCACTAATGCGCACTATGTGTAGCCGAGAGATTTTCACGAAAAAATGCCGGCAACAGCAGATTTTCGATTCAGACCTCAAAGGGGCGTGGCATTATATCCACGTGACATTTACTCCGATCGCCCAAAATTTTATGTTATATTGTAGATTGATCTATATGTTATCCATTCTATGTGTTAGACTTACGATAAAAGTAAAGGTGGGGATACCAGAGAGCTTCAAAGTAGGATCGTACCTCTCCAAAAAAACTGGGTCGAGTCACCTTAAAACCTCCGGCTTATTCTTCATAACCAGCTAATGATGGCCAAATCTGGAACATGATTGCCAATATCAATACCTTTGTCGTCAATCGTATTGCATAATTCTTCATATCTCACTCAACCCCATCCAATAATTACTAAATATTTAAGTATAGAAAACCTGCTTAACAAATAGCGAACCACACGTCAGGAGATGATCATTCAGCGGTTTATTTTAAAAAATTTCTCTGTTATGTTTTTATAGGTTTACAGAAAGATGGTTACATGCTGCTCTGCGATGAAAGCTCATATTCAGGTTACAGTTAAACTAAATTTACTATTGTGCTCAAATCACATTGCTGAACTAGTCATAGTGTAATATTACTTGCAAATATACGCGCTGGTCTATTGGAAAACAAAAACCGATGTTATGCTCATTGCAAGTCACAGGGATTGTATGAACACTAGGATAAATATAATATAATGACTTTGTTTTTTTCTTGACTTGGGGTGATTGCAATTATCTTTGTTCTCTGTAGGCAGCTTTACTCTGTCAATGTATGGAAGTAAAAGATTATACAACAGCATTTAAAGCTCTTCAACAAGCAGCAAATTCAAGGTATTGAGAGATGAGTTAATAGGGATTTTCCATAAAAAGGTTAATGTTGATTTAAACAGTTGCTTGCCGAGTGGAAGTGTTTAACTCATGCATTTGTGATAAATACAGTAAAAACACGCGAGTAAGAACCTGCATTTTCCAAAGTTAGCCTACACAGGTTCTTACTCAAATGGTATTAGCATAAATTTAGGCTATTAAGGTTCTTGAAAAGGTTCATATTTTTGGAAGAAAAACAATACATTGTAGCTAAGAGTATTTAGTGGTATTCTGCTTATTCCCTAAATAAAATCTACATACCATTATCCTTCATTACATTACAGTTGGAGTAACAAGGCACCTATGTCTTCAAAGATTAATGTATCCTGATTGTCGACTTATCTTATTTGCCCAAGCGTACTTTTTTTTAATAGATTTTAGAAAATAAGAACCTTTTTTAAATTTTAGGTTAAACAGATTCTTAATTTTGACGTGTATAGAGGGGGCCCAACTGGCAAATTTTAGCCTAACAGGTTCTTACTTGCGGGTTTTTATCTAATCTGGCAGATCGCTAAACATTGGTTAAAAACCTGAGACATAATGTCCGATTGACGATCAGACTTTGAAATCAATTGTTGATAAAAACACAAAAGTGAAAGTTAAGTGGTCCCAAAATGGTTATTATTATTATTTTTTGTCTCAACAGCTCCGACGCGATGGATTTTTATTATGGCTTCTTCTGGGATGTTACAATGTTAGAATATTTAACCTGTATCCTTTGGGTGCTACTTAGGGGATAGACACTGACATCATTGGTCGTTTTTACAGGGGTTTCGCGTGATCCGTGAATTGACCGCTAAAAAGAGCTTGAATCAGAAAAACTCATGAAATACAGTCATGATTCGTGAATTATATGTACACTGTGACGCGTGATCCTCTAACATTTTAGTCCGTGAATCGAGATTTCTGCAGATAAAACAGATGTGAGTCTCGTGACAAGGCTTCGAAGTTAAACCATGTAAAAATAGAAAATTGTAGGGCTTCGATTTTATAGCAATAAAATTCATTGCCAATCAAATTTGTAGTGGTCAAACAAAAAGCACAGAATCGTCAATTTGATCGGCACCATACTTTTTGTTTCCTTCCCATCACGGGTGCCTATAGTAGTCCAGAAACCACTAAGAATTGTTGACGGGCTTGATCAGTTCGTCACCCAATCACGTGATTCGTGAAATGACTCCTAAAGGTAAAGTGATTTGTGAATGTACGGAAATTCAACCCGTGACTCGTGATGCAGACACCCCCTCTAGACCCTGTTTTTATATTAAGGGCGCATTATCCATCTGGACAAACTTCAGCAAACGTTTTGTAGTTCGTCTGGTTACGTGTCTCTAACATAAAGACGGGCACAAGACGCGTTATGCGTCCAGACGAACTACCTTTCTTAGTGCGTCATCGCAGACGTACGTTTTACGATATTTCGTTCCCAGAGATTATCTGGCCACCCTTTCGTTTGTTGTCAAACGTGTCTCCCATTACGTTTGGTTTTAACAGACCAAAGAGGTCGACACCTTTGCGTAGCCTTAGGAGTAATCAAGATTACGTGTACAGTTCATATGGCATGCACTGTACCACTGATTCCTAAAGTAATGTGCTTTAATACCCTTGAATAGACCACACAGAATAACTAGTAGTTTGTATGAAATCCAGACTATTTTTATGGTTTTCAGTCGCTGTGTCTTGTGTGTGAAGCATTAACAGTTTTTACGTGTGGTTTTTTACATTCTTTTTTTGTGTTTTGTCTTTTGTTAACTTTGACTCACTTTGATATAGACACACACGCTAAGCGTGGGCAACACGACAAGAAACTACTTACAGTAAGTTCGTTATCTTATCTCTCGTTAGAACTCTGCGCGTTTTTTACTTTTATCTCGTTACCTTCATCTGTATCGTAAGTAACTAAGGGACGTGAATAAATTACCTGTAATTTTCACCAGTGATGTGAAATGCCTATGGAAAGAAACCCTTTTGTCAGTCACCAGCTCACTAAAGATGAATGAAATGTACAACAAATATATGCATCCCGTGGCGTCAACATATTTGTACACTAATATGGCCGCCGTGACGTCATTTGATAACGATCTATAGGTTTTCATTTTCTTACCCCCAAAGGAAAGCGTGACCACGCCTTAAGAACGTGTGCGTGGGAAGGTACGAGTGGCTTAGCCGTCAAAAGAGCTAACTGAAAACGAAAGCCGCGCATGAAACGTCTCTGGCACCTAAGGTGGATTCTAGAATTTTCAACAGTTTTTTCAAAGACATGAGATTGAGGTACCATTCTATTCTATTTTTGTTGCAGATACAAACAATTAGTCAACCTGAACTAAACGTTTTCAATTCATCGGAGCTTCTCCAGCACACTGAACAAATCAGGAAAGCCAAGCTACTGAGAACACTCGCAAAACAGTATCTCTGATCCAGGTCCATTGAACATGTAGTTTAGCTTCGAAAATTTAAATTGTGAATTAAAAAGAATAAACAGAATAAAGGCAACTTCCAAATGTGAGACAAGAGTGAATTCATGTATGTATTGTCTCTTGCTCAGGCGATTTTCTTTAGAAGAGATGGGAAGGCCATAGTATTGATTTTAAATGGAGGGCAAGATCATCGGCCAGCCCCAACAAACATCAATCCACAATGATTTACCAATCCACTGTCCACCTCATATTTAATCCACTTTTCAATGGTTTCAGTGCAGAAAGAAAGCGGTTGTTTGTAGTAAAATTGAACAGTTTTAAGAATGGTTTAGTGTGAAAGGGGCCTTAGCAAAGGAGAGTGGTGGTAGAATTTTTCAGAAGTCGATAACGATAATTTAGTGGGTATTTTTGAAACCACATACTTTTTTACCAGAATCGACCCACTCCACCTACAAGAAACCAGTGAATCCAGACACTGAAACCGCAGTGTTTTGAAACCACTCTTCAGAGCTGTTTAAGGCTCCACCCACAATAATCTGCGGTTTCAAGACTGTCTGGATTCATGTGGACATGCCCTTAGAACTCTTATTTTTATACTTGCTGAATGTCTTTAATATTTCATATTTTGCCACACAGAACAAAGACAATAAATTGTAATTGGAATTATTTTTTTAATTATCAAGAAATTTTAAGCTCTGTGGTTAAATTTGTATCTTAATTACAACTATTAAATTGAATATATTATCTATATTATTATACAATTATTAACAACACTACCACTTCATTTTTTTCATAAATTAGATTAATAATTTCCTGTAAAAACCAACTGGTTTATAACTCGAGAGATTTTTATAAATATTGACAATTCTGCACAAGCTGGAAATATGGCCCTTCATTTACACTGATTCAACATTACTATTCACAAGCTTCCAATATATAATAATATTACAGCCTTAAATATACTGTTCTGTACAAAATTTTACATTTCTCTTGTCTGCATATTTAACAACTCGATTAGAAGTTGGAGTTGACCAATTGACTCTTAGAAAATGAGAACAAGTGCTGTAGACTATTATTATAGACTATATTATTGTTTTAGTAGAAACCAACAGATGTACTACCTTCAATAGTCCAGTTTCTAGTTTGCTATGACCGCTGAATTCAAGAAGTGAAGATGCATTTGTACAGGCTTACCCTCCATCTGAAGTAACCCTGTATTGTGTTGTTAATGTTTGTATTCAGCAGTAATTTTTAATTCAAAACTGGGCTATTCTATACAAAGCATGTAAAAAAAACAAGCCTTTTAGAAATAATTATCTATAACAGCAATTTTTTTAATTGATCTTGAATCATGAGCTAGTCTTTTCTTTTTGAAATCTCATAGCAGCAAGGGCTCGCAGGCTAAACATGTGATCAACATCTAGACCAGTCATTCTTTGAACTCGGAATAAATGATTCTCGATACCTTTCTTGTCCATTTGCAGTTTTTGCCTCAGTTTTACTGCCGTGTCCAACAGAGGGATCACATAAGAACATAAATAATCATCTTGAGCTAAATCAAGAGCTGCCATTGCATAATGCTCAGCATCTTCCAGATTGTCTTGAGCCTCAAGTACCACCACAACTGCTGCAAGAGTAGCTATAACCTCTCTTACTTTGTCACACAACTTCACTTGAAGATGCAGGCTGTTTAATAACAGTTCTAAGGAATTATTTAATTCCCCACCTATTAGAAAGTCAGTTGCCTCTCGTAAACCTGGCAGATAGAAAAACTCTCGGAAAGCTGGATGTTGGCGTACTTCATAGTGTTGGTATATAGTTTGCAGGAATGCCTGAAATTCCACCCGTCTGGATTCAATTAATTCGGGATCCAAATTACTCTTTTGGCCAAGAACTCTCTTTGGAAAATTAATGTCCTTCAAGATGGTTGGAAGGTCTTTTTTGAGTGACTTGTACAGAGCTCTGAAGTCTGAGTATCGTCGTTCCACTGAGACCTTGTCTTTATCAATACCCATTTCTGTTCTCAAGACCATAATACAATAAAACTGAAAGAAGAAATTTATTAAAGAAAGTGAACCTCAAAAAAAATGTCATTACTGAGGGTCTACAGTAAAATCACCTGGATGTTGGTTTTAGATGAAGATCATTAACTGGATAAATTATTCCTTTAGACTTATAAATGAAAAAGAAACATTTCATATTAGGGCAGCTTTTTGTTTAAAAATGGTATTTGATAACAATATGGTTAGAATTTACAAGCACCACTCCGCTCCTTTTAAAAATCATTAAAACAATCATAATCAAAACATTCTGATGTCAGCTTACAGTCAAGACAGGTCAAGTGCATCCTGATAGATTCTATAAACAAATTCACTATTTAAAAATGAAAATGTTAGTAACTATACTAATATTCAATATTCATTTCCTCATTCTGGCATATGTAATGAGCAGTAAATTCACACTTGAGACTGTTAAAATTTCTGTCTGAAGCTCAGCTTTCTTTTTAGTCTCAGTATGCCATTAATGTCTTCATAGGAATTTTATCCATAATTCAATGGTTGAATGATTTTTCATGCAATTAATCTGACCAAATACAGAGAAGCTGTAGTCTTAAATTCACTGCTTATAATGCGTGCAGGAATTAAGAGATTTGAATTATTTTGATACCCCGAATAGCGTAGCGTAGTGTAGCAACTTACTGACTCAATTTCCAAAAAAGAAACATTAACCTGTTCACTTAAGCCCCAATATCCACATATAAATTCTCCAGATTGATCTTGATATATTTCATTTCCATAAAGAATTAGGTTTTTGAGAACTGGAATTTGATAAAAGATAGAAGCATTTTCCCTTAAGTAGACATTTTTCTATATAGATTTAGCCTGGGCTAAAAGCGAAGCTCTCATTAATATTTATAGTTTACTTTTTTTAAAGGGAACCTCCACTTCAACAAAAAGATAACTTTAAATCACAGGAAATAACTGTTACAGTCAAGTCAATCTAAAATACTTTTAAAGAAAGTGTTTGTATCCAAAAGAAATAACTTTTAGATTCGCCTATTTTTGTTTTCAAATTTTGCGGGCGTCGCCATCTTGAATAACTGTGACGTGTAATGGTTGCCCTATTGTTATTAAACAAAAGCTCTTTGTGTCAGAACAATAGAGCAACTGTAACACGTCGCAATTATTCAAGATGGCGGCGCCCGCGGAATTTGAAAGTGAAAATAAGCGATTTTAAAATTCACTTTTCCTGATATAAACACTTTTTTTAAGACAAATTTCGAACAAATTTGTTTAACATAATTTTATTCGATTTAAACTTATTCTGTAGTAAGAGTGGAGGTTCCCTTTTAAATAGCAATCTTAACTAAAGCAGGTACTTACAGACAGCAAATTACATAGAGGCAAATACTCTGAACGGTGCTTACAAGTTGACACTAACACTAGAATTTCTTGGGGTATGCTTGACCCGGCTTGCGACTTCAAACTGTAAATTGATGTACTTACCACTCGCTTGCTTTGTTCATCTATCCTGGGTAAAAACACTTCAAATCTTACATTGCAAGGGTCGTTGTAGATAGATATGCCATGGCCTTTACAAATGCTCTCGAAAGAATCAACATCTTTCTCCTCATCATCAGAATCAATGTCACCAATATAGACAATGCCCTTTTCTAAAAGTACAAGAAAAGTCAGTGCTGGTCTGCCTAATAAAAAAACTCAAGTGTACAATCAGACTGAGGGGCTAATCAGCATTACATTTTGGGTTGCACTTAGAAATCAGAGGGTACCCTACAGGGTTCTTTAATCCAGTCATCCCAACCCAAATATTCGCTCAATCCCATAATCCTAATAGTTATTTTTGGCATCCCCATCTCATGCACACTTTCAATCCCGAACCTCGCTCCCATTTTATTAGAAATCCTGAATCCTAGCCTTCAAAGAAGGCAAATCCCAGATCCCAAAAAACTTGTTGGGGAGACAAATCTGGCCAAGATTTTGCACATTACATGATAACAGACCTTGTCACGGTTTTCGACCCCATCTTGACTAGTATGCAAATGCGTGAGAAATTATAACAGTGATTGTATGAGAATCTAAGGGCGAATAATTTCCGTAGAATGGCTGTTCTGAAACAAATATGATTTGTAAACTAAAGCTTCACTCCTAAGGATTCTCCTGAAAAAATTTGAGAGCATTACATGCACTAGAAGACCTAGAGCCACTTTTTAAAATTTTCTATACATTCGCCTGTAAGAAAGTCCTGGGAAAATTTTGATCACAAGGTCGCAGGTGATTTATTTCGATCAGTAATGTGCCTGTTGTGAAACTGGATGTTTTTGCCATGATATTTGACGAACAGACAAATATATGGAAAAACTAAAGCAAGCCTCTGGAGAAATTTAAGCACAGGTATGCCCCCAATTTTTTTTAGGACAATCCTTTGCTTTGTAGCTTTAGTTTACAGAACAGCCGTTTTACGGAACTTATTCGACATTAGATTCTCATACAAACACTGTAATTTCTTACACGTTTGCCTACTCGTCAAGATGGCGTTGAAAACCGTGACAAGGTCTATTGGATGACTTGTCTGGTTAACGAATGCCCTCCCTGTGTTCTGCATATCTCTCAGTATTTCAACATCAGAGACTGAGACCCCCTACAAACAGTAATGTGTTAAGCAAGCCAGTCTGATCATGATTCAGGGTTGTCACTAAGGGCTGGGGGCCGGGGATTTCCCCCGGCTACTCAGAGCATGGCCCCCGGCTACTTTCATCGTTAAATTAAACCAAAAGAGCACACCTTTGAAACACACAAAGACAATCCATCAAACTAAATGCAAGTTTCATCTGCAGCAGGTTTAAGTAATTTTGAAATACTGAGGTGCAAAAACTAAGAAATGTCGGAAAAAGACATCTGACTTAGATTTGGTACTAGTACACACGCGCGAAAACTCTCCGTTCGCGAAATGTCAGTAAGGAGTTTTAACAATGATGACGGCGACGGCAACGAGAACGTCAAAAAAGCAATAGGTTTATTGAGCAAAACAACTAGTTTGCACGTGCATCACGCTTTTTTGTACATTTTTTTGCCGTTACTGCACGACTACGACGTGAAAATGCTTAGTTTCAATTTTATAGAGGACGTAAAACAAGCGACGACAAACTTTTCTCAGATAAAGTGACCAGCGCCAACCTGTCATTTTTTCAGGCCTGGTGCTTACATGTATATTCCCATTTGGCGGCCACTGAAAAAACCCTCCAACGAGCCTTTACGTAAAGTCACCTGAAAATATTATTTTAGTGTCTCAGAATGTTGTAGTTTTCTTTAATAAAGACGTGGTCATCATAAAACCGCTAATGATAGCTGTACTCTTGATGAAGATTGCTTTTTAGGGGCGGTATTGCCGTTTGGAAAACGGTAGAAGTTGCAGTTCAAAAACTTCTGGGGGGAGGGAGGGGGGAGGGGCTCCATAACTGCTTGCGACTTCCCCAGCTACTAACAACAAATACCCGGCAACTTGAAATCTTAGTGACAACCCTGATGATGTCTGAATCACAATCCTTGCCTAAAACAAATGATACGCCGGCTGAAAAAAAACTTCTGGAGAAATATTCCTCGCTGGGCAAGTAATAATATATTAACATTTGTGGTCCAAGTTAATACAGTCAAGTATGTGAAGTTCCCTCTGTAACAAGGATTCCTCATCCACTCTCTCTTTTAGCACCCACCCCCAACCAACTCCTGCCACCTTTTACCTTCAAACTGAAACATTTTCAGGTGACTTTAATCATAAGCTAATCAAAAGAATAGTTGATTTGAAAAAAAACAAATTTTCATGTCTGTCCTCATTAAAAAATCTAGCATGGTTCTTCCGTTCTGCCAAATCAAATGAGCCCTCCCTTTGAAATCATGAAATTCATAGAGTTGGGGAACAAAACATTTTTTCAAAAGCCTGAAAAAGGTCAACTGCCTCGTTAACTAGAGAATGGATAAAAGTAGAAATAATTTCCCTACTACCACGCTCCAAAAATTATTCCTTACAGCTTTTTCAAAATCTCTTCAGACAGAAAATACTTCAAGAAGACAATAAAGTAGCAGCCTTTCATTTTCAGACAAAAACAAAAAAATTTGTATCGTTTTCATACGAAACATTTACATGTAGGAAAAAGCGAAGTTGAAACCACAAAATCTTCCCACTTAAGCTTAAGTACTTTACAACTTACTACGAACCCGAAGGAGTGAAGCGAATCGAAGCTTTAAGTTGCACCGAAAGGAAATTTTTTTCTGCCGATATATACAGTATCAACCGGTAAACCTATTTTGCTTCTAATCTTGATTAATTTGAAAATTAAAGACAACTAGATTTTCTGTGTACGAGGGGAGCTAAAGTAAACTTTCCAAGAGATTAGCGTGATTTTGCGAGTCCATCGAAGCGTATCTGACATTGAATCTTTTTACTTCGAATCTACAATGTACACAGTTTAATTTAAGAGGTTGGCATAATATTCACTTACCTCCGGGATGAATTATAGTTCTTATGGGATTAACAAGTTGTCCATTGAAGGAAATGCTATCAGATGAACTTTCTGAACGGTCATCAGGGTTTACTTCTGTGCAATCATCCACGTACCACTGGCACCTCGACTCCATCAACATACATTTGTTCGTGCGTGATCGAAGGTAAACCTTTTATGGCTGATGGCACGTCACAAGGAACGGCATTATGGGAAGTTCGCGGTTTCCTAGGAAAAGGTGGGAAATAATGAAACGGAAAGAACATTCTTCCTTACAGGTATCACCTAACGGGCAAAAACACATCATTTTGTAGTTTCCTTTGACCGAGGTTTGCCTTTCAAGGTCATAGCAAGAGAGATGGTCATAGTGAGAAGAGTCATACTGAAAAAACCGAGGGCCCGGACAGGGAGAGTTCTCTCGCCATTTTTTAAATTTTTTTTTTATCTTTTTGCCCTGAACCGTTCCAATTTATTAAGCCATCGTGGTTTCCCACTTCGCTTTAGTCGCTTTAACAACGCGACCTGACGGCAAGTTATGATAAGGAAGGTGTTTTTTGAGTTTTAGGGGCCTTAGGTTCGCGATCGTACACGCGGGTTTTAACAATTACTGCCGTACGTTACTTAAATACAAGCGGCATCAAGCAAGCAAAACAACACAACAGAATAGAAGATTGTCGTCCACCACCCCCCCCCCTTTCACCCCCCAAAAAGGAAAACTAAACAACCTCGTCCCCAGGGCGCTTTTCCCTGGCTTTGGAGGAGGTTGAAGGCTAAAGATTGACCTCAATATGTAGCCTGAATTTCATCCGATTACTTTGAGTCGTTATTACTCCCTCGAAGTAATCGGATGAAATTCAGGCTACTCAATATGCTCAAAACTGAAAAAGAAAAAAATTCACGTATCAGGGAGAATTACAAGAGTTTCCAGGTGTCATGATTATGACGTTATCCTCCATGCAAATTATCTATGAAATAAATAAGGAATGCAATTTTTACTACTCTATCGATCTCGGTGACAATATGTGTCATACACATCGGTGATAGAGGTAAAATTAATATAAGCAATAAAAGCTTTTTCGTACTTATTGTTCTGATTTTTGGTGACTATTACATTGAAACTAAAAAATGCTCCCTGCGAAGTCTTTGTCATATTAGTCTCGCTGTTATTCTAGAAATCATAAGTATCCTCACAATGTATTCTCTTGATTCAATGCCAGCCCTGAATATGAATGCTTGGTCAAAAGCTTGTAGTTATCAATAAACGTTATAAGCAAGAGACATAGCTGTCAAAGCAATAAATCAAACCATTCCTTGGGGCGCTTATTTGTCAGAACTGGCCAGCTGGAGACTGGTCGCTTTGAAAAGTAATGAAATTATCATTTTGTCTTTTCTCAAAATTTTCACTATCACTGCTGGGAACACAATTTAGGAATAGATTGATCTGGCAGCAGCTGGACCGAGTCCTGATTTAAAGTGGAATTCTTTGCAAGGCGGGACTAGTGTTGCCAGGCAGTTCTGGTTAATTGTACAAAAGGGACCCAAAATTAACAGCACATTCAAACAAACACCTGGTCCAAGGCAAAGTTTGAAATAACTGCCTCTGTGCCGGGGGGAGGGGAGGTAAAAAAGGCATAACAATGTAACAAAATATTGTCTTCAAAATATTATACACCTGTTTTTTATTTGAGAAAAAAACAAAAACCCTGTACAAACAAGAACATTAAACTTTAAAAATGGATAGGACCATCAATCATGATAGAATACATCCCTCTTGCCAGGATATGCAAAATATATAATATTTACAATTTTTATTTAATTAAAGTCATTACAAATATCACCCTGTGTGCAGTAGTCTGTCTTTCTTCCACTACAACTAGTCGATACCATTAAATGGTCATTTCCTTTAGTACATCAACCTGCCCCTATAGTGTTCAGCTCTCACATCAGGATTAGTAAATCTGACAAGTCATTTATGATATTATAGTACTTTCTCTTAGCTATTGCTAAAACAAAAACAAAAGGGAAAGATAACAAACTGAGGAAAATTATCTCAACACTCCGACTTACAAAATAAATTCATGCATGATGTAGAATCAACTTTGGGAGCACTCATATCCTACAGATTTTTAGTGAATACAGCATGTTGTGGGGCCCCCAACAAAACTTTTATACAGTTAAACCTTTTCTATTTGTTTCTAGACTGCACAGCTGGAAGGATATTGTTTGTCCGAGTTTGTGAGAGTTTTGGTGGGTTTCTTCCCCATTCTTCACGCTGGCTGCTTCACAACTCCTCTCCCTCAATGTGCCCTGACAGGATGATCCAGCCAGCTACAAAGGCTAATATTTATTTGTTTCATGTTGCATTCAACTTTCAAAAAATAATATACACTGAAGGAAGAGACACTGATAATATTACTATTGTGATGCTTGATTCTTACATAGAAAAAAGCCACTAAAGTATTCCCAGCTTATAAATTTTCTTTTAAACTTAAGTTGTTCAAGTCAAATTTTATTTAGTATTATTCTTAATTTTCCAAAATCAAATTTACTGCAATGCAAGCAAATAAAGTATGAAATAACAGATTAGCTGCCACTTTTCCAGCCCATGCAACAATTTACAATGAGGTATAACAAGGCCGTGTTCTAAGAAAAATTAAAGGGAGCCTAGTGCTCTGAGCTTGTGTGCCCAGCACAATTTATTATTATTTCTATCAAAAAAAAAAAGATTTTTTAACCACCCAAGAGCAAAAGTAATGTGTCAGACGTCACGGGCATTGCTAGAGCACAGTCCTCACACAATGTGTTTTCCTGTACTAAAAAATTGTAAAATTTTAGGCACAGTTTCCTGTCTGATCATTGTAAGCTGATCTTTCTTGATGAATCCTCTTTCGATACAAGTCTCCTGCTTTAAAATGCGCAACAGCCACCGCCTCTTACCAATTTTTTACCAGTCCAAATGGCTACCCAGCATGCACCCATAACTTATGAATGCTCCCTTATTTCTCTCTCATTTCAAGCTAGGGATAAGAGATGGATAAAAGAACTAAGGGTGTAAAGAATGTACAAAGATCAGTCTGTTGTAAAATTTGAAAAACCTGTACATGTCTCATAGTCTCTTGTCAAGTAAAATTAATGATAGAATCTACTTGGTCCTTAAAACTATACTAGTGATTAAAAAACACATAACTCTAATATCTATATTCATCTGTCAAATCTTTTGCGATCTAACAGAGTTACAATGTTGATCATAGTTTCAACTTTCTAAGCAAAACATATTAAAAATGTTTCTTGTACTAGTCACTTTGTACATGTATTCTAACTACTTTACTTGTCAAACCTCATAACAGCAAGTTCTCGGAGTGTGAAGGCATTATCAGCTTCTATTCCACTCATTCGTTGAACACGATTTAAGTGTCTCTCTAAAGTCTTCTTCTCCATTTGAAGTTTCCACCTTAAATTAGCTGCTGTATCCAGCAAAGGAATCAAATGGGGACAATAAAAGTCATCTTGTGCTAACTCTAGTGCAGCTGTCGCATAACGATTTGCCTCTTCCAATTTACTCTGGGCTTCATGAATGACAACAATTCCACAAAGAGTAGCAATAATCTCCCTCACTTCATCACCCAACTTAACTTGAAGATGAAGGGTGTTTAATAATAATTTTAAACCACTTTTCAGTTGACCTCCTTTGAGTTTTTCTGTTGCCTCTCGTAATTCCGGAAGATAGAAAAATTCTCTAAAAGCTGGATGAAGACGTGCTTCATTACTGTAACAAATCTTTTGCAGGAATGTCTCAAAGGACGAACGTCTAAGTTCAATATTTTCAGGGTTTAAGTTGCTTTTCTGTCCGAAAAGTTTTCCAGGAAATGCAACATTTTCCACAACGCTTGAATGGTCCTTCTTGAGTGCTTTGTACAGGGCAGCAAAGTCAGAATATCGTCTCTCTATCAAGGCTCTATCTGTGTCAATCCCTTCAGTTCTCAGGACCATAAGGGAGTAAAACTACAATACAAATAGAAAAAAATGCGTACAGGCATTTTAATTGGGTTCAGCCAACATACAGAAAACACATCACTGCTGGAGTCCCTGGATCATCTAATTGGGATATGATGGAATACTCACAAGTGAAATTGGTGTACAAAAATGTTTACAAGAAGAATGGGGAAATTATTCTTTTAAACTAAGTCCCGTGGGGGGGGAAGGGGGGTCATGATTAGTCCCCTGGATAAGCATCTAGTTGGATATAACCTTAGATCAGGCCCAATTTTAGCAGCTTCCATACATTCTCTCTTATGTGGTCATGGTCAATTATATGATGAAAATTTCTCACAAGTGAAATTAAAGTTAAATTTCATTTTCCTAATTGTTTCAAAGTCCTTAACATGATTTATTATTCATTCAAAATATTTCTCTGATTCTGATTGGCTAAAAGCACACGTATAATTCACCATAACCAGTTACTGTTGACCAAATTTGGAAGAATTTTGTGTTTCACGAGGAAATGACATCAACAATGCAGCGTTCTTGCAGGTTAAGGCACTGTTAACCGAGAAGACCTGGGGACAAGGTTGAGTTGTTTTGGTTATAAAAACAAAAATTAATATGGTGGACATTTCACTCGTTTCAAGAGTAAGAACTAGGCAACATTATAGCTTAAAACATGGCAAGAACAGCAAGAACAACATCTACGACATCTGCTATTTGGAGAATATTATTTTGCAGAGCTGAACAACCCTAACCGTGCACTATCGAAGGAGGTATCGATGGAGGTAAGCATGTTTTAGCTTTGTTTTTAAACTAGGAATTATTTTGTATGAATAATAATGTTTGAATTTGGCTTTCATATCATATGAAGAATTTGGAGATCTCAGAGGGTTTTATCCGCCTCGGCCTATGGCCTCGACGGATAACACCCTCCTCGATCTCCATAATTCTTCATAAAAAACTCAGCCTCATTCATTAATTGTTAAATTATATTACTATGTCCAAAAACAAAGGAAAATAAAATTATTTTAAACCAAGGATAAAATTAAGCCATAACAAGTTTACAAGAATGTTGGACATTATTCTATCAAACTTGTTTCAGCAGCATTTCCCACTTATATATTGCAGTGGCGTGATTACTCCCCCACAGAAGCAGCTAATCAGGATATGATGGTATACAGACAAGTGAAATTAGTGTATGCAATTTACAAGAAGAATGGGGAAGGTATTCTACCAAACTTCTTTCAGCAGCATTTGAATGCCCTACTTCTGATTGGCCAAAAAAATTAATACTTTCAGATTCTGTCCCCAAAAATGCATCATGCGTCCCACTTAGATATTTCTCACTGAATCTTCAGGGAATGACAGACTAATAAATTCTAGGGGGGGGGATCACGATTACTCCCCTACACAAGCCATGCTTTTGGAGCCATTTCAGTTAACATCTAGTATGGCTATTGACAGAGCCATGAGAGTGTACGACTGTATTTGAATTTTAGAATAATACTTCATTCAAACTGGACTTGGTGATTGGCCAATGCAAGGTCTCAAAACAGGTTGTTTTAGGAGCCAGGCCCGAAAAAATGGGTGTGGAAAATAGCATTATTTTGGTCTAAAAATATAGGGTAAGAATTTAGAGAACCGGGTGGCACACTCCCACCAAGAATTCCTAAGATTAACCTCCCCCCACCCTCTCAGAAGGCACGACTGTGACTTCAGAAAGTTCCAGAGTACATTGTACATACCACACATTGCTTGCGCTGATATTCATGAATCCTGGTTGAGAAGATCTCAAACTTGATACTCTGAGGATCAGTAGTGACTGATATTCCATGGCCTTTACAAATGCTATCATTCGTCTCTTCATCACTCTCACAATCACTGCTGATATCTTCTGGTACAAATACAATACCTCGCCCTTAAATTGAACAAAATATAACTTGTACTTGAGAAGCATGAACTTACTGATGGATCTAAAAAAAAGGGATTGGACTGGGCAGGGTGTGCCAAAACCTATGTCAGATTGCCCAGGACAGGTAGAAATTTAGTTCTGACATGTAAACCTTTCACATGACTTGTCTGTGGGACAAGCACATTTTCAAATAGAAAAATACAATTTGAAAACAGTTGAAAATGGACTTAAATTGACTTGAAAATTGTCATAAAAGCAAACCTCATACTTGACAAAATAAGGTTAAACACTCCTTTTAACTTTGCCGTACTGGGGCCATTTCACTTGTTTTCACGAGCTCCGTTTAGCTTAGGAACCTTGCAAACTTTTTGGACAAAAACCTATGTGTTTCAGACAACAAAATTTAATATAGTGCTTGTCAGAGGAACAATAATATCAACCCATTCGCCCCTGAACCGCCCGTAACCGCCCATGCGGATCCACGTCCTATCTACCCCTTGTGACGTCATCAGTTTTAACGGTCAAGGACAACTTTGTCCTCTACCTTGTGCAGAGTGAAGAGATCTTTCAAACCACACCAGAATGAGCACAATTCAGTCAAGGACACCGGAGAAAAAGGCAAAAAACCATGCAAGATTGACCAGTAAATCTCCATGAAAATCTTGTTCCATTGCCCACCTACCTTTCCTTTCACCTAATCCTAAGATCCTAAAAGCTTTCCTAAAAACTCTTCCCACCGAAATGAAGCCTACTAAATGCCCAGCAAGAGAAAAAAAATTGAGGCAAGAAAAGTGAAAAAAAAAAGAGGCAAGGAGAGAAAGCGAAAAGTAAAAGTAAAGACTGCTGTGACACTTTTAAACCCAAAAACTATCTGGAAATTTTGCTTTCTGCTCATGCCCGAACTACGCAAGGTGATATTTTGCATCTGGATCAGAAGGCCGTGAAGTGCACGACCTGTGAACGGGTTTGTGGTAAGTTTTAGCTCTTTATAGCATGACAGTGACCAGAAAACCACGCGACTAGCTTCAAAACGCGTTTTTCGGCAAAATCTCCAGGAGCGAATGGGTTAAATAAGAAAAGTTTCCTCTTACTCTGCTGGGCACCATGATTCTTAGACCAAAGACAATGAGATTACACTTGAACCCCACTTGCAATCAACTCTTGTAACCACCTCTTATAAGTGAGCACAAATTGACAAAATTTCCCACTCAAACCCTAAATGACCACCCTTTTAGTGACTATGATCACTATTTGGGCTCATGATTTTATAATTTTCTATTGTTTTTAAACGTCTTGTAAGCAACCACTTCATGCATTTTCTGATCTCTGTGTATTGCTGCTGCATTTACTACGAAGTACTAACTACACATATTATCATATTTTAGATGAAATTGTACACCATAAATTCTCTTCCAAAAAGTACTGTAAATGACCTAATAAACCCCCATTTGCAAATAAATGCTCCTTATCTAATAAATACCCTCTCTGCACTGTTAACATTTTATTAGACGCCCCTCTCTAATAAACGCCCTCCATCTAATAGACGCTCCCTATGACAATAATTACTCCAAAATACTACGAATTAGCAAAAAGGAGTAAAATCATTCAGTTGGTTCAGTTTTTTGCTTGGTTAGCAAGGCTCTGCATATTTTATCTCATTCAATATCAAGTTCTAAGTAAGGATAGACTAACGTTGCAAACACAATAATCCTGATCAAGGATTCTGACATAGATTTTGGGATTTGAAAGAACCATAAGGATTCCTAGACGTATCAACTGATAAAGCGGATATTCCGCTATTTATAACTCTCTCATTTGAAATTTTCGCTGAAGTCATATTATTTTCGTTGAGCTTGTTACAGTTATCAGAATAAACCCCTCTCCCTTTTAAAGGCCTCCTACATGGACCCCTAAAATTCAATAGACACCCTAAGTGTTTAGGTCCTTTACGGTAATTGTCGCAAAAGAGACCCTTGTAGTTCAATTCTCATAAGTACACATCTCCCAGGCTGTTATCACAACAGCCTCCTCGATCTGCATAATTCTTCACCCCATACGTATTCAATAATTGCTAATTATTAAATACCGTTACTTTGACACCAAAGGAAAGTTTATCCAAAGCAACATTCCACCACCCACACACAATCAAGCTAACTCGTGTTTCAAACAGATTTCAAAAGTTCACGTTTTTCCGTGAATGCGGCATGTTCCGCTAGGATTTCGGATATTGCATTAAAGTTCTTTCCAGTGGTGCGGATATCGATCAAATTTCAACAAGTCGGGTAGACTTTTTCTACCGGAACCATTGTCTAATTTTCTTGCTGTCACGATAGCTGCAAGTAACAATAACGTATAGCGTAACAAAGCAAAGGGAAAGTTCTACTTCAAACCTCATGTTATGAATTGATACTGTTAATCTTACCAGGGCTTCCAAGCGAAGGAATTAGCGAAGGATACATTACAGGATCGCCAGAAATGACAAGTCGCCCGTTGAAAGACATGCTTCCAGAGGAGAAATCGTCCTCTAAATCGTCATCATCTTCGTCAATGCTGAAACGATCAAAATTACCACTACTCTCCATAGTGACTAACAACCAATTTTCCAATAAACAGGAGTATATTAAAATACGGCTGGGATAATATGAATATCAAACAACGCTGACGCCAAGAAGGTCGAACTCTCTCGCAGCCTACAAAGCATGATGGGTCTTCCGGTTTAAACCGGGGGCAAATCGTTCTTAGGGCTTTTCCATCATGGCGGATAACACAGGAAAAAATAACAGATTCCCATTACTGGATATTTTAGGGTATTTAAAGAATATCCATAAAGATCCCAAATATGGCAAAGTGAGACAAGTCCCAACCAGGGAAATCCCAACCAAGTTCCCTGGACTCCAAATTGGGACCTTGTTCTAGAAAAAATTTCCCTAAAATTGATACCCCGTTCTAGAAATAGGATTTTTTTGTTCTAGGCCTTAAAATTCGTTTTAAATTTATACTCCGTTCTAGGGGTGCAACAAACGGTTTATCCAAAATACTTTCAAATGGCTGCTTACAAAAATCATCGTGGGTTGCAATATTTTTTTCCTGTTCTAAATCAGGAGCTTCAAAATCACGACCCC
>CALNXK010000063.1:1847500-1855000 GCA_942486035.1 Porites lobata | reverse complement strand
CCATTTTCTTCTCCCCTCTCTATGTTGTTTTGGGTAACAGTGAGCAACACCAGTCCAGGATTACACTTAGGATTACACCCGGTGGCTCATTCTCGTCCCCAGAGCCATTCGGCTTAATTTGTAACCGTCCCGACCACGTGACCAAGAAATGACGAGCTCTGGGGACGAGAGTGCCGTTGGCTTTTCAAGGGTTTTGTCCGACGTTTCAGTAAGCTATGCAATTAAAGAAAAGACAAAACAAGTAGGTTTAGGTAAAAACAATTCATTTATTGGAAAACTGCAACATACACACATTGGACGTCATGACGCAGTGTAAGTGAGAAAAAAAACGAATAAATTGATTGATCAAAAAGTTTACACTCTTATCTAAAAGTATAGCAACTGTTGTGAATTTGCAAAAAAAGACAAATTTATTGAAAAGAGTCTTAAATTTACAATATGGAAAATGTGCCATTTTAAAACAAATTCACTCATATTAAATAAAATTAGTTCAAAACGACACAAAAAGAACCGATAAAAACGGCAGTAAATTGGAAAACTAGCAGTTGAATTGACTTAAAACAGTTTTTGGTATTGCTCGATCTTTATTCTTTATCGGTCATTGCTAACGAGCAAAGGGTGAGATCATTCAGTCTATTTTTCTATGGAAACCAAGTGGCCTTGTTCATTCAAGGAAAATGATCTCGAGCGGGTTCCGGAATTGACAGGGAGGATCTTGCGAACACGATAACGGACAGGAATGCGTGGAATAAGATCATATTTCAGAGCATCCCAACCGAAAGGGCTGAATGATGAAGTTGATGATAATGATGATTTATTACAACTACCAAAATCATTGGAGATTTTTACCATCACTACAAAATACTTAGTAACCTTACTCATTAAAAATTTTCTCACTTTCCAGATATCTAATGCAAGCTTTAAAGACGTCTTGAAAATAACACGATTGGTAGATATATTTAGTGTCTGCAAGATAAACTTTCACTACTTCTATTATTTAAACAAATTTTGTAACTTCAATTGATGCTTCTTAGCAGATCAATGAAATCTGAAAAAGACAAGCAAAAACCAGTCAGACTTATCTGTGAGGAGAGAAGATATTTAGAGAAATTCATTACCTCAGTCCATTATAGGGAAAGTGTGTGTAGACTAGTCCAGATATTGATATAAGTGCACTCGTGTTTTACGAGAACTCTTTAAGGCCATGATATCAAAGTGCTCTCCCTGAAATTTAGGTTAGCAGGTAGGGGACCATTCACGGTCAGTAACGCAAACATATGTGCCAGAGGTGCACTTTCCAGAGGGAGGGGGAGGGGGTAATGTAATAATTTAAAATTGCATAAAAGATTGTAAAATCAGAGCAAAAAGTGTTTAATCTCTGTAAGCCAGCTAGGTGGGTAGATAAGCTTTATCTGTCAATCTCTTTACTCAACCAAAAAACTGATCGAGGAAGAGTCACCAAATCCTTGGTACGCCTTAGTGCATTTTTTGGTTGCAATGGGCTTGGAACATGGAATCGCAGTGTTACTGAGCTTAAGAGGACTTAGGAGCCCTAGATTCCTGACTGACAGGGGAAATTACTGATGGCTGTCGAGGGCATCAAATCATTTGGAATCTAGGAGAAAGGAAAAAACTGCAACATTCAGTGTGCGTGTACATGCTAACTCAGTATGTCAATGTAGGAATAAGATTGTCACATAGAAAAATAACTTAAAAACATAACACACTATCCCCATGAGTTGAGAGCTTGGGTAGCCTGTGTACCAAAACATTACTTCTAGCTAACTTATAGCTATAGTATACCATCAGTCAAACCTATATTAAGGAAACCTGTATTAAGCGGTCAACCTCTATTATTAGTGATCAATTATGTTTTTCTTACGTCCAGTGAATCATTTCCCTGACCTGTATTATTTTAGTGGTCACAGTCACCTTTTCTGAGGTCTCAACAAATTGTCTCACCGCTATTTTGAACCATCAATTTGCTGATACCTTACCATAAAAGTGCAATAGATACACTGTGCATTGCATAATTTATTGATCTTTTACTTCCTTTCCTTTGGCAAAAGAGGAGGTAGAAATATTGTAGGTAAAAATCCATTCCAGATGCTGAAAGGGTCACACTATCAAAACCTTGGCTTGGTCTCATCAAATAACACCCTTCTTGAGCTGCATTTTTCCTTATATCATACAAAAGCTAATGATTCCAGTAAATACTAACTATTCCAAGACAGAATATCAACCCTTTCCAAACTTAAGTCTACAAAATTTTGCTTCAATTACCATTCAAAACAACTTTACAATTACTGTTTGTAGGGAAAAAAGTGAATTGTTAAATTGATGCAAAATGTACAAAGTTTCAACAGTGAACCTAATTTTAGCTTATAAGGTAATAACGTTATGTAATTATGTTAATCAGCTCAGTTTGAGCTTACTTTCTTAATTTTTCCCGTACATGACCACCTCCCGTAAGCGACCACTGTCAGGGACACCCAATGACTGTTTTCTGTAAAATATCTGTTCGGAGAAGCAAATATTGCCTAGAATTTTCTATAGTATTACTTGAGGGCTGTTAAAAATTTCTAGATGACCGTTCTACTCATGTACTATTTTCGAAGCTCATCTAATAAATTCCCTTCGATTTTCTGAAGTTCAATTTTTCACATCTCACCCCCCAGAAAAAAAGAAACCTAAAATTTTTTGATTGAAAAGTGTGATGGAGAGAGGAATCAGAAAAATCCCCACTTTCGTAATAGAATAAATTGCATCTAAAATTTTCAGGAAAATAATATTGAAGGCCTTGTAACTTCAAAAAGAATCAAGTTCCCCTAGGATGACTGAACAGATGCAAATTTTATAGTACTGCTTAGAATGCATTCTAGAGATCTAAAAAGTACTTAGGATAGCCTGAAAAGTGTTTTCAGTGTATGTAGGAGGAAACCGTGGCTGGGTGCCCCCACCTAGGGTGGTTGCTTATGAGTTGAAGGTACATGTATGTGGTTACAAATGCAAAAACAAAAGTTGACAAATTATACTAAAAGCTAATTTTTCTTTACATAATTACTTCAGTTGCACAATTAAATGACTGAAAATCTTAAAAGGCACTCACCAACCTATCTGTGTGCAAGCATTGATCCTTTCCAACTAAAACTGTCAAAAAATAATAGAAACAAAAGAATTGTGGCATCCATGAAGTTCTGTGGTTTCAAATTTTGAGGCAAGCAAATTAAAAACAGCATAAATAGTTTAACATACCATAATTGAATGATTCGCATTTAAATTCTCATTGGGGGCAGCTATTACACAGAGGGTGTTAATTTGAGAGACGTGTCTAATATTATTTTAACAGCATAGAGGGGGCATTTACCAGATACGAGGCGTTTATTTGGGAGTGGGTGTCTATAAGCAGGGAAAAATATCTGCGATTTGAGATCTAGAATTTTGAACAGAAAATTTCTTGCTTGCCTGCCTCTCCTAGGACTTTCGAACATCTGAAAAATAGTATAATTGCCTATTTTTAACGGATTTTTACCCTAAAAGGTCATAGAAGAGGGGCCTTTTTTGGCTGAAATTTTCAAAATAAGTTTTGATCCCTATAAGGATCACGTTTATTTGAAATCCGAACAGAGGGGATTAAAATATGCCTATATCTACCGTTTAAATACTAAAATACGTTTAACAATTCTATGTTTAAGTGGTTTTGAACTATATTCTCGTTGGGTGCCCCTGTATAAGGTCATTTAAAGTAACTAATTTTTTAAAAAGAACCAGATGGACTTTCTACTAAGGAATTATTTGAAAAGAACTAGAGCTTGAACAGCCTTTAGCTTTCAACTGACAGTTGAAAGCAAAAGGGGTGTCTGTAAAGATTCCACTTGAAAGTAAAAATCTTAGGCCCAGTCCACACGTTTCCAGATGTTTTTTAATCCTCAACTTTTTCTCTGCAGATTTGGCTTCCAACCACATATATCTGATGAATCTGGCAGACAAATTTGCAACTTTTTAAATCTACTCTCCAGAGTGGAAACTTTTGAATACGCTGTGAATCCAGAACCGCCTGGACAATAAAAACAAGATACTCGCTGATTTTTACTATGTTTTCAAAACAAATCAAAGGGGTCTAAACCTAAATTTTTGCAATTCAATAATCACTGTCCAATTCTTTTTGCTGTTGATTTTACTATGCTTTCAAGACAAATCCATACAAGATTATGATATTAAACTAACTTACTCTCTACAGACTACTCACCGCCAATTAAAATATTTGGCAATTAGCCTCCAATCTCCAGACGAATTCAGTCCCAAACCTCATATAAAAAGTGCCTCAAAGGCCTAAGGTTGTCATTAGCAAAGATTATTAAAAGTTTGCTCTTATGAAACGAATACTAGATTGTGTTGATGAATTTTCACGAGTTTATCACGAGACGCAAACTTGTCAAAAACAGTTTGCCCTGTTAGTTAGGGAAGTATTTTCACATTTTAGTTTACTTTATTTTGAAATTGGAGACTGATTATGTTTCATCGCTGGCCTGCCACGCGCACGCAAACTAATATGCATAAAAGATCATGCAAAAAAACTGATGACCTTTGGACTTGAACATAATTGATCCCACCTAGATTTTGTTCTCTTCAATAAAAAATTAATGGACTTTCAAGTAATAAGCTTAAATAATACCCTTGAGTTTAAACTTTATAGCGAAAGGAATGAATGAAGTCTTACCTTTGACTGCCTTGAGGACTCTGAACAAAGGGGGAAATCACATGTTTCCGCTCTTTTAGAATCCCGTGGACATTTCGGTCCTTTGACTTAACAGACAGAAAATAAGATATGTAGCATAAGAAAACAAAATACAATAGAAAAACTTGAAACAGATCGCTGTAATCACCGCTGATAACTGCTTGATCGCATTTTTGGAGCTCCAAGAACCCGGGACAGGTCACAGTGCACGGGAAGATCACGTGCTCGGTTGTTGCGTCGTTTTCCATATATGGCGGATAGACAATAGGCTTGAATTTGATTGGTAACGTCACCACCCTGACAGAATGTCAACAAAAACATTGAGTTTTCCCAAACGATAATTTTCTCCGCTTCGGCCAAGCTCTGTGTTTGCCAACGCTGTTTTGCTGTTTTATCCGCTAAAGGAACTGAAAGGCTGTCCCTAGCAAGTCTGTCTTCAATCAGCGCACATTACAGTGTATCAAGCTTTTATTTTCCCCAAAGGTTTAAACATATTCTTCAGAAAACGATAAGCGAGCCTGTCTTAAAATTTCTTGGCGGCAACCGGAATTTTCAAGAGCTAGCAATACTAACGAATTTTGGCGGGCTAAAACTTCATTCTAAGGTTAACAGAAAAGGTGAGTTAATATAAAAATAGGATTTCTCAGATGAGAAAGAGAGGCAGCAAATGTTGTGGTGTTAGGTGTATTTTCTATGCTGCCAAATGGTTCGCTTCTTTCACATATCTAATTTATTTATTTATTTTTTTCTGTTTTTTTTACAGCAAAAGCAGCATTACTTCAAGTCCGTTGAATATTACTGGTCTAAAAAGAATTTTTCAAAATGTGGACGACAATTTCGAGCTACATTTGGGGCGAAGCAGATGAACAAATTGTCCCAGGTTGTTCTGTAGACGACACCCAAAGCGATGACGACTGGATTTTGGTGGACCTTCTGGAAAAGAAAATTAGCGGTAAAAAAGCTTCCTGTTTTCAGTGCTAACTTTTGCAAATATGTAATCGAATTTCTCCAGCAGGAAGTGCAAGGCCCCAGCTAGAGCAATTTTTCCTTTGGTACATAAAAATTAATTTGGGAAATCGATCGATGTGCACGTATTTCGTCACGAACTAAGTGCATACTATCTGGGTTGCGCCACAGTTACATAATATTTTGTAATTTGCGCCAAATACTTTTCTTATCTTACAGAATCGTTGAGTTAATATATTTCTTTTAGCAGGGGATGGAAAGGAGGCTTCGAAGCTTAAGTGCCAAATTGAGTTGGAAGAAAGCTGGTATGTTACCCCACCGCCGTGTTTTGAAGCGAGCGGGCTTTCCCCCGAAGCTTTGGAGTCGAGCCCGATGGAAGATTTGTTGATAGAGCATCCGAGTATGTCTGTGTACGGGGCAGGTGTTAGGCAGCCGTCTCCTTCTGTTTCCTCGGCTTCCAGAAGCTCAAGCGCCCAGAGGACCGAGGAACGAGGCGAGGTAGAAAGACGAGAGCCGCGGCGAACCGTCCAATTTCAAGCGCAGCTCGAAATGATTGAGAAGAGGAGGCAAACCGAACCGCCGAAACAGGGAAGCATTCGACCGAACAGAAAGAACTTAAAAAAACAGAACATGGTTCATTTTCAAAACAATTCTAGAAGTAAGCGAAATAAGAAGCGTAATAGAATGTTAGGAAAACATATAGGAGTTCACGGCAAAAGAGGTTGCTGACCTTCGCTGTAAAATAATTGAAATTCGAGGGCTAGGGCGACGCTACGGGATTATACAGTGAGGTCTAAGTCCAATATGTAAATATTTAAACCTTTCTTATTTATATTATTGCAGAGGTTAGAACTAGTTTTGCCGTGTGTGTCTTTCTTTTTTCCAAAGTAGTACTTTCTCCTTGTTAAAGGAGGATTCTAACTTAACGTGATCCTTGCAGCCAAATACAGGGTTCAATTTCTTAGATAGCATGAGGAGAGAACATCTTCCAGCTATGCAACTTAATTTATGTACTATGATATATATTCTTAGAAGACTATTGTAAATTGTCGATTTTATTTTTCCTATAAGAGAAAAAGACAAAAAAAGTATAAAACAATTTTTAAAATTTAAGAGGAAAAGAAATCAAATTTCATGACATGACTCATACATTGTGAATGAATAGAACTTTTTATTTAGGATATCGTGAGATTTGAATAAAGGAATTTCAAACAGTTTGTTTTTATCTTGAATTTCCGAACAACAGGTAATAGTGTTGTCAATTGAATGACAAACCTGGCCATCTTCTGCTGTTACGGGGATAAAAATTTATTTCATTAGCGATTGAATTACAGCAAAATTGTACCAAATATGACACAGATTTGGCTTGAATTCAAAATATTGGCAATTTTAGTGGGTGGTATATGTTTACCCGCAAAAACGCCAATGAAACCAATTGTTATTAGTGCACATCAGACTTAGCTATAAACAAATTTTGCCAAAAAATATTTTCCTACAGGTTTGACATTTTCCTGGAAGTAATATGTTCGAATTACACCAAAGTAACAACTAGCTTACAGTTTTTTACGGTAATATTTCAAAGACTTTAAATACATGATAGACTAACCTTAATTGATCATACCTCCTTGAGCCTGCCAAAAAATAAACATTAACACCACTATACTAAGATAGACCGAAACAGTGTCCAAAACCGACAGCAGTCCATGCTTTCTGTGGCTGTAGGCATATGAATATATACTGGAAAAATATTATAATTTATTATAATATCAAAAGCAACAATACTAAGGTTATCTAAA
>CALNXK010000063.1:1710000-1837500 GCA_942486035.1 Porites lobata | reverse complement strand
GGGTGGTGCTGCCCGCTCTCCTCCCCAGACTAACGCTCGGTTCGCTTTGCTTGATATTTTTCTTTTGTCATTTTTCCCACTGTGGAGCCTGGTTCCAAACTACCATGAAAGTCAAACAGTTCATGCAAGATCACAAAGGCAAATTCTTACCACACCAGCATTTTTGTAATGAGTTGCATCCTTGCAAGCCATGTTTATTATTTCTGTCATTGAAAGGTGATTTCTTGGGGTGCCTAAATAGACCATTACAAAACATTAGGCAAGGGAAAAGCATAGAACAAAAATTAAACGTTGCTAAAATAAGAGTTTCAGAGTGTCTGCTGTTAACCTTAATGAATTTATAAAAAGGAAATATATCCTTTATGATCTTAATCTTATTTCCCAACTATAGAATGGCATAAAAAGTCTTGAAAAGGCCAATTTTATATACGGTAAAAGCTTAAAATATACAGTTCTGAATTCACGCTTTAGACCAAAGTATTAACAGAAGGAAATGCCAGGCAGGAGATCAGCAACCTGTGACTTTTTTTCCAAACTTCATGCCGCTTCCTGTTTTTAATTCAAATGGAGGTTAAAACCTGCAGCTGGTGAAACAAACGCCATGTGTTGTTTATACAGTGTAGGTAAGTTTACATATATAGGGCATATATAGCGAACGTTGTTTTCAGTGATTGGGTCCCTAATAAACGTCAAATGTCTTAACTATATCACCTGGTAGTGCTTGTACGTGAATCATTCCTATCACGACAGAGGATTTGCGACCAAATATTCGAGAAAACTTGGCCATCGCGTTTGCAGCCATGTTTCTTGACGATCTTCTTGCATTTGAATCAGCCTCGCTTTCCTTCCTAAGAGTACCGGAAGTGAGCATGCCAAAATGAACTTCCGGTTTTACGCAAAAACAAGTACTGTTCGCAGCTGACACGCAGAAAATCATAAACTGAAACAATAAAAATAAGATGTGTTCCTCAATAGTCTAGATCTGCTTACAGATTTCTATAGTTTGCGAGAAATGTAAATCTCACCGAATGGCCAATGCGTCGGCAAATTCAAGTCAGCAGCACTGACATGTCGCTGTATCTGCGCTTCATGTAACCGTGAATTTCTGTCTCCACGAAAATGGCTTGCCTCAAATTTAGGTTTGCGATCGATAGAGGAGGGACGTTCACGGACATTTTTTCAGAATGTTCAAACGGAGAAATCAGGGTTATGAAGCTGCTTTCTGTAGATGCTGCTTATCCTGATGCTCCAAGAGAGGGTATACGAAGAATTCTGGAAGAGGTAGGACAATGCATTTTCCCCTGGAAAGGGTGACAGGGATGCTCGTCGGAAATTCAAAACAAACCCCTAAAGGAGACTAATGTGGGTGTGGTTCAAGCTTAAACTGACCGCTAAAGGAGACCATACCAAAACATACATAACGGCATTTTTTTACAGCTCTAAGCGACACTTGAATGACGTTGTGTCCTAAACAGCCTAATTTACACCCTTAGCGAGACCACGAGCATCCCCGCCACTTTTATGTGAGAGTCCCCCCGGGTCATTTTCTCTGGTCCCTGGGACCCGGGGGAGGGGTCACGTATGGAAAGTTTGTGTACTAAGTAAAAGTGTTTCACTGAGGCCTTCAAACTCTTCAAACTCTGGCACTCCTTGTAAGAAACAAACCTCTCATAATTTTAGCTAACTTGCTCAAGACAAGTGACCCTTTTTCATGACCCTGTTTTATTTCACTGTGCATACAAATCGAGTAAAGTATTTGACATCACAGAATCAGATAGTTCTTTAATGCAGGCCACACACCGCCAACGTTCAACCTCCTTCAAGGCTTCTGGTCCAAAAAGAAACCCTTTTCAAGATGCTTATAATGATGAAATGAAAACAGTTTCAGAGGCTGAAGGCTTCAGAAGCACACCTTCACCAAACTTCCCTTGAGGGTCACCCCCTGCCCCTCCCTGAGAGTGGCTTAAATCCATTTGATGGTACATTGCATGTTAAATGTGCCCAGAGGAGGGGGGAGGGGAAGGTACTCAACAAAGTTTTACACAGGGAGGCTTCACCCTGAGGTCCATCCCCTTTACCCTTTTATATTTAAGCAATAGAAAACGTTTTCCGTGTTTGCATAGCAGGATGTAAACAAGAGAGGGGTTGGGAGAATTCGAGACAGTTATGCAAACCCGAGACGAAGTCGAGGGTTTGCATAACTGTCAAGAATTCTTCCAATACCTCGAGTGTTTATATCAGGCTATACAAACACAGGTAAGAAGTTTTCCATTGCTTTTATAAAATAACTTTCCCCAGTATTGTATGGCACTGATTAAAAGAGAAATTCTTACCAGTCGCAAAATCTTGTCCACGAAGTCTTGCGCGCGTAATCAGTTCTTGTTTTGCAAAAAGATGCTTTGCAAACTAGGGATTTTTCTCGCTTAAAATGTCAGCTTAAGCGAACAAAAATTGACACACCTTCTTTGTAACGATTTTCCGAGTTTCAGCTGATGAAGGAATGGGTAAATAAAGTAAACTTGTTGAGTTTTGAACTCAAAAACTTTTTCAAATTCGTGCTTGCCTGATTAGCGCGCGAAAAGCAAAACATCTTGACACCACAACCATGTTTACATACCCTCATGCAAACACTCCTCTCAGCCAATCAGAGCGCGCGTACTATCTTCGTTATTTTATAAACCATTTTAGGTGGAAAAGGGAGCCCCTTCCTCATACCTTCTTTTGAGAAATGGTACCCCTTTTACATACCTAGTTTAGAACTTGGCATTCCTTCAAACTGCTGTAAATGCACAGTCTTTGAAGTTTAAATAATTGAAAAAACTAGATGTTTTCTCAACTTTTTCACAGCCACAAAATGCATCTGCTAGTCCTTACATTGTGTAATTGCCTTTTTACATACCAAAATGACAGAATTACCTCCCCAATCAACTAGTGAAATCCCCAACCTTTTCATATGCTAAAGATCTGAAACAGGCACCCCTGTTGGGTGGAGCCTCCCCGTATAGGCCATTATAGGGAGTACCCCTGGGGTAATGTGGTAATAAATACAAAAGACAACCTGTCAGCTGGGAAAAGGAACACTGGCTAGAAAGTCTCTTAGATGTAATTTCATGGATGACTCAAAAGAGGTATATAAGAGCATTGGATGTTTACTTGGAGTCATGCCATTGTGAAGCTGACTGTGCAAGGTGGAGAAGTACTTTAAACCATACCTGAGTCAGAAGAAGAGAAGCGTGATGAACACAGCAGCAGACAAGGGGGCATGCAAAAAGAGTTACAGCAACTCTACCAGAATGGAGACCATTTTTCATTCAGATTGTTCTCTACAGCTACAAAAGAGTACAGCTCCAGTGGAGCAGACAACCTTGGCAACTAGGATGCATCATCCATGGTCACCGACCGAAGGAGGACTACATCATTTTTGGGTGATACCCACAGTTTTTAGAACATTATTGTAATATTACCTAATACTTTTATCCTTTTGTGTGTCAGGTGACTGGAGTAAAGATGCCGGCAGACGAGCCAATAGATCCTAAATACATTGACTGGATCAGAATGGGTACAACTGTTGCCACTAATGCTTTGTTGGAAAGGAAAGGAGAAAGAATGGCGCTGGTTATAACTGAAGGATTTCATGATCTTCTCCACATTGGAAATCAAACTAGGCCACATCTCTTTGATCTGGTGAAATAATCTGTGCTTTATTATTGGTAGCTTTACCTGACAAACCCCTTGCCCTTTCTTTAACAAAAAAAATTGTGGCTCTAGAAAATATCTTAATCTAGGACAACTCACAGCATCACATGCAGTTGTTTAAACCCTTGCTTGACCGTTATCGCTTTCTTGACCTACACGAAAATATAGGCTGTCTTGCAGTCTGAGGTATCTCTTGCATGCACCTGTTGTAATATCCTTTTTCTGTTCAGGAAGTGGTACAGGTCTTTATTCTATTACGAGTAAAACAATGAGCTCACTTAAGCTGCACAGGAGCTGGCATGTTAATTTTCAAATCAGTGGTATTCTTCTTACTTCCCAGACTTTGATGTAAATTGTAGAAAGCTCTTAATTACCATAAAAATATCGCTTGTTTTGTAATTCAACAGACAGCAACATGTCCAGAAGTTTTATATGATAATGTGATTGAAGCTAAAGAGCGAGTCATTCTTGCACAAGAAAAAAGTGAAATTAAAACCCCAGATGGCAGCTATGAAGTTACTGCAAGCACAGGAGAGAAGGTTTTACAGTATAAACAATAATTTTAACTGTATCCCCTAAAAATAATAGTATAAATCAGTGGTGGATTCAAGCATCTCATCCAGACCCTTAATGAAAGGGGGAGGTGGGGGGGGCAAGCTGAAAAAAAATTCTCAACCCCTAGGGATTCAGTTTGGCCTAAAAATATGGTAAGGGCATGGGACAGGGCTGGCCTCCTCAGACCCCTACCCTAAACCTGCGTGGGTAAATGTTTGTGTAGTTACTAAAATCCTTTGCAGTTTTGTGTTGCATTTTATTGGAATGAGTCCATTGTGGAATGAGAATACATGGAGAAATGCCATAGGTCTTATTCCTGTTGATTGTAGAGCTTCTCAGCTGTTTGTTAGCTTAGGGCCTGATGTAATTGTTACATTAAATTGCAGATGAGATTATGAGATTCCTATGTATTTACAAGCATCAGATTTCTATTGTTAATTCCATTTAATCTCTATATTAAAGAATATGATAAACCAAAAGGTCAATTTTAACTCTTTTTTATTCCAGACGTGCACAGTTACACCATACTTAAAATATTTCTCTATATCTCCTTTTCTTTAGCTTATAGTGTGGCAGCCTTTGGATAAAATCTCACTTAAAAGGGATCTTCATGTAAGACGTTAAACTTTTAGTTTGTAAAGAACAATGTTCATTTAATTTTTATAATAATATTCTAGCTAGCATTGTGTTGAGCCCTTAAATGAATATAAGTACTAAAACTGAAGCACATTAATTGCATATGCACACATCACTTACATGAACTGAAAGGATAAACGATAAAGTTATAACAGAATACGTACAGTGGAACCATTCGTAATACCATGGTGTTTGAAGAATTTATAATCAGTCATATTATTTTTTCCCAACTGTGTGGATCAAGGCATCTATATAAACCTCTACAGTCTTAGCCTTTCAAACCTCTTAATACCCAAAATGCAGTTTTCAAAGCATCACAAAGAGGCTAATTAATGAAGTATGGAGAACAGTGTAAAGAATATATTTTGTTCATATTACTTTTAAGAGTTAATATTGGCTGAACCTCTATTATGTCTTTAAATATTGCAGAGAATATTGAATAAAGGAATTAAAAGCCTGGCTGTAGTGCTCTTACATTCTTACATGTAAGTATCTACAACTTCTACCTGTTCTACTCCATCATTCATCCTGTAACTAACTATGGGAGAACGAGAGCAAGGTGAAAATTCAGGTTAAGGACTATCTTTCCAGGGATCTGTAATACTGCCATACTAGAAGTACATGTCTCCCAAAACCTTGCAGACCTTGCAGAGAATACTTGTCCTGGGTAGTATAGCGTCACCAGCGCAACCGCGCTACTCTGGACTATCGAGCTTTTCATACAATTACTTACAAAACATGGCGAACCATTTACACGAGAAACAAAAAGTTGGCTTAGCTGGAGGTGTGTCAGCCTTTTATGATTGTAGGGTCACCAACCAAGCCGAGCCAACTTTTCTTCATATAAACACTTTGGCTTGCACGGCCGGTCAACTCGATCGTGGCGAGACAATCAGAAAGCGCTGTTGGCTTCGACAGGCATCAAATTTTTCTCATACAAACGCTCGCTTAAGTTGACTTTGGCGGAGAGCAGCGGGAGAGGGTAACCCCCCTTTTCAGGTCAACTTTTCTCATACAAATGGGGCATCAGACAGTAGTAACACATCATATAAGTTTCCCAATATTTATTGTTAGTTCATCTAGATGTAGATCTAAAACTAAGCTTTGCTTACTACAAGGTTTGATGCTCACGAGAAAGAAGTTGGTGAAATAGCTCTTGTCATGGGTTTTACTCAGGTGTCGCTTTCCTCATCTGTCATGCCTATGATCAAAATCGTCCCCAGGGGATACACAGGTATTTTGTTCTTAGACACCATGCATAGCTGCACTATTATAGGACACAATACCGTTAAGGTAAAATGGCACACAATCCACTAACATGGTTTGGTACTAGGATTCAAATTATTCTTATATCGTTCATCATCACGTAATGTTAAACCTCAGCGCCAGCTTTCTTTATCCTTTGATTCAGCAAAAAAAGGAAAATACCTGAAACACCGAAATGAATAATGGTCTTCATTCCATACAAATTATTGGTCCTAACTTTGCCTGAAATTTCGCCTACAAGTAACAAATTGTGTATTAAAAGTTCAGTAATAATGAAGACGCTCTTAGAGCGTTACCACGGGCTACAGTGATAGGTGTTTAGGGAAAACAAGAGCTGAAATGGCTGAATTGAAGACCAAGCGGCAAACAAAGGAAAAGAAAAGAAAAGAAGAAAAAGGAAAAAAATATATCACTTTGGAGAGCAAGAGATGTTCTTGGAGAAGACAAACAAAGGAAGTTACCATTTAAAATGATGTCAGCTTTTTGTTTGTTTTGTTCCAATGCGTACCTTGCTCTCCAACATGGCGGGTTTGTATCACGTGAATGACTATAGCTGCAAAGGGTCTTCGGTATAGAGGACCATCGCGTGCAAGGCGCGTGAGTGAATGAAGTGGCGAATGTCAAGACAGACGATTCAAGAAGCGCTGTATAAAAGAAACAAAAAATTGCTATGTCTTGTTTTATCGAGTTCGTTTACCCACAAAGAAATGAGGCTCTACTTTCTTACGATAGATAACTCAACCCACCACTCATCTCTTATGACGTGGTAGTAAGCGTTACATACTACCTCAAATGTTTTTAATTGTTTTCACCAACCCGTCGTAATTCCACGCGTTTTCATTCGGGTTATAGACGGAACGTGAAACCTCAACTCATGCAAAGTCCGAGTAGTTCAGATATGGATTATCGTACAGTGGAACCCCGCCTTACGGCCACCTCGATAATACGATCACCTCGTTTTTACGGCAACTTTTTTTTGGCCGCCCGGTTAAAGCGACCATACATTTTCTTGTAAGAAACCCTCGTTAATACGGTCACCTCGTTATTACGGCCAAAGTTTTTTGGCCTATTGGTGACCGTATTAACGGGGTTCCACAGTAATAACTTATTTTAGTGATGCCAATGATCTTTTAAGATCAAATGCACCCTAGCCTCCAGAAAAGTCGGTTTTTTTTCCCACCTTTTTCGGGAAAACAAAACACGAAGCGGGCATGTGTCTCACGCTCCTTGTTCGCCTGAAAAACGCAAAAAACAGCTAACACCTAATGCAAACTCTAGTGTTCCAAGCTTGAGACCAGGACCACTCTCCACAAAGGCCAACAAAGTTTCTTTTTAAAATAGTCTCCATGGAGAGATTTTTTTTAATAGCAGATTTTGTCTACAAACCTAAGACAACTATATTACAATTGATGTTCCTTATTCACTTCTTCTTTAAGCTTGCGCTGATGGTTATTTAACACCATGCATCAAGAGATACGTCAGTGGGTTTATGTCTGGCTTTAGAAGAGGAATCGAGGTAAATCTAGCACGCTAAATTATCACCGCGAAGTATCAACGTAATACTTTCTTGCGAGGTTAGCCTGATATTGGCGGATCCTTCGTAAGCTGAGCGATGATTGTAACCACTCTAACTAGAATAATACCAGAGGATTTTTTCGTTGTAGGAATTACAGTAAGTCCAGTAATACCCCGGGGGACTGCCATATATGGGCTATATAGGTATGTGCCGCTGTGAAGGGTATGATTTTCAAGCCGTTTACTCTAGGATAGGGTATATAAATCAAAGCGTTTGGGTCTAGAATAGGGTATTATTTTTTAGGAAACTGATCAGTTGGTTGAAGATCATTATCTACACTAGGGATTGTGGTATAAGGTTTTGTTTTGGCTAGACTGTGCTACCCTAGGATAGGGGGGATTTGGGGAGTTTACTCTAGTATAGGGTAGCAAAATTCAGCTGAACTAGCTCTGGTATAGCTTAAGGGTTCCAGGGTCCCAGCGGCACATACCCACCCGGAAATTCCTTAAGTCCCCCCCCCCGGAAGAAATACCTCTATTTGTAATTACAGTTTGGTGCAGTATCTTCTTGTAAGATCAATTGGCAATCTTGAAGTCAAACTCCTTGGTTAAAATGTTTATCTTAAGTTACCTGTAACCCACATATAAGAACCTGCTTGATCTTACTTTGCTAAACAGATTCTTATATTTTTGGGTATTAAAGTGCCAAGTTTCTGCCAGCAGGTTCTTAAACCACAGGTTCTTATTAGCGGGTGTTTACTGTATTTCAGCTTGGGTTGGAAGAAATAATCGGTGTCTTAACATATCGAATCCTGGCTGTAGACAAGTGTGTTGTGAGCTTCTGGACGATTAAATCAATTTTAACTCTGGATCATGCTTATTTTTTCCGTAGCTCATGGCAATGATTCGTAATTGCCAACTCTGAAAAAAGACAACTTGACCTAATCTGCAATAAATATTATAATTGAAAAACGGTACATTTAATCGAAGTGCGTGTGCCTCATTTGTAGTCGTTGTTATTTTAGTCGCTATCTTAGTTCACATTCAGTTCAATTTCATTCTTTATCAAGGACAAAGTTCTGTTCATGCAGTCAAACGGTGGCCTAACTCCTGTTTCAAGGTAAGGAAAATTCTTATAGGTAAATGAGCTATTTATTTATGGCTGAATCCCCGAGCGGTAAGATCTGATTGGCTACCTGAGCGCACACGATAGGCTATGTTGCTAGCTGTGTGTCCCCGAAGAAGATAACAAGACAAGTACTTTTGGCTCTTTCTTCTGCTGCTTAGATAACAGTAGAGTTACCTGCAGACTGACTTGATCGATCAATTGTCTGATTTTCTTTACCTTCTTTAGATTTTCTGGATGTCATGCCATTCTTTCAGGTCCCGCAGGTGGTGTGGTAAGCAAGAACAAACGTTTTTCTTTTTTTGAAAATAAATCAATGGGCATTTTGGTTTAACAGCCCGTTTCCGATTCCAAATAAGAACCACTTGGCGAAAGCAAAAGGCACACAGTACACGGTCTGCTCAGTCGTCTTAATCATGCGCTAAATTGTGCTTATGCGCAAAGAAAATAAGCGTGCCAATGATAAATCATTTTGTCTGCTCTCATATCACCCATAAAATAATAAATATCTTACAAAGTTCGTTTTTTCTATCTGCTCTGTAATTGTAGGTCGGTTATGCCATGACGGCGTACCATAAAGAAACAGATCGGCCTGTGATTGGTTTTGACATGGGTGGTATGTATAAACTAGTTACTAGTCTCTTCTATCATGGGACATAGTAATATTTTGGAACGTTATCAATTCTTTTTCCCAATTGGCTCTGCAGTGCTTAGAAAAGTACGGTTGAACCTCACTACAACGGTAACCCTGGGGACAGAAAAAAGTGGCCATTGTAGAGAGGTTGAAACAAGAGTCAATGTATGGACTGTCCGCCAAAAAAAAAATAGCCGTTGTAGCGGGGTGGCCGTTAGTGGAGTTTCGTCTGTACCCACACCATACCTTGTATGACTGGAAGTTAAAACTTTGCTATACAAACGCACTACGTTTATGTCAGCAAGATTACTTTGCCCCCTGTTGTATGCTGCCAATAGACTCTCCCACCGTTTTTTCAACTTTTGATATGGATAAGTTAGGGAAAATCCAGACTTGCCCCCACCATACAAACGTCTGTAAACTTTCGCAACTCTCCGGTGCTAAATCTTCGCTCGCTTAAGACGTATCACTTTCAAATTTGGCAATTTTATTAATTTTAAGGCCCTCTTTCCAGTGTTGTCGAAGGCTTTTCCCCAACTGGTCCATGTCAAAAGTTGAAAAAACCGTCGAAGGGTCTTTTCAGTTCACTTACGTAGCTATCATATATTTAAATGCAGGAACGTCTACCGATGTGTCTCGTTTTGCTGGTCAGTACGAACACGTGTTTGAGACAACAACAGCTGGAATCACCATACAAGCACCACAGGTAACACATCTTCGTAGGTCTAGGGAGGAGGGCAAAAGAGCTTCAGGGAGCTTTGAAAATGGAAAAAAATGATTAGCCTTATTGTAAATAAAGCATTCCAGTTTTCAGTTACAACGGCCTTTCCGTTTTTAGGTCCCGATCACACCATTGTGCCCAGACTGTATTACAGCAGTTTCTCTAATAATTAGTAAAAAGAATGAAACGGGATTGCACTCTAATCCCAAGGTTTTGAATGGTTTTGGCCACTTAAGTTTCATTTTAGCAATGCAAACGGGCAAAAAAAGCAGAAGAGGCAACAGAGCACCTCATCCATTAGAGAGGTTTAAGTAATGTTACACGAGACGATTCGCAACGACGATTTTTAGCGCAATGCAGCGTGGCAACATTGCTGCGCCATTGTTTCGAATGGTTACAACATTGTTCCAACATTGCAACAATGTGTTGCACTAAGAATCGTCGTTGAGAATCGTCGTTGTGAATCGTCCCGTGTAACATCACCTTTAAGCAACAACGACGGCGACGGCTACGAAAACGTCACTTTAAAAGTGAAGTCGCGCTGTTTCAAACTTTATCGCCCTTATTCCATCTCGCTCAATTCGTCAAATGTTGGCAATTTTTTCTGGAGATGAATTCTAAAGCTTGTATCAAAGTTCAGGATGAAGAAAAAGAAAGTCGTTGTCTTGTGTTCACCTCCTCCATAAAACGTGAAATTAGACATCTTCACGTTGTAGTCGTGCAGTGACAGAAAAGAAATGTACAAAAAAGCGTGATGCACGTGTAGAGCTGTTGTTTTGCCAATCTAAAGGAAATGTTGCACTGTACGATTCGTAACGACGATTTTTAGCGTAACACAGCGTTGCTATGTTGGATCAATGTTGCAACTATTCGAAACAATGTCGCAAAAGTGATGAATCGCTGTATTGCACTAAAAATCGTCGTTGCAAATCGTCTCGTGTAACATTACCTTTAGCCTCCCGCACAGAGGTTCGTAGCGCTCTGTCACATGTTACTCCTTGGGAGGTTATTAGGGGGTCTTCAGTCGTTTACTTATTATAATTACAGTAGCCTGTTCCCGGCCTTCAGATAGTGGGGACAGCGCAAAGAAAAGTGAGCAGGGAAAAACAGCGTGTGTTGCGGGTTAGGGAAGGAGGTTTCCTTCTCTCTTCCTCTCCATTTCTTCAGCTTTTTTTTCCTCCGCCCTCCATTTCGTAGCCTGCGAAAACAGCCGTTTCTCCTCTTTACTCCTCGCCGCTTGCCGGACGTCTCTCCCGGAGAAACGTCCTAATCGGCGAGGAGCGGGGAGAAAGGGCTGTTTTCGCAGGCTATCTATTTCGCACTCTCTACCGTCTGAACGCCCCGCAAGGCTGCGAAAAGACGACACGGTATTGTTAAGAGTGTTATTTTGATTTGCAGCTAGATATCAACACTGTAGCAGCAGGGGGTGGATCACGCCTGTTTTTCAGGGCAGGGCTGTTTGTCGTTGGACCGGAGTCCGCAGGCGCCCATCCAGGACCTGTATGTTACAGGAAAGGTAAAGAAGTGTTCATTGTTAATCTTGTTACAAAAGATGCAAATGTCTTGTTACCAGTCATCATTCAAAATTGGTACCTTTATAAAAGCAGCTTTTTCAAAACGAAACTTGGTAGCTAGTTACAGTTTTTAAGAATGGAAAAAAATTCAAGCAAGTAAAGATCAAACTGTATTTCAGATGAAAGGTTTACACTGCTGTCTCATATAGTTTCAAATTCATTACCTGACGTGATAAAGCTGCGAGTGGACAATTAATTGAATGTGCTCTTTTATTCTCTTTACTTTATTTGCGTTTCTTTTGGGCTAGTGAGCGCACGTAGCAATTAATCCTTCCACTAGCGTATCTTATTTCTTACTGATCTTTACAGGGGGACCTTTAGCACTTACTGACGCAAACTTGGTTCTTGGACGGATAATGCCCGAGTAAGTTACTGTGTTCCTCTGGTCAGTGAAAGAGGATTTATCTGGCCGAGTATTGTTACTAGCTAGTTTTATTTAGAGGCTTGTTATATCGAGGTTCTACAGTACTAGATAAAATCTGTATGGGCGTTTACAATGGCAGGTCACTGTATACGATATTTGATCATGTGTCGCGAAAACTTCAGACGGCGTTTGAGTTCGAAGGGGGAAGGATCGAGGCAAGTAGAAACTATCGCTAACTTCCCCGAGAGATACGTTCGCCGGCCCTTGCATAAACCTGGGATATGTCAAAACTAGAAACACCCCGCCCGATTCACTCAATTTATACCCGACTGTATCAGACAAACTTTCACGATTTCAGTTTCTCTCTGCAGTCGTCAAAATCTGCTACGAAGAGACTGCGAAATACATCCTTGTCTGGATCTTTCATGACAAAACAATCCACGATTTAGCCCTTGGCATTTATTGTCCGAGTTTTAAAGTGGGCAGTGGTCCTTTTAATGAGATGCTATGGCGTAAACTCAAGTCTCTCCTGACAATTTGTGTAACGTTGCAGTCGTGTACAAGAGATTCCGCTATGTTCCAACTTAACTCTTCTTCATATTTTCAGATTTTTTCCTAAGATCTTTGGAGAAAACGAGGATCTTCCGTTAGACAAGCAGGGAACGTTAGATGCGTTTGAAAAACTTACAGAAGAGGTGATTCCCGTTTTTGCGTTATGGGGCAGACGCTATTCAGTTCGATTTTTCTCTTACATGTAGAAATACTCTTATCGTTGTAAGTTGATTTAAAATTTAACTTAAAGACATTCACCATCCACAAGGTTATTTAACAGTTTGTAAAATTCAGGTTTTAAATCCTCTGATTCAGCTCTCAACACCTATAGCATGTAAGTTTGTTTATTATTTGCTTCACGATAGTCTCTTTTTTTATTGATTGCTTATTGCTGGTTTTCAGTCATCAGGCTAGGTAGGACTTTTATAGTGCAACTACTCGAACCGGGGCACTTGCAAGATGATTGTCCAATCACAGTGATTTCTGAAAACAAAAGATTCTCAATTTTTTTCGCAAAAGGACCAAGAATATTCCTAAATTCGAGGGCTGTTCCCTGAGAGGTCAAATTTTTCAACGGTTGCATAGTTGAATCTTGAATTTTATTGTCCCGCTTGCAAAACAGCTCGACAAGCTTTTGTTTTCAGAAATCGTTGTGATTGGACAATCTTCTTCAAAATGCCCAGGTTCGAGAAGTCGCTCTGTAATTGCACCGTCGTCGTTAGTGATTTGTTCATATCGATCACTGAACATTTATTTTCTGTTCAATTTCTAGATAAATGGATTTCTATCCTCTCAAAGTATTGACAACAAGCATGATCTATTAAGTGTTGAAGACGTTGCCATGGGTTTTATAACAGTTGCTAATGAGACCATGTGCCGACCAATAAGAACCTTGACCCAGGCCAGAGGACACAACACGGCCAATCACGTGCTGGCTTGTTTTGGAGGAGCCGGTGGCCAGCATGCTTGCTCCATTGCACAGTCATTAGGAATGTCAACAGTGCTTATACACCGGTAATAAATAAATGCTTTAAATGAAACGAGATATTACCGTAGAGTACCCTGCGAGCAGAGGCCCTTCGATCTTTCTAGATAAGTCGGGAAGAGGACTTATCTAGGAAGGTCGAAGGGCCTCTGCTCACATGGTAACCGTAGAGCAGAGCAACCCAGCCTTTGAATGGAAGGGAGGCTAGTGATAACAACACAATTTACATTTAAAAAGCAGCCAAGCCTTCATCAAAACAAGGTCACATCAACCCTCGCCTCCACTCATGGCCAGGTTACACAGTACACGACAGTAAAATGGCCAGTTAGAAACCTTACAGGTAGTGAAGGGCAGCAGTTAAATGGCTTCGAGTGTAGGAAACACTTTTAGAATAAAGATGTTCAATGGTTCTCCCAACAATTTGAGTCTTTAAGTAAGGCAAGTATTGAAATATAATACATTTATTTAACTCAGGGCTCAAAATAACGGCCCGTCGTCCGGCCGAGATGACCATTTGTCAGCACAAACTTTCAGTTTGCCGTTCTTTTTGAGCAGACACGTACACTGTAAATGAATGTATTTATTCTAAGTTCTAAGTTTCAAGTACGCCTTTTCTACAGGAAGAATATATTTTTGCCTGTTAATATAAGCTGTTAGGTTTAAAGCTCCTGGATTAAATCATTATTCTATTATTTTTAATATTTTGGACATGAGCAATCAAAAAGGAAACTTAACCGAGCTGAAATTTTATTTGGCCCGTCAGCACGACCATCAGCAGTCAAAATATTATTTTGAGCCCTGTGAACTAGAAGCATTTCTCATACAAGAAATAAATTTATTTGTTATACATCGCTCTTTACGATTCTCTTCTGTCAAGACCTTATTTTTTATTGTTATCAGGTTACCAAGCAATTGATAACATGATCATCTTTTTTTAGTTACTCAGGAATTCTTTCTGCCTTTGGATTGGCTCTGGCCGATGTTGTGCATGAATCTCAAGAACCCTGTGTATACAACAGAGGTGCAAACATAGTTGAAACTTTAATGACCATATTTGGTCAAAACAAATCCCCCAACTTATGACCAGGATATTGCCGTATTAACTCAAATAAGCGCCGCATTTGAGGCGTGAACTAAAATTTAACATTATTCGAGGAAATACGGTAGGTGGCTATATTCGCAGCAGAAACTTGAGTTTATGTACATCGCTTATTCGGAGGTGGTAGTCCTAACTAAAAGAGTCAATTCCAATATTATTTAACTGTTGGATGCAGAAAGTAATTTTAAGAAAGTTATAGAAAAGAACAATTTTCATGGAAGAAACTTTATATTTCCCTAAAAGGCTCAAGACTCTGAAAAGCTTACCCTGTTCAGCGACACATACACGGCGTTTAGGCCAAATAAAGGAGTACTCCAGGGGAGGTTAAGGTGTTTTGACAGAGGTCACCGTTGATGGCGTTAAAAAATTTCAAAACTCAATCGTTGAATTCCAGGCGTTATTTGTCTTCAACTGCGGTTTAAAGTTAATCATCATTTGAATAGCCCATTCATATTATTCATTTGTTTTTTAACATCCTTTGTTTCTAGATTCGTACCAGTATCTCGAAGATAGAATTGTTTTTTTGACCCAGCAGTGTACAGAGGAACTTAAAAGACAAGGGTTTGATGAGTGAGTATATCACTGCGAACTTGGCATTTTGAACATTGGTAGTTGATTATCGTAGTGGACCCTAACTTCCTGGTCAATCATTGTGCAAGAAATTGTTCTTAACGGACGTAAACCAAAGACATAGTTTGTTTACCTTTTACATGGGCAAATCGGTCGGTTCAAGGTTTGGACAAATGGTAAGAAAAATCCAGGACTGGCTACCGAAAAACGGTCGCGAAAGCTTGGAACTGGCATAAAAGATGATTTTTAAAATATGAAACACGAATTTCCGATGGGAACATTTTCTGCGGTGAGACGGGACTACCTTTTCATATGTTCCTTTGCTAACGAAAATTTTCCACTGGAGGCGACACGAAAAGCCGTGTTCCATCCACTTTCCAACCGGATTTTGCATCACGTTCTGTAAATCATAGCTTGCAAAGTCTTAAAGGTACATACGAGATACCTGCAGATGCCCTATTTTTTATTAATAGCCAAATGATCTTCAGACTGTTAGCTTTGCACAAAGGGATTCCACGAGCAATGGACCGCCACTTTCTTTCTTAGAAACATTATAGTTTGAAATTTGATTCGTTATATAATATTTGTTATCGTCGAATTTTTTACAGCAAGCAGATATCTACCCAAACATTCCTACACATGAGATATGACAGAACTGACTGTGCCTTGATATGCGATGTCTCTTCCTGCCAGTCTTACAAGAAGGTAGTTGTTTTCTGTAGCAGTCCCCATTGCAGTCATTCCATTACATGGTTGCTTGTTACAGTAGTAATAAGATGTTTACGGCACCAAACATCACCTGTGCGATGATTTTAGACAGAGGAGTGCTTAGTGTTCAACATCTTAGGCAGGTCAAAACAAAAGGTTTCTTGTTCTTCCCAAAATAACAAAAAGCACATTAACGCATTGTTCAGTAACTTTTTCCCTTTTAGGGTTTCGTCCAACGCCTAAAGGACGGTGCCTGGTAGCTTTCCTTGAACGGCGACAATTTTGTGTCATTGATAGATTCACAAAAGACGTATAACTCGTGGCATTTTTGCATTCGCTACGTCAGTATGCCGATAAGGCAGCCAACAGCCAGACTGTGAAACAGAGATCGTCTGCCACCCTACCCATTTGGGACCTTAAGATCCGAAGACGGCGGCGAAAATGTCTCGGATTTTTCTACTAACTTAACTGGGTCAAATGTAAGCGAACTCTCCTGGAGTTCGTCTTCTCTTGTTTATGTCCTCCACAGAGGTGATGTTACACGGAACGATTCGCAACGACGTTTTTTTGCGCAACGTAGCGTGGGAGCATTGTTACGACATTGTTTCAGTGGTTGTAACATTGGTCCAACATTGCAACGCTTTGTTGTGCTGAAAATCGTTATTATGAATAGTCTTTTTAACATTACTTTAAAACGTGAAATTAGGCCTTTTGTACATCGTAGTGGTGCAGTGACGGTAAAGAAATATACAATCAGCGTCACAGTGATGTACGTGCAGGGTTAGTGTTTGCTAATTTAACACATTGCTTTTCTCGTTGCTGTTTTCGTCGTTGCATTTCTCGTTGCCGTCGCCGTCGCCGTCGCCGTCGCCGTTGTCTAGTCGTAAGGTCCCAGTTCACTTAAATGAACCCCCGTGATTTGGGAAAAGCGGTAAATAGAACGTACTGTAGTTATGCTGCGTTATGCTGCCCTAAAACAATTATAATAAAACAGTAAAAGTAGGAGTTTCATCCAGTTCATTTACACACTGTTCATGGGGTTTCCTTTACTTCAATGACAGTATTGTGTAAAGCAAGATCTTTTTTACCATTCAGTACATCTACAGTCTAACCTCTCCTTATGGACACCTCTATGATACGGACACCTCTCTATTACGGACAGTTCGTTTGGTCCCAGAAATGCCAAAAATCACACGTTCCCTACCTCTATAATACGGACACCTCTGTAAAGCGGACACTTGGTTCTGTCCCGCGGTGTCCGTATTAAAGAGGTTTGACTGTACCATGCTTCTAAAACTTTCTGGTTACTTTTCTTTCTTCTCAGTTTTGTCAGGAAACTGAATTGATGCTACCATTCTCAAACAATTGTTACTTTAAGCAATTCAGTTTCATTTTTTTTTCTGACCAGGCAGGGATGAACTCTTATAACTGTGGTGATTTTGGAAAGGTATTTACGGACAGGTGACTGCAACAGTTTTAATTTAGTGTCTTATTTTTCCTGATTATAAACTGAAATATTTTAAAAGCAGTTATTCGAGAATGTGAGAGTAATGTCAAATAAATACACTCAAACCCCTCTTTACGGACACCCACTTAATATGGACACCTCATTACTACGGATAGATTGCTTTGTCCCTGAGGAAAGAAAGACCTTACATTTTCTCTTTAATTCAACCCGCTTAATACGGACACCCCGTTAAAACAGACCCTTCCTAGGCCCCCTCAGTGTCTGTATAAACGGGGTTTGACTGTAGATAAACTATATTTCGGTTCTAAACTTTCTATCACAGGAGGATAAAGCGTTGAAGTTAGTGCTCAAAAAGCTTTGGTCGACGTTCTTGAACGACAGTCCTTGAATCGCTTGCCTTTTTCTTGTCACGAAGGCATACGGGAATGCACATTGACTCTGATCTCTGCTGGGCCTAACACCCCCTGCTTCTCCTGAATTCCCCTTGCGTTTTTCTTCGTGCTTTCTGAAACCCTAATAAAATAGTACAGAAATAAATTTAAAGATCATCCCAGTTGACGACGCAACTTATGATGTTGCACAAACATTTCGGCAGGCAAGCCAGAGTTTTTTTCCGGCTTTCTTTTCGCAACTGCATAAGTTGCGTCCTCAACTACGAACATTTATTTCTTAATTCCACTGTTCAAATGTATGAAATTCACATGTTCATTATTTCATATTGCAGTTCAGTATCCTCTAATAGATAAGCATGTAACCCAGACCGGTATATCAATACTCGTGGCTTCTCTACAGAAACCCTTTACCTTTCTCTCTGTTTAGTTGACTAATACTATGTTGGTTTTAAAAGGTACCTTCAAGAATTTGGCTTCTCTATTCCCAACCGCAACATTATGATCGATGATATTAGAATTCGGGGATGTGGACATTCTAAAACGTCAGTAACTCACAGTGTTCCAGCGTCAAGTGAACTACCTCCAGTTAAAAAAGTAAGTTTACGTGCCAGTACGTGCCAGGCGTGACTAAATTACTTTTTGTCGTCTGTCCTTTCTCTATCCATCAGCTTTATTTCCTCGTTTTTCTGCCAAATGATTTATATTCTGAAGGTTATCAAGTAAAACGAAGTAAAAAAAATAAACCCAAGTTTCAAGACGTGGCTTTTTAGCCGGGAGAAGCGTTCAGTTTAGAACTGTAAATGTAGTCATTTTGTCTCTTGTTTCAACAGGTAACAAAGTGTTTCTTTGAAGGAGGGTATCGTGATACAAATGTATACTTCCTGGACAATTTAGCTGCAGGACATGTGCTAGAGGGACCTGCTATTATTATAGACCAACACAGGTATGGCAAGCATGATTGTAACTTCAAGTTACGAAGCGCAAGTATTGTTGTTTCGTGTGAATCAAAATGTCTGTATCAGAAGTTGTTAATAATTCAGTCTGATTTAAGGTATTTATTGCATCTTACTGTGGGGTAACTGTTCCCACTTCTGCCTCGAGTTTCCCAGACTAACGAGAACACGTACATGCTTAGTGCATTGCTATGAAGCATAAGAATTTTTCTTTTAAAAAACATACATTTCGAAAGGTTCTCGTGTATTATTTGACTTGCTCTTTATGTAATCAACCTATTTTATCTCAATGCAATAACAGTACCATTGTTGTGGAACCACAGTGTTCAGCGTCTATTACGAACTCTGGAGATGTCAGAATTGAGGTAGGTGTATCGACACATCATTCTCTGTTCCTGCCCAGTGTCCAGGTCTAATTCAGATCTAAAGGAGTTGTGTCACGAAATTTGTCAAAATTCAAACAATGGGAACCGCTAGCAAATTGAGTGAAACTTAAAAATAACAACCAAAACGTTAAAAGAAGGTATAAATAACACAGCAGATACAAAAGAAGGCACAGATGGACAAACTTGAAAAAGATTGTAACGGATTGCAGTTGTGGGTTTTTAGCCTAACAGTTTTTCAAAGTTCATTTCTATTATTTGTGTTTCTGGTTTGATATGCTCAGTAGACGTATTTGTTTGACACGATTGATTTTGCCATTCACAAGTAATTTTTTAAGTTCCATAGCGAATAAGGGTATGTAACTGGTATTAAAAAAAAACTAGCCACCCGTGATGAAGCCTCTTGAAATCTCTATTTAATTTCTTGAAGGTGGGAAAGAACAAGAACAAAAGACATGTTACCACAGATCTGGATGCCATACAAGTTAGTGAGAAGCCCAATTCACTCTATTGTGTTAAAGTTAACAGTTACTGTATTTATTCCATTAAAATTAAATGCCGCGGTGTTTATTTCAAAATCACATTTCTTAAATCACTGACGACAATAACGATAAATCATTGGTTCATATTATGTAAAAAAGAATGATGTCTTACTGTAAAACTCACAAAACCGTGAACACCAGAAATATTTATGAAATGTTATTGTAAGTTGCATCGAGTTTTTTTGTATAATCTTCTAATAAACACTGATTGGGTGCGGCGTTTGTTCGAGTAAATACGGTATGTGATCTTTTGAGGGATGAGATTTGCTTATGTTGGTCTCTATAACAATCTTACTTTGCTTAATGTTGCAGCTTTCCATTTTTTCTCATCGATTCATGAGTATAACAGATCAAATGGGCAGGTAACTTTTAACAGGCTGACGTTGGTTTCATCTAAGGAATTTAAGAGTTTACAGTGTGGACACTCCAACCAAGACAATTGGAAATATATTGTCCTATTACAACGTTTTCTGAAAAAAAGGTTTTCAAGTTCTTTTGCGAATGGACCAATGACAACTCGTTAATGTGACGGCTGTTTCCCCGGAGGTCAGCTAAGGGCAAATTGTTTTAAAGTTTTCAATAACTGTATAGTTGGAAACTTGAATTTTATTGGTCCGTTTGCAAAAAGAAACTTGAGAATCTTTTGTTTTCAGAAAACTTTGTGAATGGACAGTCTTCTTCCAAATGTCCGGCTTGAGTGTCAGCAATGTAAATTTTATTTCATGGTTATGCAAATTCACCTGTTTAATCTCGTTATTTTTCCTTAGGGTTCTTCAAAGAACAGCAATTTCAACAAACATCAAGGTATATACACGTATAATAATAATAATAACGCATCATTTTGACACTATCTGCTATTATGTGATTTAAGTTCGTACAAAATTCTGGTGGGTGGTGGTCATTTGACACTAGTAGTTTCATCTTGTAACAAAGATCAGTGTTGTTGTAAGCCTCTAGCCAACTTGCAAATTTCTGAGTAACCATAACGTACCATAGCCCATCTTTTCCTTCCCTAACTGACCAGATAGGTCACCTACAATGTCAGATACAACTACTTAGCCAATCGAACCGTTGATACATTTATTACAATCAAACACGACCTTTCTCATAATTCTTAACTTCGGACAGTTTATGTATATCTCCAATTTTCATATAGTTGAACTGTACAAAAAACCTTTCTGTGAAAGGTTTGAACCCAGGAGCCATTTCATAAGTAGGTTGATCATGATCGTCCTATTCTATTCAGGACTACTTTCACCCGGACGATCGTTCTCAACCTACTTATAACTTTCTCAGGTACCGAAATAATCATGCACCCATAAAAGGCTCCTCTTAATCGGATCCTGTGATGCTCAATGCTCATACCGTGTTGAGAGAAAACTGTTAAATTAAGCCCTTTTAGACTCTGAAATGCCTTTGGCGCTCTCTGTCGACCACATGGCATTACACTGTTTCACAAAGAACAGCTGGGTGGACATTTCTTGTGCTCCATGTAAAAACAAAAAAAAACAAGAGATTAACTTTGTAAAAATTCGTGCCAAGTAGTCAATAAAAGAACGGGACTTAATAATAAAAATAATACAGTTTTAATTTTTCACTACTTTGTTATTATTAGGAGCATCATTCAAAGTGTGGAAGATTTTTTGTTTTATGTTTAGTTTTATTTCTGAAGGAAAGACTAGACTTCTCCTGTGCAATGTTTGGTCCGACTGGTGGACTTGTTGCCAATGGTCCACATGTGCCTATGCATCTTGGATCAATGCAGGAAACAGTCAAATATCAAGTACGTTACTAACCCTTATTTTTGACCTCGTCAGTGGGCCGTCAATGCATAGTGCTCTCCATGGAGTTAATGGTTTAGCTCCTGTATCTGCCATGTTTTGAATCAAGGTCTTTAATAAGAAAGATACGGCCAGCACTTATCAGGCTGAAGCTCAAAAAGTTTCCATTTACAGGATTGAGATCTGCTACAATGGAACCTCTCCTTTGGGACACCTCTATCCAAGGGACATCTCTATTCAGGAGACACAAAATTTGGTCCCAGAAAAACGCTCTCATAATCTTTGTATTAGTTACCACTATTGATGGGACACCTCTATTCAGGGGAAAGGGACACATTTTCTGGGTCCCAAAACTCGGGTTCACCCTCCATTCAGGGGACACCTTAACATTCAAAAGGTGACTGACCACAAAAAGGATTCATATTCTTAAGTGTACACAATCACAATAATGGCAGCTTTCACCACCTGAACTTTCTCACTTAATTCGATGTACAGCACTTGCGTGAATTCAACATATATAATGTTGCAGAGATAAGTTAATGACGATTTTTATAGTGTCTTTGTTGGTTAATTATTAACAATCCCCAGCCCAACCTCTATTCAATTTCAGGAGACACCTCTATTCAAGGGACACTTGCCTCGGTCCCTAGAGTGTCCCCTGAACAGAGGTTCCACTGTACAAGAATTACGAACAATTCGATAAGAATGCACAGCTACAATAATCCCTTATGAAAAGAAAAATGGCTGAATAAGAACTGTCCATTTTCGCGGTTTTCAGTTTTCCTCCTCTACCTCTGTAGTCCATAAACAGCCGATGGGGGTAGGATTGATTCCTAAGTTAGTTCTAAATTTAGAGATGAACGTCGTAGTTTATCGTGAAAGCTAATTATAATATATTGAACTGCCTAACTGTTCGGACGTCCATATTTCTCAGACATTTCCACCCAAATTAGTGTGGCATTTGTGGGTTGGCAGAACGTCGCAGTTAAATCGTTTATAGTTGTTTTATAATAGTAGTTGTTGTTGTTGTTGTTGTTGTTGTTATTGTATTGAATTGTATTGATATTGGTTTGGCGAATCGGAAGAAATCGATCCAATAGTTTCCCTGTTACCAGTCTAGATGCTCTACCATTGTTCTACAGGAGACTCGTGCGAACTAAGGCCATTAAATAAACGAGGTTCATGTGACAAATACACTGCACACTGCTGGGACTGCAATGTCTTTAGGTTGCATATGCTCAGTGATGTAAATGTGATGGTGAATTTGATAGATGACTTGGTTCGTACTTAGACTAGATCACGCTTTGGCCAAAATAATGGAATTGCTTGTCGCCTGCCGGGTCAATTTCATAGTCGAGTCTTGTGGTGTAGACCTCTTTCATAATGGTGACCTATTAATATATTCTATTATATGTATGACAGTTAGTCTTTCTGGCCTCGTTTGAAAGTAAGAATTAGTTTGTATTTTGCACATGCTATGAATTTGAAATTTACTTTAATTTAGTTTATCATGCATTTTAATACAGACCGAGTTAAGGTTCTTATGGTGCGCATGAAAATTCTTTTGTAGATTGAGCAGTTAGGCGACGGATTGAAAGAAGGTGATGTAATACTGAGTAATCACCCAAGTGCTGGAGGAACACATTTGCCGGATCTTACTGTCATTACCCCGGTAAGGTCGTTGTTGCACATTGAAACCATCTATCTGGTCAACTCGTTATTAAACACTTATAAATCCTCTTCGTGAAAGCCAGCATTATGATCTACGAAATCCCTTTTGATTTATGTTTGAGCCAGCTGCCGAACATTGGTCATACATGTATTAGTTGCGATTTCTAGGATGTTTCTTGTTTATCTGCAACTTGGTGTAAATTAGTACAGTTGACTTCCGATAACTCGAACCCTTGCTAACTCGAACCTAAGTCGATTTCCCCTTGATTTCCTTCATACATTTACCATACTTTTACTCTCGGTAAGTCGAACCCTCGATAACTCGAACCATGTTTTAAGCGTGTGACAAGTCGAAAAAAAAAAACAGTGTACTGAAGTCTGAACATTGAAAAAACGAAACAAGAAAAAAAATCAAAACAAGAATTCTTCGAGTCAATTCTTTGTCTTTAATTTTTTTGTCACTCCAGTTCAAATTCAGTGTCCATCTCAGTGTATTAATCTAGCTTTGCTGCTTCATTCCTTTTTCAAGATATTAATCTACATCTCTTGCTACCCTTGAAGTGAAGTGTGCATGATAGTTGCATTCCCTCCCAATTCATTCGCTTATTTCGATATTCCCGGTTATTTGCTTCGAACTCCCGATAAATCGAACTTTTTATATTTCCCCAGGAGGTTCGAGTTATCGGGAGTCGACTGTGTATTGTCACTGTTTTGTCCCCTTGGACTAGATACTTGGCCTCTCAACCCCTAACACTCCACGCGAGCTTCTAATATACGCATCGGCCCTGTGTTGTTTCCTTTTGCAACGTACTTTTTCCCACCTTTTCCTTGTCCCCGCCAAGGTTTTAAAAAGAGGATAATTTACCCTTGTAAGTGGGTGTTAGGAACTATACCTTTTAGGAAAATGACCCTGCTAATAGCTTAATAGCGTCCCATACATACCTAGGTGGCAACATATCCACTTGCTGCATACTACATCAGAATTTTTGTTAAGCATAGTCCTTTCAGCCTTCTGGGTGGCAATGTTTGACGTTTTCTTTATCTTAAAATATATTTTGTTGTTGTTGTAGGTTTTCTATCCTGGTCAACCAAAACCTGTCTTTTTTGTAGCAAGTAGAGGACACCATGCTGATGTTGGAGGAATAGCCCCTGGTAAAAGACCCTTTCACGGTTTTTTCCAATAAAGACCAGTAAGCGAATATCCATCGACAGGCATTGGTGGAAAGAGGTTCTTTAAATAGCTGCGATACGTCCAAAGCAAGCGAAATTTGATTGACGTATGTATGGTGGGCAGCACGAACTTGACCCTCACCATACAAAAGTCTGTAAAATATCGCAAGTTTCTGAACTTTCTCGAGCTATATCTTTGTTAGTTCTCAACACATCACTCTTAATCTTGGCAAGTTTTTACTCAGTAATGTTAATGCTTTCTCTCCAGCAGTGTTCACTGATTTTTGCAGACTATTTCCAGTCAAAAGTTGAAAAACTGTGAAGTCTATCATTCAACATTAACTGAAAGAATTTGGCAACAAATATATTGCCATTTTGAAAGAGATGAGAGTGGAAAGCTAGATGACTTTTTTATTTTCCAGGCTCGATGCCACCAAATTCTCATACTATCTTCGACGAGGGAGCTGTCTTTATGTCTTTTAAACTTGTAGATGGTGGGATTTTTCAGGAAGAAGGTATATTTAGTCATAAAAATAATGTTTTACACGACGGGTTCTTGTATAATTAGCTTTTGACTTTTCCCCACCCTTTGAGGGATTTTCTTCCGTTGTGATTATAGATACGTGAAGTTTTGTTTTTCATTTATATGTTAGCTCTTAAAGAAAAGCTTCTGAAACCTGCTGAGTACCCTGGTTGTAGTGGAAGTCGCAACATTCAGGATAACATCTCAGATCTCAAAGCACAAGTCGCTGCTAATCACAAGGTAGAAGATTCATTGTCTGTCAAAAATGAGAAGGGTTTGGCGAGAGAGGCTATCACTTCAGTGGCATTGACTTCCCGATCATTAAAGAGGAGAAGTCTTTACGTCACGTTGCCATGTTACCATGGTAACACAATTTTTGGATCTCAACAAACCGTGGTCCTACAAATGCGACATTGAAAAAAAACGAACAGTTGGTGTGTATGACTTTCCTGTGCTTGATTGCGCTCAGGATGAAAACGGTAGTCCATTCTTTTCTTCCATCGTTCGACAATGAAAATGGCCGTCTCTGTCAAGAACGATGGTTGAGAACCAGAAATTTTGCTACCATGGTAACATGACGTCACACATTTCCTTTCTATCTTAGCTACTGTTCCCAAAAGTACAAATTCTCCGATCCATTTACATAAAAGTGAAAAACAGTTAGGACCATTTGAAGGTACTGCGCGGGAGGTTTCATTTAAAAGGTCACCCAATAGTATTTCATCCACAGTTTCAAATGTCAAAACTACAGTATATGTAGCTCTGGTATCGACCTCAGAAGTAAAGGGTTAATTTATTCTTACTCGCCCTGAGGAGAATCCACCTCAAACAGGGCTCCAAACATCCCTAGTATACTACTACAAGAAGAGCAGTAAAGAAAAGTGCAACTTTGTTAATGCAATCACGTAATGATTGTGAACATCTGGTCGTATTAACTATGTTTTAGATAGAGCGGCTTACATTTGAAATGACTTCCTCAAGTGTTTGCATGTGATTTGTTTTATAAGCCAGTAGTTGCAAAGATCCAAACTCAAAACATGGACACATCTTTTTGTCGAAAAAGAAAACCTAAATATGGGAAAAATGTCGTTCGAATGTCCATTCGGCAGCTTCCTTCACTCCACGTCATGGAATATAACTTTTCAACTGGGAATGCGTTGTGTCTTTGCTAAAGCAACCAAAGCCACGCGCGCATTTGATTCTATGTGTAAAACCAATCGAATTCTTATTTTTTTTTATTGCTCTTAAAAGGTCCAGCCAGTTTCCAATTGCCAGTATTGTCCATGCTGAACTTGCAATAACCATGTGTGTTCCTTTAACCCTCCAGGGAATTCACCTTATTAACTCCTTAATTGACGAATATAGCCTGCCTGTTGTTCAAGCATATATGAAATATATCCAGGTATGCTTTCAAGGCCCTTTGCAGCTCGCAGTTACTTGACCTTAATTTTCCAAAAATTTTGGGATATAAATCAACAATACCAGAGATGAAAAAAGCAGGAGAAAATTAGCTAGAAGACCAATTTTGAGGTTACTGACACTGACATTAGACTAAGATTTTATTGGTGTTAGAATGTCGGTAACCAGGAGCTCAGAACTAGGAGCGAGCTACTTCCATGTACTCATGTTACAGCGTTTTCACCCTTCAGTTTAGTTTTAGAACAATTTTCGCGGGAATTTAAAATATCCCTTAAGTCTCACAAACTGGTCACCAAAACCTGCAGACCTCAAAATGCCATTTTTGACCTTTTTTTTTCTTTTGCTCATCTTATATTTCGATTCGCTCATGGACGGAGTGGAGCTTACATTTTCGCGGGAAAAAGTGCTCTAGAATGCATCCAAATATAATCCGGTCCCTGAAAACCCCATGACATTGGCCAAGTGTGGGAGTTGCTTCCTCCGGGGGATGGGCTCCTGCTGTAAGATTATAAGGGAATAATATTGTTAATCGCACGCACCCTTTACCTCTCCACATTTAGAATGGTAAGGTGAGGGCTTATACTTTCCCAATACAAACTTCAAATGTCAAATCAGTTTGCGTTCTTTAGTTGATATTCGTATTTCTTGTTTTTGTTCAGCAAAATGCAGAAGTTGCAGTGAGGGAAATGTTGACGGAGATTGCCCACAAGACCAAGGTGTGGGGTATAATCCGGTGGCATACTATTTCATTAGATTGATGTTGTGATCTGCTTATTATGAGTTCGTTGGCCATAATACCTGGCTCCAGTTGTTCAAAAGCTGGATAGTGGTATCCACCGGATAAATCACTATCTAGTGGATAAGTATTAGGGGAACCAGTTGCGTTATCCAGTGGATAGAGATTTATTCGGTGAATACCGCTATTTACCTTTTGAACAAGTGGGACCTGGACGATTATAACCGACCTCCAACGCTTGTATGTTTTTTTTTTTGTAAGATATTACTCTAGAGAACTGTTTCTTTCAATTTTGGTTATGATCATGTGCATATGTTCGCATAATTCATAAAAAGACTAAGGCTATGGCTACACGGTACTGGATAGCTTTCTTGCCGACATGAAAAGCTATGGAGTACAGTATGATTGGTAACGGCACAGAACTGGAACAAGTCCTTCATCGCAAGGCAGCGGTTGGCCAAGAGGGTTTGGTGTTGTCTAGTCCCTGTACGGCATTTTACCAGGCCCTCTCGGTCAATTCACCACGGTGACGTATCCGGGGCGAACGGGCGGGAAACATTTTCGCTTGGACCACGTGACCCGAAACACTTTGGCCGCGCGGAATAACGAGGCCTAGGGACTGGGCAAGGTTTTGGTGCACTAAATTCTGCATATTTACATCCGTCTCAGTAGATTCCAGGCCTCAATCCTACTCATTTACTTCCGCTTCGGTCCTAACACCAGTTCGCACTGCGACGAAGAGTAGCAGAAACCTATCCGACATGTGACGAACATAAATCTCCGTTCTCATGTCTAAACAGCAGCAGCCCCTATCGGTGTGGCTTTTTTTTTCTCAAGGCAAATTGCCTTGAGAACGTCACGTGACAAGTTAAAGAGGTTCATTACAAAAATTGTTGGATTTTTACTCGAGTAACTCAGCTCAAATGAAGACAAAATATGAATCAATCTCTATTGCTTTCAAGTAGTTTATATACATACAGACCAAATGAAACTAAGGCATTTTCGCAAAGTAAGTTAACCAGGCTAAGGCTGTATGTTCACACTACACTGGATCGCCTTTTGTGCCAGCACGAAAAGCTATTCAGTATAGTATGAACACCATATCCGATATGTGACTGAAGATATGCGCGGCGCAGCTTCGCTTCGTTACAAAAATCCGCACCGGAATCACCGTTCTTATCTATGAACAGAGGCCCTGTCCGGTATGGTTTTAGTGCCGGTGCAAAAGCTATACCGTACAACGTCAACATAGCCTAATGTAAGGAAAGAACATTTGTTGCAAGTCAAGTACCTCAATAAACATTGTAATTTACTTCTTATTTCATCTGTTTTGATGACACATTTTGAAAGTCACTTATTTGACACGTGGGGTAGAAAATTGCTTATTAATACTTTTCTTAAATAATATTTTGTGATCACTGTGGATAGGAACGAACAGGAAGGTCAGTCTTACAAGCGCTGGATCACATGGATGATGGTACTCCAATCAATCTCACAGTCTCCATTGATGAAGACAAGGTAATTTAGAATAAAGTTGTTTATTCGTCATACACATCAAGTTTTATATTCCGATGTTTTACAGTGTAAACGATTAGGCTTGTTTAACCGCTGTGGTCAGATTAAACGTTTACACATGCGCGGGGAACGTTTGTCGCAGCAATTTAGATTTTCTAAAGACTGGGCCAAAAAATCAAAGCTGGATTGATGTTAATTGAACCGGGGTTGAGTAGCAAAACCCCATTAATACCCATTAAGTTACCATTCTTATTCTAAGAGCTTCGAAGCTTAAAGTCAGCGCCATAGATCGAGAGTTTTGGTTTCCCGTTCGTGGATAAGCAGCTGTGCCATTTTTGTAACCTTTGGTAAGGGATATTGTTTCAAATTCCTGAGGCTGCGCAGAAAGCCGGAAATCCGCGATTAGTGACTTCCTGTTTCGGAACCAACCGGAGAACTTGATCCGTGGCGCTGGGCAAAATGATCGCAGCTCTGGGGACGAGAATGTTATGTTTCATTTTGTTAAAGAAAAAGAAGATTAACACTAGCCTCATGGGCTTCCTGTGTCATAAGAAAGTAACCGGCCTGTACCGTACCGTCATAATGTATATACCCTGTTCTATGTTTACAGGGGAATGCAGTATTTGATTTTACAGGAAGCGGATATGAATCTTATGGCAACTGTAACGCCCCTCGTGCAGTGGCTCTGTCAGCTCTCATCTACTGTCTGCGGAGTATGGTTAAATATGATATTCCTCTCAATGAGGTACAGATTGCATTTAAAGGGACTAAATCACTCTATTTGCTATCTTGAAAAGCTAAAACTTTTCTCGCGTCTACTGAATTTCAAAAATAATGGCCCAGTTTTGTTACTGAAGGGCCAACTTTTTCACGTTTTAATGCAATGCCCGCGAAACTCACCAAAAATATTACAAGTAATAACCAAAGGTTAGGGAGTGCGGGCGACAACGATTAGAGGTCCAAACGCTTTTGCTCCATCGCTATGCTTTACATAAGTTTCACGTCTCAGATGGTCAAAACACGCGTGATCAGATTACGAAGGGTAGAAGGTCGAGACGCGCATGATCAAATTGCCTTCTGTGCATTCCATTCATTCTTAATGGAAGTCCAAACGAATGCTGGTAACATACACGCGACGCATGCGTAATAACAACCTTTAGATTAGGATTGCGGGCTCGTCTTGTCGCCCGTAATTATGGTTAGTGCAGCCTTGTGAAATCTGTTTGTTTATGAAATTTGTGTATGGTTAAAGACACAAATTTAAAACAACTTCAGCACAGGATTGACCTAAAACAGCAATAACATCGTGACATATTATAAATGAAACTTTTTTAAAATGTTAAAAAATTGCACCTGTAATATATTAAGAATTCCAAATTTCTAATGCCTCAAGAAAGTCGTTGGACTGTTGGAATAGCTATGATTTTTAGTAGATGAAAGTGCGCTAATAGAGATTGAAAATAATTGTAAAATCCTTATTGCTTCCTTCTTAATAAGGGAGTTTCGTAATTTTATCTTGAATTCAATTTTATCACTAACCATATGTTTAACGGTGTTCATTTCATAGAATGAAGATGATGTGAACGTCAGAAATACAAATTTAAAAGAAGATATAAGATAAATTTTGTATTTTCCTCAGTTCACACTACCTTTATTCAATGTTTCTTTCCTTTCACGTGTTAAGATGAACTCAATCAATTGGTCTGCTCCCAATGGTATGGCTGTTCATAGCTCAGCTGGTAGAGTACTGCAGCCTTAACTTAGAGGCCATGCGTTCCAATCCCGTTGAAGCCTCGAAGTTTTTTATCGGGTTGTTTTGCAGTAGGCCATTTTACAGTTATGGATGGAAGCGAGGCTAAGGGTGACCTTGTTTTGATACAAACCTTCTTTGCTTTGTTATGGAAATTGTTCTTGAAAAATACTAGTTAGCAGAAGAATAACTTGTATAACTTACATAATAAAGCAAGAAGGTTTGTATCAAAACAAGGTCACCCTCAGCCTCGCTTCCATCCACAACTGTAAAATGGTCTATTGCCTAAATTGCTATAATAACTACAATGATCATGTCCTCATTTCCATTTAGTGTTGATTCCCGTAGGTGTACAGAAGAATTTTATCATTATTAATAATGAAGTGTTGTTTTTTAAATGATAACTACTACAGGGTTGTATGGTGCCGGTTACAGTTCAAATCCCCTCTGGCAGCCTCCTGGATCCATCACCAACAGCTGCAGTCGTTGGGGGAAGCGTACTAACCACGCAAAGGATTGTGGATGTTGTTCTTAAGGCTTTTGGAGTCTGCGCTGCTTCTCAGGTACTTCATGTAACACTATCCCAAATTAGAACTTACGCTGGATTGATCAAACTTTCACACCATTTCATTATGTATGTTCACTAATGTTGCATGAGCAATTTTGTAGTTTTGTGTAAAGCCCCGCCTGAACGATCAAACATTTTCCTCCAAGATCGTGTTTGAAGTAGTCTGCTACACAGTACAGCGGTTTTCAGTGTCATCACGGAGCACAGGAGCGTTACGTGACGACACTAAGAACGGCTGTATAGCAGACTATGTTTGAAGAGCATGTTTTACCGTTCAACGCCTCTCAACATTGCATATAAGTAGTGTGCGGCGGAAGAAAAGATACCTTATTGTACAGTTATTTGATAAAACTACCGTTGGTGAATAAAATTTTCACTCACTCACTCATGTTTGATCGTTTAGCCACCTCATGTTGTGTAGGACAAATACCCCCCGGGGGGGTTACTCCCTTATATAAGCCATATAGTTATGTGCCGCCCCAAAGGGTGTGGTTTGTGGGACTTCTCAGTCTAAAAACAGGTATACACTTTGCCCATGTTGGTCTGGAATCGGGTATGGTTTTCGAGGGAACTAAAGGAGCGTATGAACGTGTTTATCGTTTCAATTCCAAATGAATAAGAAAGAAATAGAAATACCGTTTTTGCGTTGTTTTTCTTTATATTTGAGGGCAATTTTCCAAGTACAAGCCCCCGGGGGGTTTATATTTGGAGGGGCGATTTAACGGAGCGTTCATTGCGTTACAGGTTTGAGGGGCTTATACATGGAGGGGCTTATATTAATAATTTTACGGTATGCGAATTCGAAATGTTTTTGTTTACGTTCAAATCTAAGTAATGATGACATAATTTCTACCCAAAACCCAGGTCTGAAAATGGGTATAGATTTTAGAGATCTGGTCTGAAAACGGGAGTGGAAAATGACATTTTTTGGTCTGAAATAGGGTCAGGATTTGGAGAACCGGACGGCACACCCCCACCAAGAATTCCCAGGAGTACTCCCCCACTGGGAGAAATACAAAGTCGGACGAAAATGTTTGTCCGCATGTATGTATATTTTTCCCAGGGATTCGAGTGGACAGGCTCTTAAACCAATCTGGAGGTCGGTTTTAAAATGTTACGGTTCCGGTGAGCGGATTCGTGGGACGAAAGGCCGATTCGTGAAAAAATAAAGACACATCTGGTTGCAAAAATATCCGTAGTCTTCTACGGTTAATGCGTAAAAAATGCAAAGAATGTGGAAATATTTCGAACGAAAATGAAACAAGTATTGAAGTCGGCTTTCTTGGGGAATGAGAGGAAATATTCCTGTCGGGGAGGGCGAATACTTAGCTTCCTCCAATCGTTGTTAATTGTTTTTATAGGGCTGTATGAATAACACAACTTTCGGAGATGAAGGCTGTGGTTATTATGAAACAGTTGCTGGAGGCGCCGGAGCAGTAAGTCGCGAGTGTTGTACCTTGTCATTCATTCATTCATTCATTCTTTCATTCTTTCAGACATATTTTAAACTGAAATATGGTTAGCCCTTCAAGTGCAGGCCGCACATCCGCACGCGAATTTCCAGATTCAATAAGACTTCATGGAATGTTGATGTAAATTCAATTAGCACTTTAATGGAGTTAATTCGTCGCTTCTTTATTGCTTTTTCAGGGTCCAACATGGGAAGGTCGGAGTGGTGTTCATAGTCACATGACAAATACAAGAATAACAGATCCCGAGATTCTAGAAAGAAGGTGAATGAGTAGTTATGTTAAAACTTGTCTGTGAGCGCTTTCGATTTACCAAGAAATTCCGGAAATTCTTATTGGGATGTAAATACTACTTTTTTCGAGCCTTCTTCTGGAAAATTCTTGGGAATAAGTGGAACTTTGAAAATCTAGTCCCTTTTATTCAAAAAAATAAGCTCTGTAAATGATGTTTCACTAGTGTAACTGTCAGAAATTTTCAAGCAAGTTATCTGATATTTCCCTTTTTCCCTCAGGTATCCAGTCATCCTTCTTCGTTTCCACCTTAATCCCGGCACTGGAGGTGATGGTTTTCACAGGGGAGGTGATGGGGTGATTCGGGAGTTGGTTTTTAGAAAAACCCAGGTTTTGTCAGTTTTAACAGAGAGGCGATCAGCTTTTAGACCTTATGGAGTACAAGGTAAGTCTCACCAGGGAACCGAACTCGTAACTTCCCGCACTGAAGGCCCTTGCTCCCTAATGTTTCAACTACGTTGCATATCTGACAGAGGCTGAATTCCCCGGCTTTACTTCTCGGTCACTGCATTTCACTGACGTATCCGAGACGAACCACGTGACCCATCGGCTGCGCGCAATGATGAAGCCTAGGGACTAGATAAGTTTGATCGGAAGTCTATCAGCAGTTATCTCCTGAAACTTCCTATTTCTTTACAGTTCCAGCAAAGCTGCATTTATAAAGATGTTGGTCGTAGCAAAGCAGATTTTTCACTTGTCACTGAATTCTCCGTCTACCATCAGTATATCATCCACTACTTTTCACAGACACATTTCCACTAACAACGCAAATCAATCTTAGAAAGGATTGGTAATTGAGTAGTTTCAAATAACAATTTCCTTCTTACGAAATTTGCAGGAGGCAACCCGGGATCCGTTGGTGTTAACCTTCTAATAGACAATACTGGGCGTGTTATTAACCTTGGATCCAAGTCAACCGTCACAGTGAATGCAGGGGTAATGTTGTTTTAAAAGTAAAGTAAAACCTTTGAGGATACTAAATAAGGTTAGACCAGTTGTGGGTCACGTGTCACTTATGTCCCCGCAAATTCATCCCCAGCCTCTTTCCTCTTATGTTAAATTTATAGCAACCCGCTGAGCTTTTAGTGGGGGGGTTGCGGGGGGATACTTTCATACCTTATTGCCCGTAACATGCGCAGAAGAGCTCTCGGGTTGAGAATGTGCCCGTAAGGAAGTAACATCTGCGTGAATCCCTGTCCGAAGGGGTGCATTACAGTCAAACACGTCATGGCTTTAAGTACCATGAGGAAATGCAGGGGAAGCTATTTAAGTGACATACATGTAGACGATTTACTTTATCTCATCAATAAAATCACTTAATTACCGTAAATCCTCTTTAAAGCCATGCGAACAAACTCCAGGCGAAAAAATTTGGTTAACTTGTAACTGTACTTCCGCACGATCTCAATTTTCGAGTATGCCGACTTTCTTTCAAAAATTTGCATACGCCATCCATATCAATCTTCCAAGTGACAGCTGTCTAAATGAGGTATCCGCTGGCCCGTATTACTTGTGCTCAGTTAGGTTCGTCGAGGTCATGTACGTTTTAATGTATCTGCTGACCAATTGATAATTTTCATCGAATCGCGAGTTCGACTTTGTAATGGAAGACAGGCTCCTGGAGTACTTCAGATCTAAATCCCTGTTCAATCGATTGATGTCTCAAGGAAGTGGTTGTTATTTAACGGAAAAACCCAATTTAGGCTTAACTAAATCAATATTATTTCTTGCGTCATTTACATTCTTCTTTGACTCTTCTTTAGGCTCGACATTTCCTCTCTTTTTGCTTGCGAGAGGTCAACTTGTATCAGTGATTCTGATCTTAAAAGAATTCTGGATTCATTTCCTTGCAGGATCGGCTTAGAGTCCAGACTCCTGGTGGTGGAGGATATGGCAACCCAACTAACCAAATTGCTGAAGGAAATCAATCTAGCAGTCTTAATCTGTAACCCGAAATAACGATTACAGAATAACGGACTTTTATATTTCTTGAATTTTTTCAAGGAATATGAACAGCGATGTACATCACGATTTCCCAATTTGGTTCAACAGTGGCTTAAAGTGTCGCTGTAAAGCGCGCTCTACCAAATAAAAAGCAACCCTCTTAAACTTCCATCCTTTAACAATGTCTCTGTAAAATTTTATCTAAATCGCCTCTAAAAAAAACTAGATATAAGCACTTTAAAGATGTAGCACAAGCAAGATTTTGCCATATGAATTTACCCATAGGTAGGTGTTTCCCCAGCGGCCTTACTGACGTTAAATTATTAATTCTAGCGCAGTTTTGTTCTTTGTATGAACGTCTGCTAAATAAGGTAGAAAATCCTCATCACTCTCCATCGTTTCGTTCCTCCATTTTTGCTGACCGAGTCAATTCAAGGTCAGAAAAATTCATCTTAAACCCATTCACACCTGATCTGCCTATTAATAATCACCCGTGTGGCCTATCCATGTCCCTTGCTCTGCTTGTGTCGTCCCCAGTTTTGGCTGCACTACCGGGGAGAAGAGATCTTTTTAACCACACCCAAATGAACACGATTCATTCAGATGCACAAAGCCCCCAGGGGGGACTCCCATATAAACTTGAAGTGACGGAGATGCTCGTCGTCTCGCTTAGGGGTGTAAATTGCTGGTTTTGGTCTCACTTAGGGTGTTTGGGACGGAAAATCACTCAGGTATCGCTTAGGGCTGCCCATACTAGGGGTCAGTTTAAGCTTAAACCACACCCACATCGGTCTCCCTGAGGGGTTTAATTTTAATTTTCCGACGAACATTCCCGTTTCTTTTATATGGAATTCCCCCCCGGACAAAAACCATCTTAAGTTGAACAGAAAATTCCAATTTAAGTCTTGTTCCACTACTCACTAGTACTTTCTTTCAAATAATTTCACGATCGTACTCCCACCGAAATCAAGCCTAGTATTTATCATTATTTATCATCATTATTTCTCGCGTGGAGGGGAGGGGGGGGGGGAGGAGAGGAGAATTTGAGGCTAAACAAGGTGAAATTTAGCCAATCCCCTTTGAAGTGATCCCCCCTAATAACATTTGATGACTTTCGCGACCCCCCCATGTCTTCATTATCCAAGCAAATTTGAGTGGTCCTCCCTCTGAATCCTTCCAAAGTCTTCAGTGGTCCCCCTTTTGGATTCTAAGTTACGACTGATCTCGCCAAAAAATCCTTCCCCCCCCTCCAAAAAAAAGGCAGGAAGAAGAGAAAGCGAAATCCACCTAAAAGAAATAAACTTACAATTCCAAATTGTACAAAGTACCTTATATCAAACTTTATTGAGTATCTTCATACAAACTGGAATCTAACATGTATGTGTAGAAAATGTACAAATTTTCATGTTTTTCCTTAAAATACTTTACAAGAAATAATTCTCTTTAAAAAAATTCAGTAGCCTAAACTACATAATTACAAGTTGTAAGCCTTTACACTCCTTGCTCTTAGCAGGCTATGTACAGACCATGATGACTTGATACAAAATGACTATGAATAATAATATTGCAATGTTGTTGAGGTAATCTTTACCCTACTTTAAGCCTCTTGACAAAGGAAATGCAAAGTTTTCAGAAGTTTAATACCAAACAATTTACTTCTTATACAATAAATTCTTGCACAAATCGTTTAATATGTATGCGTATCTATAACACGTGAATTAAAATACTACAAATAGATAATTATTTAAAAAATGAAAAGCATAATTACCTTCTCATTTCTGGAAGTCAGAGTTGTGTCCAGCACGTTCATTAAAATTTCCAAAAATGCCAAAAAGGTTTATCAAAAACACTCTGATCAGTCATTTCTTGAACAAACTGTTTTACTTGCAGTTTCAAGTTGACCAATATTGTCCACAAAATGTTATAATTTAGCGCCTCTCAGTTTAGGATGAAAAGTGAAAATGCCAAATTTCCCATTTATTTTCCTCTTTTTTTTCTTTGAAGACCATACTGTGCATTGTCACAAGTAACCATTAAACACGTCATCCCATTGGAAATAATGTATCTTGTTTTGCTGCACCAGGTTTCTATATCTAATTGTAGACCCATTTTAAGCAGTTAGCTTCTTTAGTGATTTTACTTGAACCGTGAAATAGGTAGTACAATACTACGCACTAATTCTTTTGTATTCTTTTGTTTACCTCTTGCTTTTTTGCATTATTTGTTAGCATCTGTTTCATGGTTCAAGTAAAATTAACCTAACAAAAAAGTTAATTTAGAAATAACTTGTCTTGCTGAACTCCACTCAAAGATGTTCCTAATCAAAAATTGCTATATGAAATCTCTATATTTGGTGGTACAACAAAAGATGGATTCTCTGTTGATTTGCCCCTTTTTTGAAGCTGTTACTGGGGACAGAGCGGGAAAGCCAACAGCTGAGTCGCACATCTGCAGTAATAATCCCAGGAGTCTTAAGTGGGGAATTGACATCCACTTTACTACTTGTAACAAGCTCATAAGTTGTAGGAAAACAAGCTTTCTTAGAAAACATTCTGTATTTATGACATGTGTAGGACAAGTGAAAGAATCAGGATGTCAGAAAATTTTGTGTATACACTTGTACCCCAAGCTAAGATTAAGACTGTAATTTCTTTCACTAAACCGTTTTCAATCTATGACTATCACAGTATTTGCTGCTGGTTTTTTTGCACTGCTCGGCGGAGTTGGTGGGTTGAAAGATTGCACAATGGGTGACACTGATCTATTTTCTGATGAAAATGAACATCTGCTGTTTTGAAGTTCTTGAGCTTTATCCTGAAAACACGAAAAATTGTACAGTTAACACAGACAAATCTTGTGAATCTAACTAAGGGCCATGTTCAAACTTGGATAGCTTTTGTGCCAGCATGCAAAATAATCATAGTGGATAGGGCTACTGTTCACACATATTAATAGTGATTTTGGAGCAGTTTCTCTGTCCTGCCCCTCATCTGTGAAGTGGAGATTCAGATATCGGATAGGTGTTCATACTATCTGGTATAGTGTAAACATGATCTTAGACAAGTTATTACTCTTATAACTACAATAATTTTATTATGTGCAGAAATTCAAATTAAATTATTAGGTTTCGAAGTAAATACATTTCACTTGAGAAAAGGTGGGAGAAAATCAACACAAACAAGACACAATAAAACTGGTTTTGAATCTAGTTCTGGCAAGAATATCAATACAATAAGCATGAAGCAATAAAGTGGAAATTGCTTTAAATGGTTTGCACACCAGAGTGACATTGGAAACATGTAAACATGGCTGTATGTACATTATTTTATGGTGCATGTGTACAACAGGTGTGTAATACACCATACAAGGTTATTTTTCTTCTTTCATTTTTTCCAAATTTGTGACACTGCTTATAGAATCCAAAATCTTAGGGACATGCAATGATCAGGAGCAGAGATAGCAAGAAGAAAAGCATTACACTACTAATTTACTGACCAGTAAAGCTAAATCAACAGCATGAGTTTGGACATTGTGAGCATCTTCACGTGAAACATGTTCAAAAGCTTTTAGTGTAAGTGTTCCTTTCTCAATGGTGACATCCGCAAAAGATTTCATCCACTGTATACATGGGTATAGCTCTTCCCAGCTATGACCTGTGGAAAAGATTTATGAAACTCGTCTTCAACATAATAACAGAAAGGAAAAAAATGACCATAAGGTGAAATGTCCATATCACTTAGGTGGAAAAAAACTTTTCTGTGATCTATGCTAATACAATGGAGTACTGTCTCAAAGTTGCTGGTATGCATTATGCAACTAGGTATAATGGACGATTGTTTCTTGCACAACACATACAGTTCTAATGTTCACAGGGGTAACTAAAGGTCATCAAATGCTTAGGTAACCACCTCAGAGCCTTTTGTAACCATGTGATACACCTGAATTGCATTAGGAACAAATCTGCATAATATTACAAAATTTTAATCAAAAATCAAATATCTATTATGTCAATGAAATGTCTTTTTTCTTATGACAATGATGGGCACAAAGGCAAATGTTCTTCACACAACTATTTAGTTATTAAAAAAAATAAATATTATTTCATTAGTTATTCAGATTTCTTACCTGTGACCTGTTCAATATTAACAGGAAGCATGTGGTACAGAGCAGATGCTGCTAGAATGCTATATGAGAACTGAAGAGAACCTGTGTCCAGTACACACAAATCTAAAAGCTGTGGAAAACAGAAGTGCGCTAACAGTTAATCAAATATTTTAGAGCAAGGTATTTTTAAACCAGGTAGATGATGTAAGGTGGTACAGCCACTTAGCAATTCCTGGCTAAAAGCTTGTTGACTAGTGTATACATGACTGATGTAGATCATTTTCACTGTCCAGTGGAGGAAGCCAAGAAAATGAAATGTTATAAAAGACTAATATATAAACAATTTGTCCAAGTCTTAGGTCTTTGTGGCCAACATTTTCTCAGTTATTAGCTGAAACATTTTATGCACCTTTGTAGAGCTTTGTATGGAGATGCCATATTGGTGTGCCATTTTGGTGCACCAATATGGCTGCCGGAAATCAACAAAAACATCTGGAGTTCACTTTTTCTTTAAAAGCTCCCTCTTTTCACTCAAGAACTAGCATACATGCACAAAAACATATCTTCTAATACCTGAAATGGTTATATTGCTGAAAATCAAGAGGAGAGACTTTTTTTCAACAAGACAGCATTCCTACACACTGTGAAAACTGGGAAGTTCAAATTGCTGTATTTTCAAAATGAAACATGTTACCGGAATGGAAACTTGTACAAAGACTTACTTTTTGTTTATCTTCAACCTAGTGTAAATAAGAATTCATAAAACCTTGCTATTTTGACCGCTTTACAATTTGATGATATCACTGTGAAAACCATCTATACAATTTTGCTCTCTTCTTCCAACAACGTCTTGCCCTCATTTTCTTTTCAATATTTGCCAGTCTGCTACTACACTTGACTTGGAGTTGTTATCTAATATATGCTTATTTTGATGATTAGATATGCACGTGGCCAAGACAAAGTGGCCACATACAAAAATCCTTTACTGGGCAAGATTGTTTGGTCAAGATTGCTGGACATTGGTCTCGATATCCAGCCATCTTGACCTTACACTTGGTACTAGTAAATAAGACATGCTTTGAACATCTCGTAAAAAATCACATTACATACCTGTGTAACTTGGATAAATTGTTGCTGTGGATATTTGGGCAAGTGAAAGTTAGGTGTTTTGCCATTTTTACTTGCTAAGCAAGAGAGCTGTAAATAAATATTTAACCAAGAGTTGATTGTTATAGGTGATAGATTCCAATTTAAAGCCTGTGAGAGAAAAAGGAAAAGAGAACACAGTCAATTCATAGATCAAAAAGTACGTGTAATCACAAACACAAAGATTGATGGCTCACCTTTAACATAAGAAGTTCTTCATCTAAGATTTCATTTTCTGTACAAGCGCCATCTGTCACATATGCAAATTCACTTAGTTTTGGAGGGTAAATTTCCTGAAAGAAAAAAATAGTACAAACATTGGAACCCATAACATTCACAGATTCAGCCTTCAATTGTACTGGTAATTTTTCAATATCATGATCAAGACTTTAGGGACCTAAATTCAAAGAGGACATGACAACAAATTGTTGTTGCTTGAAATATCTATAGAATGCCTAGAATGTGTGTAATCAGATTTACAGGAGCTGAAACCATTAATAATTATTATTGGCATCTGCTCCATTAAATTGAATTTAAATTTGGGGGGTGCAAATCCTAGCATATCTCACAATAGGTCGGTACAGGTATGGTGTTTCCAAAATTAATGTGGTGTTAGAATCACTGTACATGTAATTAAAACAACACTAAAGGGACAGAGCCATTTGTCAGGAAAATCAGATAGCTCCACCCTGTGTAAATGGGCACTGGAGACATAATGATGGGTGCGGTAACCTTGACATAAGACTGCATACCATCCTGGAAATGGGGTAAGCTCAGACTGGCCTTGTGAACCTAGATGGAATGGCTGATGTACCTGAGAGGTTTGATTATTGTGCTACATGTATTTAGACAATCAAACTAGCACTATCTTTACCAGGGCGGATTCACTTAGACCCACTTCAAATGTCGGACTACGTATGCACCAAATCTAATGCAAGAAAGAGCAATACTAAGATTTTCCTCATTAGCATTAAATTTCGCACAACAAAAACATTTGGAACAGGCCGTTATTAACTCAGTAACACAAGCAGATAATTTCTTCAGAGATCTTTTTCTTGGGTAATCATGTCTGAGTGAGGGCGAGAGGAGCACTTCAAACAAGCATCGAGTCTTACCTCAATTTTAGCTGCAATAAACAATGCTGTTGTTCCTACAAGCTGCAATCTTTGTTTTGCAATATCATGCTTAATAGACAGATATCTATCAATAAAATCCAGTGCTAAATAATACGTCTCCCTATGAAGCTTGTAGACTTCACACACCTAGAAAATTGACACATGAAAGTTGTCAGTAAGACAATGTCAGCAATATGGCCTCTTTTGTACACAGGAGTTGTCAATTTTAATGACAGGAACATACAGTTGATAAGTATGCGCTCACTTCTTGGAAGCAAGACAGAAAGGGTGGAATTGAGGGTGGGGGCTACAGCAACAACAGAATACCCAGGTTATATCACAAAAGGCACTGAAAGTTATTATTTACAAAAAAGCTGCAATTATCACAGTAAAAGTGGCTGGGTATTTGAAGCTATGTTCAAACTAAACTGGATAACTTTGCATGCCCACACGAGAAGCTATACAAATGTAGTACATAATTATATGAACACCTATCCGATATAAGACTCTCCACTGAAGAGATCAGAGCAGGGCAGCTTTGCTTTGCTACAGAAATCATGCTAAAATCAACATTCTTATGTGAGAAAAGAAGTCCTACATGTATAAGGTATGGTTTTCATGCCCACGCAAAAGCTATCCTGCATAGTGTGAGAACAGCCTTACAGTGTAAATGTTTTGTACAAACATGTACAATGCAGGAATGAAATTGAAAACAGAAAATGTAGTGTTATTACTTGGACTTTCGCAAAACAGTGTAATGAACATACAGTTTTATGAATTGAGGTGACCAACCATGGTTCATGTAACTTAAAGATGCATGATTCCAAGAATCAAACTCACCTCTGTTAGCCAGTCCAGTAGAATTGCCCGCATTCTTGGCTGGAGAAATGAATGTCTTCTAAAATACAATGGATCACGGCAGTATTTGCGATCCTTGTGTAACATTATTGACCACACCTCTTTTGGATCAGCCCAGTCAAGTTCAGGGAGAGGAATAACATTTTTAACAACGGGAAGAAAAAAATTGGTGAATGTAAAATTAGCAGATTTTGTTCTCTCTGGTATCTCGTTGCTTGCAGTGTGCTCTTTTAAAGCCTTTAACTGTCGCTGACTCCTTGTTTCTACCCTCGAAAGGCCTCCAATACTTCCCTCTGCACTACAAGGAGCTTGCATTGACATGTGAGTTCTCTATAAAAAATAAACAATAACTTTATAATAGAATGTTTTCATTTCATAACCTTATTTTATCTCAACATAATTATAATGGCTTTTGTCTTGTACACTGCAAATTTACATCACACACAAGCAGGCCAATAAGTTTACAAGTGTGAATGTACTGCAGTGTGGCTTATATACAAAATAATGTTGCAATCAACAATGAACACAGCATGCAGACTTAAAAAACATAACCAAGTATAGTTTCTGTTTGCAGAAAAGAGCTACAGTTGGCAATTTAATGCAAATCTTTAAAAGCTACCTAGACCGTAACTACATATCTCATTGTTCCTGAGACAAAAGAATCTAGTTTATTTAGCTGGAGTTTTCCCACCCACTTTACTCTAATCTACCAAAAAAATTCAGTCATTATACAATGTTAAATTTCCCTTTTCCTGCAAGCTGTGAGGGTTTAGTTTGCCTAGAAATCTATTTCTCTTCATCACTATCTATTTCAAAAAAAATTTAATAACATTTTTACAGCGCATCATCTCTCTCTTTAAATGTTGTGCAACCCATATTTTGACCTGAATTCACTTGGATGCACATTTACTTAGGATTCCATGACCTACTACCTGTTTCACTGCTGCTACAGGTTTTACCAAAAAAGATAATTTAAACATTGTCACTGTGCCAACAAAGAATTACATGATCCAAAAAATGCACAAGGATTACTTCAATGTCAATAAAGTGTTAAAGTTCGACCAAAGGGAAGAAAAAAGCTGATTATTATTATCTGTAGACAACAACACATACGTCTTGTTAGAGAATAAAACACTACCTTTATAATAACATATTACATGTTACCATTAATTGGTTTATAGAGATTGATGCCTGGCCAATGCAAATATTCATATGTATCGTTTTTTGGAATAAGTGACCCAGAGGTGTTTAAGTATCACGTACATGCAGTACAAGGATATCAACTTGTCATACATTCATTTTGAACATGACTACAGCCTGTATCTCCAGGAAAACTTCTTGACAACAATTAAGAAATGAATTACTGTTAAAAGCATTTAATTATTATTTGATATTTTAATTGTTTATTTGTCTTCATTTGTAAAGTGCTTTCTAAAATAACAGATAAGTGTAGAGCACACAAAAGGTTTTCAGAGCTACATATATGTAAGCGTATAATGTTTATTTTCTTTTATTTGATTAACAAACAAATTTGGGTAGAAAATGAAACATACAGGTGTATTTGTGAACTTTACTTCACAAGAAATAACCAGAAAGTTGATATAATTTATTGCAATCAGAAAACTTATACAGACAAGACACTTCAGTTTCACTCTTTCAAATGTGTGTAGTTGGCATACTTTCCATTTTCCCAAAATCTTCAAAAACTCAAGTAAAAACAACAATACACACTTTGGTGTCAGAAGAAAATTGTTAAAAAGAAGTCATGTTACAGTTAAAATCTGTTCTCAGGTTAATCCGGTGTTTAACCTTTTCAGGTTAGCTTTTGCTGGGGTTCTAACCTGGGTTTTCATTAAGGTTTAAAGTAAACAGATAGGATATAAAAGGAGGCGGCTTGGTAATCAAGTGCTGTAGGCAATATGAGGCTTTCACTTCATCACTTTACCCCGTAAAGTAGATGGCTCAGACCTCAGAGGAGCCGGTTTTTTAGCTAGTTGCCAGCTTTTAATGAGGACTCTGAAATTATCTTCACTCTAAAACTGGTTTAACCTAAGAATGGATTATATCTACATGTATAGCAGTGACATCATTCCTATTCGTGAAACAATGTTCCATGTAACCATGGTCATAGTGATGCTTGTCAATGTCCTGGATGATGCAAACCACCCTTGATGTCTTTTGGACAATGAGAATAGACCTTATTCATGATACCATTGTTTCTCAGGGAGCAAACAAACTGATAAACTCTGCTAATTCAAGAAAGCACAGTTAAGTTTACTTATTCTAAACAACAGAAAATAATTCATTAAGAACTTTTACCATTAAAGATGATAATGGCAAATTGTGGGTAGAACTGATCAATGTTACTTTTTGGGATGCAGCTACGACCATAGATGTCCTTACAGCAAGCAATTAACTTTTCGAAACTCAAACTGTACATTTTGCATGATTTAAATTGCTGTCTCACTTTGAGCCAATAAACAAATAAACTTGACGGTGATTACTCGTATTGGCAAATATTATCATCTGTTTACCCCCTGAGAAACCATGTGATATTACTTTTATTCCATCAATCATAAAATTCAGTGCATACAAAGATGGTGGGTATCTTGAATAAGGTCTATTGTCCCTAATATAAAATGTGTCTGTACCATGGAACATCCTTTAGACGTTTGACTGTTAATATTATTATTATTATTCATCCGGGGCAATATAATTTATTCTTTGTCCCCAGGGCTTCAAAGAAGTTCCACTGATGAAAAGAACTTAAGCTAGCTTTTTAAAACAGTTTATATTCCAAGACAGTATGTTATTCAGGGGAAGCAAATTACAAATCTATTACTGAAGTAATAACACATTATAGTACACTAAGAAAAGAAAAACGAAACTGTCTAAGCCATGCTATGAATAAAAAATCTTTCAATATTGATGTACCAAAGTTGATTCCTGATTTGTGAACATTCTTCGCATTGCTTGGTTGGCAAAATTGTATCACTTCTACTTTAAGAAATAAAAATAATTTTTGAGGCATTTCAAGATTTGTAGGACCACACAGCACATACACTGTAAAAAGGCTTGTTTATCTCGCCAATTCTCAATTTTCAATTTTAACAGTGTTCATTGACTAATTAAAGATTGGCATGTTTAATAAAAAAATAGTTTTAAAACTCGAGAAAAAAATATGTTTATGGTTGATCAATATTTTGTCCCACCACAAGAAGTGAAAAAAAAAAAACAGAAAACTGGCAATCTAACCGAAAATATCTTTATTAAGGCCTAACGTGAAATGGATTATTTTGAAGAAATTTATATTTCATATATATTCCAGTCATAGTTTATTTGTTTTCTGTATTAAATTTTAACAGGTCCTTTAAGGGAAGAGAGACTGAAGCATTTTTTCATATTTAACCAAATATCTAAATATATAGGATAAAATCTCTGGTATAATAAGAAACCTGTTGAAAGCTCCTTGAGAGATTAATTAAATTGTATTTTTTGTATTAAAATTACTGTCACGTTGCTTCAATACAACTTACTTTCTACATGCAAGGCGATTGAGCATTAAAGAGTTTGTTTCACTCGATACTACTCATCTGAGATAACGAAATGGAAGAATAGCTCAAAACAGTCATCAAATTCATGGCACTTGTTGCTTGGGGAAGTCAAACAAAGAAGCCACCCGTTCAGTGATGATGATCAGGGGCGCTAATCAAATCCGAGCCACGCCAAAGTTTAAGCAATCAAATGAACGTAAAATACATTTTAAAATTCTCGAAATAACTTTAAATGAAATATTATGTCATACTTCTAAAGAAATCACAAAGGTCCCTTTGAAGAATCAATTATATCAGCTGCATTCGCTTTGAAGCTGCTGAAATAGGAACGAGTGTTTATATAACAATCGAGGGAATGTGAACGTCGAAAACTCTCGTCAAACCTTCGAATTTCGATGTCACCACAACAGATGAGGAAGAAGAGGGCTTGTTATTAAATAAAGGAGACGATGCATGTTGGAAGAATTTGATTTTCTTTGTGAATCAAGCAATCACAACAAACAATGTGCCCATTCCAAAATGGCGGGAGTGTTTAGGACATGGCGGGAAATGGGGTCGATTGTATTACCTTTTCTTGTTGCCCCGCTCTGCTTCGCTTGCTCACGGCTCCTCTTGAAGTCGAATCTTTCTATAAGTTGATAAAATACGTTTAATCTTGCCTTGCAAGAAAAGTATGAAGGTGATAATTCTATACTTGCCTTTCTCTTTCTCGTGGTCGATTCGTCGACGGCCAACGCTTCCAAGCTGAAATGCCGAAGGTCTTTTGCCGCACAGTCACTACAAACAACAAAGCGACTATCGTAAGTTTTGCCGCAGTTATTCATAAATGAAATAAGTGGTTCTTCCGTATTTTAGAACAAAGTAGAAACAGATTAATAAGCCAACATGGAAGCGAAGGATCTCGATCAAAATCGATCCATATCGAATGGCAAAGAGCAAAGTTTACAGATCGTTTGCATTGAGTTTGCACTCGCAAAATAAACAATCATTTAGTTTCTACCCTTACCTTCCAATTGCCATTTACTAATTTGATGAAAAGTGGACTGACAATGCAGCTTAGGCCTCTAATAAACCTTCTTTACGAGTGAAACCGAAGAAAGCTTTGACTACGTAGCGAGACCTTCGCGGGTTCAGGTCTTTTACCGCAATGAATGAATAGATTTTGCGCGAATATTTAGCTGCACATTTTGCACGTGTCATATTTGAACAAATTACCCGCCATAATTACAACCAATCAGAGCAAGCGAAATCGACCCCCGGGAATCACTTGAAAGGCTTCTCAGACAGTCGGGCTCATCTCGTATTTACTTTGCATGTGTTGTAGACTCCCCCGTTTTAATATTTTTCATGTTTACAGCAAAAGGCAGGAGGAAATAACAGCTTACAGAACTGTTTTGTTTTTAATGCTCAGTTTTTGGAAGGTATTCTACCAAATATCGACACTCGGCTCCTTGGATTCAAACTACACCAATGAGTTCGACAGTACAAAAATCAGCGTTTCGTTTCTTCTTGTTTCTTGTAGAAGTCTAAAACGTCGCGAGATTCTTCAACTTAAGATGTCATAGTTGATGTTAAAATGATAAAATATCTAAAATCTTCAGCCAGCTCCCTGTTATACATGTAAATTATGATACCCTGAAGGTAAACAATAGCTCGCGCAAATGAAAATACGTGGCATGTTACTTATTAATCACGGTTGACAGAGTTTTTAATTGCTTCGCATCTCAAAGAAAGGTTAAAAAAGTTTCGGGAAATTCGATAAAAGAACAGTGGTATATAGTGGTAATTGTTCTAGTCGCCGGAAAGCATCTTTTTAAAAAACAGCATACATCTCAATGTCTCAATCGCTTTATTACTGCGCTGGGCATTTGTCCGGGCTTAAATTGGATTAGTATTTTTCATGCTTAATGGCCCTTGATTTTTTTATTTTACTTTATTTAATTTTGCTTTTAGTTTCATTTTAATGTGAACTATTTGCGTTGCCATACTTAATGGTCTCTCAACTAAAACTGTTGATTTCTGCTCTCTTCAGCGGGGGCAGACCGTTCTCATGGTACAAGCGTGCGCCAAGGCGGACTGTGGGAGACGGATTATACAGTCTCTCTTCATTTCATGCGTTTCCGCAGTGGCTTTAAGCCTTAACATTGTTCTAAATTTTTATTTTATAGAATTCCAATCCACACAACATTTTACTTTGCTGCTTCTGTGGTCAAACTAACAAATTGTTGGATGCAGTCCAACATGAACGAGGCACAAGTCTCTCACTTGGCGCACGCCCCCTTTTTAAGAGGCCTTGGAAGCAATAATGTTCTTGGAATTCCAAGCATTCAAATGAAACGCACGGTTGCCTTGAATTTGAAGGTCAGAATGAGACATAGGAATGGTCTTCTGCTCTTTGAATGAACATTATAACTGACTATAAGCTTATAACTGCAAGCTTCAAATGTACTTTAAATCAGTCTTTTAAGCATCATACGTGGAATACTCTGCTTAGAAAAAATCACATGCATCATCGAGGAAACACACTTAAGTCACGCGCCTTAGCGACCTACGCATCGGTTCCTCTCTTGTCTGAGGGTGGGGTAGGAGATACAAGCTACAGTGTAAGGTAAAGTCAGAGTCAGTGATACACCGCATACGTTCCTGACGCCGTCAGGTACGCTGAGTGTTAGCGGTTTATGGACAGTGTTGAGATTACTAAGTTCTCTCGGTTCCGGTTAGATCCCACTTTGATGACGTTCGCAAAAAGCACACAAACTGCCGCAAGACAATACCCTGCGAGCAGAGGCTTCTTTCTTGCATGGCTTTTAGCGTTAACGAAGTCGTTCGAGTGGCTTGTCAGTCGCGTAGTTGGTTGTAACAAACCACGCGACAGACATGCCACATGAACGACTTCGTTAACCCTTTAAACCCTAAGATCAAAAGTTGAATTCTCATTTGTTGCCCATTTTCATTTCCTACAGAAGTAGTGGGGAGTAGTTGATAAAATATCAAGCAAATTCAACTTGTTTGATCATGTCCGTAATTCTCATGACCACCCTGTTTTACAAAGCAATAATATTACAAGGAGAAATTTGATGCTGATCACTCTTAGGTATTAAAGGGTTAACCCTCGAAGCTATGCAAGAGAGAAACCTCTGCTTGAAGGGTACAAGACAAAGACCCTAACTGGAAAATTTCTTTGCATAAGGTGATCTGCTTTGCTTAAAACTGCCACAATAGAGCGGAAGTCCGCTCGCGGCTCAACAAGTAAGAGAAAACAATATTCCCGATCAATGAGGGTTCTAGTCGACTGTTTCTTTTTTATGTATATTAGTTCAAAAATACATTCAGGCAAGGGAGCATGCACTCGATCTAGCTCTAGTGGTTTAGATTAAACGATTTCAACCCGATTTTCCTTGTTTCATAACCCTAATCATAAGCCCCCAAAAATGTAACATTTAAAACTAAGTTGATTCAAGGTTAGGATTAGGGTTAGGTGCTCTTTTTGTTTCTAATTAGGCTCAGAAGACGAAATTGAGAATAAATCACGTCGTTAGCGTAACAGCAAGTGTAAAAGTTATGGAAGGTTATGGTTCACACTACGGGCTATCCTTTTTAAGAACGTTTCCGTCATCGAAAATAAATACTCAATCAGCGTCGTTTTTCACTTCGTCTTTGTCATTATTAACCTGTCTTGACTGGATTCAATAATAACAAGGCATCATCTGTTCGGAAGACGATTTCAATTTGTTGTAAGATTGGACCAACGATTTTTTCAAAATGGTATACTTCATTTTAAACTTTGTCATCCCTAGAATTTTATCCTGAATAACCGACTACCTGACTCGATTCATAGGTTTACCGTTTTTAAAATACGTTCAACAAATTTTTAAGTTTTTTGAACTATAATATGCCCTTGTTTACTGTTTTAACAAAACTTTTGTTCTAATATGCACTTGTTACTATTGCAAGAAAACTAGTTTCGCGTGTATCAGTCCCGACTTAAAACCTTGGGCAAGTGTGTAGGCCTAGTTCCTGCTAAAAATAGTCGTCTAGCCATGTAATCGACAAACAAATATTTTCATTTTGTCTGAGCGATCAACAAAAATGCTCTCAAGGATGGTAATTTTAGCTACATGTTTCCTTCAGTTAATGAAATGCAAACAGTAAGCAACGACGTACAAACACTTAGCTGAAATGGATATCGAAACTGTAAGTAATTGTTTCACTAGCTTTGTTTTCATCTAATCACTCTCAGAGAGTGGTTCTGCATATCTATTTTCTGCTTCGCTTTTGTCCAAGTTCTTTGTTCAATAATCCTTCGCAAGTAGTGTCCAAAACGACAGGCTTTGCCTTTAAGAAGATAGGCTTCTATAATAATACCAAAAAAATAGTTCAGTGATCCTTACTAGCATATGGCACCAAGAGCACTCCATGTATCCTAAGCAGCTTTTACCTCAAAATAGCAACTCTACAAACTACTGCTTTTCTTGACTGTAATAATTACCTAATTTTCTTTGCTTTTAGATTTCATCCTGTCCCAAGAGGGCTCCAATTTGGTATTTAGGTTAAATGACCTACTTCTAGAATTTCTGTTATCTCTTCTCGTGACTTTCGAAGCTCGTTTTTGCAACTTCATCCCTGAAAGAAAGTCGAATTGAAAGCAACTCTAGCCCCGTCATTAAGTTTCCATCTTTTGGAAACTCCGGATTCGGCTTCAGCCCACACTTACCCGATGAAAACGGTTACCGAAAATGTAATTTTTTAGAAACGCTTCCCAGGACAGGTCAACAAGCAAGACCTCGGACGTACTACAAGTGCCGGGTAGGATAACTTAATCCACACAACAAACAATCATTTTGGAGGAGGAATTATTGCAGAAGTATTTATAGTCAGTTCATATGTTAAAAAGATATGTACATATCCGCTTTCAGAAAAGAAACGGATACACGTGGGCGGACAAAAGCGATTTCACAGCGATACGTGTTGACGAGAGTTTTGAAAAAAAAATGCAAAAAGAACTGGTACCGGTGGTTTTCCAAATAAAATACAAGATGGGACAGCAATCAAGTGACCTAATGGCCCTTGATTCGTCTTGGTTTGGAAAATGTTTGAATTGTCACAAGCGCGTCGAGGTCATGCAATGGTAGTCTCCACACTAGAGCCTAAATAAGCTAAGAGATATTTCAAGACCAGTAAAATAATTTTAAATTCTTCAAGTCAAAAGAAGCTTCATACACAACCTATCTTTATTACTTCAGGTTTTTTCCAGACAACATAATTAAGATTGATTGACATGCTTCGCCTTTCTCAAAGCTCAAGAAACCACAAGCTCGCAAAGTCGGTTTTAAGGATGGTTTTCAAGTCACTTGAAACTTTCCTTGAATCGTTTCAACTTTCCGACTTTAATGAGATGCAAAGTAAAATAACTTGAGATTCTACTTAGGCCTTCACACAGGTATCTTTGGTCAAGTAACACTTAGCAGCTCTGAAGCCTTACTTAACACCCTAGTGTAAAGACAACCAATGTCACTTGAAACTTTTCTTGAATCGTTTCAACTTTCCGACTTTAATGAGATGCAAAGTTAAATAACTTGAGATTTTACTTTATGGGCCTTCACACATGTATCTTTGGTTAAGTAACACTTAAACCAATAACGTAGTAAAATAACGTAATCGTAGTTTCTCAAGGTGGACGAAATTTTTCACATAATATACGAATGGTAAAACAAATAATCGTGAAGGGTGTTGAAATGGGACTGAACACCAATTTTCTACCATCATGCATTTTCAAATCCTCGGAGGTGAATTTCTTTTCACGGATTAACACTACCCGTTCTCCCTTACCCGTCAGAAACTTTCGCGTTCCGTTCATTACCATAAGACCATCAAATGGCGTAATCATTCTCATTTGTGGGCCAAAATTAGTTTTTTTTTCCTCCAGCTCTTTATAAAATCTGCCGCTACGTTAAGAATTGATTGTAATTTTTTCTGATACCCGAAGCCGTTGAGCACTGGAAAATCAAGTTTCCATGACACTTGAGGTTGGGTGGGAAAGGAGAAGAGAGGCAAACGATCATAGGAGGTTCGGTTTACCTTCAAGTCGCCGGAAACCCGAGCTATGTCACCCGAATGCTGAACGAAATTGCAGCCCGAAATTTTATCCTGCTCAACAACATCGTAGAGTCCTATTGCACATTTTAATATCGCGCTTGTTTCGCCTCACTATCGCTTTCAGAACGAGATCTAATACCCATTTTCCGCGCTTAACTGATTCGCCTCAAAAAGGATTAAAGAATGAGATACATTGCACCTGATTACACATTTATGGCGCCTGTTTCGTCTCATCATGACTAAAAGAAGGAGATATATTATAGACACCGCTTTATTCCACTATATTTATCTGTTTGTTACACCTGATAAAATTTCGGGTGACGTGATTATGATTTCGGGCGAGATGACTCAGTTTTGGGCGACTTGACTGGTTACCTGGAACGTGGCTGCTACATCCAAGACAGACAATCACGCTACATACCCATCCAAGAAGTCCTTTTATTTGTGCCATTTGTTCAAAATTTAAATTACTGGATGCGTTAGACATGTCGGTAAACGGCAAGCGGATGCGTCAGACATTTAGAAATTACTTTAAAATATATTAGTCGTGTCGTTTTAAGTTCTTTTTTTTTTCAGTTCCTTTACAACTTTTTATTTTTTTATTCAGTTCTTATAGTGAACATATGGATTTTTTTTTACCGTAAGTGAAAAACCGACGTTGAATGAAAAGCACGTCTATAATATATTTATTTTGAATTCGTAATGGTACCAAAAAGACTAAAATTTATAAATAGCTAAATACTCCATCCCTTTTGAATTAGCTAAAAAATCCCGTATTATTTCACCCCGATTGGGAAGTTTTTTGGGATAATCAAATACAAAATTTAAGACTTTTGTCCCCATGGAAAATTTTGAGATAGTTGAATGGGTCCTTGAGAATATTCCTAACCCCTTTAATTCTTTCATAAATCACTAGCTTAGGCTGATTCTTGCATCATTTTATAATTGTGTAAGCTACCGCAGGCCGCAAAGTATTGTGGATTTCCTGGCTCACTTTTTGTCGGTGGGTCACCAACATTTTTGTCTGGTTCCAGGCTCCCTGTCGGTGATCCATAACCACCACCGCCTGGGGTCTGAACACGATAACAGTCCTAAAAAAAGACAAAAGTTTAATGCTGGTCGTCGTAAGAGTCATAAGCGCGACGGAATCGGAGATGGAAGAATCAGAACGTTTCCATTTTCTTCCGACTCCGTTTACCATCTAGTGAAAACTAGAGTGTCGGAGTCGGAGGTAGAAGCGGAAGGATAAACCAATCACAATGCACGTTCCCACCCTTTGTGACTGGTTTACTTCTTCTTCTGCTTTCGACTTCGACCACGTAGTTTTCACTTGAGCGTAAGCGACAGAGTCGTAAGCGGAATCACTGAGGACGCTCGCTGTTTTCACTACATCGTTATAAGTGCAACGCTTCTGATAGCGTCTCCGACTCAGACTCCGTCGCCTATGAAAACTTCTTCAAAGTTAATCTAGACTTACTGAAAAGCTAAACTTGGACGCGAGGCGAAAGAAGGACAAACAATTGCCGAAACTGTAGTGCTTGCGAGCATGGTAAAGGCAACATTTCGAAAATTCGCACGCGTAGGCGGGGATAATCGATTTATTGATAACGTTAACCTGGGTTTACGTTTTGGTTATCCACGAATACACAACCATTGTAGAGCTATTTTAAAAATAGGATAGTAGGGTGCTAACTCACTAAGGGGCGAACTCCGAACGAAGGGGGCGAACCTCTAGAGGGTTAATTCACCAGGGGGCGAACTAACTGATGTTCGAAGTACCTACTCCTGCACATGAGTTATGACTTACCCCGGGATTCATGTGGACAGAAGCCTTGCCTCCCAAGTTAATAACTCTTCCATCCGCTTTGAGAAGCAAGCTAAGCCCTGGAGATCCTGGCTCACCGCCTAAACAAAAAATTATTCATCAAGAGAGCATTGTTAAGAAAGTGACCGGTGATTGCTCGTATTAAAGAGGAAACTTCTTCAACCACTCTGGAAACACAGGTGAAAATAGACAGAGATTTGTCACTAGGGTCCACTTCAAACGTCGATCTTTTCATGTACCGAACCAAATCCCTTTCAAATGAGAACATGGAGAGATCAACGTTTGAATCAGTTAAGTCCGACATATCGAATTTGCATCGACCCATGAATTATAAAGGTCGAGTGGCCTACATGGGAATTTCGACTGTGGAGCGACTTCGTTTGAAACGTCGAACTTCTCACGTGCCAAACCTAATGCATAAATCACCGTAATTTATCTTTACTTATAAGCATTGTAGACCATTGTACATCGTAAAAATGAATTGAGTCCAAATAATTAAGCTCTGCAAGTTCGCCGTCTGAATCCGGCGACCGTTGGAATTGCATCTTTGGGTCCACCCAAACAGGTATTGAGTTCGGTACATGAAAAGTTCGACCTTTGAACTGGACCTAACATATCTATTATCGTTTGCGCTGTTGCCAAAATTTTGACAGCTGAGTGGTTTCCAAAGGTTCAGTTCAGTATTAGTCGCCAAATCGAATTTATGAAGTAAGTTCATGAAAAAGTACGGCGTCTGAATGAATTCAAAACCGGGCTAAATGAATTTGGAACGGCTCAGCCGTTCTTCACACCTGGCTCAGCCGTTCTTCACATCTGGGTCAGCCGCGAATGACAGCTGTGGACCGGCGTTGATTCAGACGCCAAACTTTACCGAAATGCGCATTTTTCCCTTTTGAATTTAATTAGCTCGGCTGAAATAAAGATCGACGTGTGAATCAAGTCAGCAGGCCTAAATTGATTTGAGTCAGCCTAAATTCGATTTCGGTAAATTCGAATTCTATTCCGCCCACATGAAGTACTAAAACCGGGCTTTAGATAACCGTGAACTAATTGCAGTGCGGATTGCTGTCTCAATTAGTCAATATTTCGGGAAGGCGTATGACTAATCATCTGTAATTTTTCATAAATTGACCACTTCGGCGCGATCACTCATTACTACCGATAGGGAATAATTGAAAAAGGAAAAGAAATTGACGAAAAGGAAACATTCTTTACTGGTTGCTCTTTAATTTGTGAGCTGGAGATGCTTTGCCCATCCCAGAAGAAATATTTTAACCACAAAACTTCCTTGAACAACATAGTAATCAATGTCTCATACCTTTAAGTCCGTAAGGCCTGAAGGCTCTTCTCTCGCCAAGAACTGAAAGAACCTGACTCCTTCTGAACAACAGCTCACGCACCACCCCATCCCCTCCCCTGTGAAATCCATTTCCACCAGTTCCAGGGTTGAGATGAAAACGGCGTAAGATAATTGGAAACCTTCAAAAATGGTGCCAAAGTTAAAATCACAAACAGTCACAGAGGACACGGTTCTGTATAAGAATCTGGAAAGCTGCCCAGCTATCTTTCCCATAACCCAAAATTTTGCCCTCAGTACGACTGTTAACGTGGGGTTAGGGGGAAGGGGTGGTTGGGCAGGTCGAAACGTCCACGCTCTTAAGCGATTTCGTTTGCAGTTTTTCAAATCAGAACCCCCTGAACAGTCAACTCTTTAAACGACGCACCGTTGAAGCCAACATTAAGTGTCCAGTTTCAAAAGTTGCCTGTTTTACATAGAGACTCAAGGAAAATAAGTCAAGAATGGCAAGGTCTAACGCTAGGTGTCCATTTTAGGGACGTGTACGCTAAGACAGATAAGACTGTATAAAACAATAAACAACACCACCGAAAAGTACTGCCCGGTGACTTTCAGCTGAATCGTCACACTCACGTTGAGGATTTCAATGATTCGTAAACGCAGATGCTACAAACACCTTGCACCGCAAAAAAGCATTTCCCGGCAGATTTTTGAAAGGAATTTGGCAATTGACTCAGGACATATGACAGATTACATGTGTAAGTTAAGACTCTAAAAGTTAAAATGCTAACAACAGAAAGAAAATTCAGCCTTTCGGCCGAGGATCCCTAAAAAGCAAGAAACATTCACCAACGACCTAGTTCACAAGAAATGATCGCAAATATTAAAAGTGTTTCAGCCGCCTAGCTTCTCTTTTCTTTGAACAAGTCGAAACGCCACAAAAGTCTACTCCAGTCTCTAGAGTTTTTAATAGTTTTTACTGAAATATTTAGTACGCCATTTATCCATTTCCCGCGGAATAAAAGCACTGAGGTCGCATTCTGAACGGGTGAGAGTCGAATTCCTGCAAAAGGGCGAAATTATAACAACTCTATGGACTGTCTTATTTTAAGATTTCAAGTTCCTCGTGGATATTTTACTTCGCAGGCATTGAGCATCGGCTGAAACCAGGTTTAGCGACCAGTGGTTTTCGTAAAATGGGTTTGGCTGGGCTTCCTGTTCATTCTCGCAGTCTCACAAACCTGACTTCAAGTCGAGGTGTTTTCCCAAACTGAAGAAAACCCTTAACAAATGTATCTCAGGTGTTTGTATTCTGCGGCAATTTCAAAATACGAAAGGGAATCATTTATAACAACCTCCTTTCGATGATTTCCGGGTCTGTTATTCTAGTATTTGTCATGTGCACATGGACCCCACTACGTCCATCCCATGTTGGACCCTGAGAAGGAAAAACAAAACACTTCAATACGAACTGCTAGCTGATCAAAAATAACACGCAACTGTGGTATGGCTGCGCGAGCGACCCTTTCACGATTTACGTACATGGCAGTTGAATGTTGACTAACTTGTGAAAGCCCATTTTACAGTTGTATCTTAGGAGGCTTGATCTGTGAGTGTAGGAGAGGTTGGGTTAGGGTAAGGGTTTTCAGTATGTAAACAATAACTCCCTTTTATGTAAAACAGGATTTACTATGAATGAATGACACTTTTTCAATAGGGTGCACGAGGTATCAGGCTTTCCTTAGCAGGTTTTAAAGGACGAAGGGGAAGTAAGGTAAGGAGGGAGAACGGAAGGTGTTTCTCTTCCTTCGCTCTCTCCCCATTCTCTCTCCCACCTTGACATAAACACAGTACTATCAATTGACGTAACTTATTACAATCTGCGTAGCTTTCATTTACTACAAAATGCGTCGTTATTTCAAAAGGCCGCAACCATTGTTACAAAATGCGTAAGTTATCACAAAATGCGTTGTCATTTCAAAATGCCACAACCCTTGTTACAAAATGCGTAAGTTATTACAAAATCCGTCGTTATTACAAAATGCCACAACCCTTCTTACAAAATGCGTAAGTTATTACAAAATCCGTCGTTATAACAAAGTTCCACAACCCTTGTTACAAAATGCGTAAGTTATTACAAAATCCGTCGTTATAACAAAGTTCCACAACCCTTGTTACAAAATGCGTAAGTTATTACAAAATCCGTCGTTATAACAAAGTTCCACAACCCTTCTTACAAAATGCGTAAGTTATTACAAAATCCGTCGTTATAACAAAGTTCCACAACCCTTGTTACAAAATGCGTAAGTTATGACAAAATCCGTCGTTACTACACATGCCGCAACCCTTGTTACAAAATGCGTCGTCATTACAAAATGCTGCAGAACAGTGTAAAATTACAGTCAGACTGTAGTCTTTCTTATGGCCCTACTAACTTGCTAACATTTAGCAATAATAAAAAAACACGTTTCTCGAAACGTTGACACAAACTGTCCGAATTGTTTTTACTCTAATAGGGTATTAACGTCCTTAAAGGTTTACCAAATCGCATAAACTGTTTCCTACAGAAGCGTCTCAAACCGTCCTAGCGATTTGCTTGTTTGTTTACTGGCATCCAAGAAGAAGCAATGGGCGCCCTGCGCATGCTCAAACTCACCGCACCAGCTCCCCCGCAAATCGTTTCGTAATATCCGCATCCTTCGTCCCCAAACGTGGTGTTGTTCATGCAACCCTGCCATACACGTGAAGGAATTGAATTGTATTAGAATAGTGAAACGACTCACCGCTCCACTTCCGCCGCTGATTGTCTCGATATATTGGTAATCATCACCACCAAAAGCTGTGATGTTCATACAACCCTGCGGTGTACAACAATACAGCGGTTTTCGATGTTGCTCGGTTGTCAGCAATATAAACGTAACGTGTTCTTAAGACTGTGGCGACGGAGTCGAAGTCGGAGCCGTATAAATCCGAGTCTTAAAGGGGCTTAGCTTGCGCCACCGACTAAAATAAACTCTGGTTAAGCCCGTCTGCGAAACAGCGCAAAAATCCTTGTTCTGGGCTATACCTGTGTACCAGGATTTAGGAACGAGCGATAATAGGCCGGTTCAAAAAGCCACGGGCCTTATTCACACGGAGGCCATATTGTCCCGACAGACTGAAAAAGCTTCTTTTTATCACCCTCGACCTGGCAGTGAAAATCTTGGGAGCGAGGCTAGACAGGTAAAGCAAAGCTACTCTAGTCTCTCGGGACAAAATGGCTGCCGTGTGACAAAGGCCCTTTGTCGGTTTGCCAATCAGGTTGAAGGGACATTCGAAACGCACTTCCGGTAATTCATTGAGTCCGTTGGGGGTTCAGAACAAAGAATCTCGGCGCTGCTTCGCAGACGTCACTATTCAAGGTTAATTACCTCTGCGACGCAGGCTAAATGTCATGACTTAGTAGCTTTACCCCCCCCCCCCCCCCCCCCCCCAAACATATTTCATCAGGGAGCACTAACCATAATATTTGGGGGGGATTACCTTAGCTTAAAAACTCGAAAAATTGGCCCAACCCTCTCAACTTTCAATCCATGTCCATACTGGCAATTCATTGCAACAAACAACAGGAAACAGTTTCAATACTTAAATATAATCTTAAATTACAAAACTGGACCACTATGTTTGGAATTCAGTTGATGCGAAGAGACGTTTTAGCTTTTCAAAAAGAGAGCTAATTGCGTGACCTAGCCCCTTTAAGAGCGCTTATGACCTGATGAAAATCGGGAAAAAAAATCAGTGTCGTAAGCGGATTCATAAGCTCCTCGAAATCGGACTCGCAAAAATCAGAACGTTTCCATTTTCTTTCGACTCCAGTCAGCCAATCACAATGCTCGTTTGCGTACTGTGGGTACACTGTGAGAGGTTAAGTTCTTTCGCTTTTTCTAGCCAATACGACAGCCTAGTTTTCACCACAACTAATCATAAGCGAAGAAGTTATCAGCGATTTTCACTAGATTATAACACTCTATGTTTCTGATAACACTCCGAATCTGTCTCCGTCGCTATCAAAAACCATGACTGATGATTGCTGAGAGGTAATTGCTATGGTTTTATTTTAAAAAGAAAAATTTAAACATAAGTCTTGAGCCTTATTTTAATACAGTGGAACCCCGCCATACGGCCACCTCGTCAATAAGGTCACCTCGTTATTACGGCCAATCTTTTGGCCCCTTGGTGACCGTAATAACGGGGTTCCACTGTAGTCCATTTTGCAATTTTTGCTACTCTTTTTGTTAATCTTAAGTTCTTTTTTTCGTCATCTGACTAAATATTACAGGAACCCAACCCCACTTATCTCTCATAAAAAATGCGAATCAACAAAATGGTGACCCACCTGAGACGCAGCGCATGCTTCAAAGGCTTTCAATACAACGTCAACAACTCTCTGACTGGTCAACACATTCCCGCCAACAACAGCTGCGGTTTCTGTTGGATCCAAAATACTTCCAGGTGGGAGAATTACCTGCACTGGCGCTAAGCAACCCTGATGGCGGAAAAAGACGGGAAAAGTAAGCAGCTAACAATTCAGTAAACGAGCTGTGAACGATTATTTTTTTTTCTTTTTAGGCGTCGAAGCCTAACGCGTTTGTCAGGTTCTTGAAGTATCGTTAGTTCAAATCTTAAGCAAAGACGTCTTGAGGAAAAAACAAGCCAAACTCGAGCGTTTGCTCTTTTTTTTTAAACAAGACAAATATGTGACATCATATACATCAACAAAACAATTTTCGTACTTTTATCTTGTCTGTTGAAATACAATGAAATGACAAACTGAACCTTCCCCTGCTATACACTTATATACTGTGCTAGCTGAGCGATAAATATGTCTGCAATTCGATAAGCTAGAATGACAAACTTCGATATGTTTTTACAAAAAAAAGCACGCTAATTACAATTTGGGGAAGAGGGCAAAAGCGAAGTGTACAAACTAAAACACTTGAGATTTGTTTACCTGGTTCAGCGGTATATCGTGTTTGACCATGCACCGCAAACAGTAGATGATGGCAGAGAAAGTGATAGCGCGCGGTGCATTACGGTTGCCGTACATTTCCGGACCAGTTCCCGTGAAATCAAACACTGCAGTACCCTGTATCAAGGAAAAGTAACAGAATTAACAGACAATTTTAGTCGGAAACTGTGAAGAGAGTACCTGGACAATTCCATCTGAGCGATCTAATCGGGGCGAATAGTTGTTTCTCGTGGGCTTATCCTATAGAAAGGATCGTGGACGCTATATTCATTTACACTTTGTAAATACATCCAATGATCCAACCGAGAATTACTGATCGATATACTTCATGATCACGTGGTCAGTCTGTCCCGGACCTGACCACGAGTTCAACTTTAGCCGCGCTTGAAAGGTTTGAACCTGAGGGTTATTTCATAGGTACACATGTACCCGGTGGAATATGATCCTCGGGGTTAGTGAAGTTCTGTGAATAGGACCATAGTAAATAGTTTTTGACGGTGACTGATGTTTTGAAAACCGATGCAGTAGACCCAGTCAACAACAGTCCTATTCGGGACGAAACTTGTATTCCAACTACTTACGTTTTTATCCCTGTTACATTCCATCTGGATTATACTTTTCAAGTTTCTTGTGTGGTGTGTCTCATGTAAGTAACAATTCCACTACCAACCAGTTTTTACTATTGTTTTGTTTGCTTTTACCTATACCACATACCTCCTTTTCATCGATGGACACAGTCAGTTTAATACGTGAGCCGTCATCCATATGATCCTCTGCAGCTAAGACAGTTTTTCCTGTGCGCTCCTACAAATAACAGCCGCAATAGAGTAACAGCAGTAAAAGGGTCATTATAGCTTCCAAAAAAGTCTCGTCTTGTCTAAAAAACGGGCATTACTAAGGAAAACAGTGTATGGTATAGTTTGGGAGAAGCAAAGTAAACGATTTCGAGGCCGAAACATCTATTAATATTGTACCAAGGAGCCTATTTCAGGCTGCTCCAAGATAGCATTGCATAATGTGAAGAGATCGTCGAAAGCTGGGGAGAGTGCCGTCTTCCCTAGTTTCCTGCGCAGCCGCTCGTGACTCCAGCCCGAGCGGAGCCCGAGCGGTTGCGAAGGAGACTACCCCTTCCCCAGATCAAGCGTGTTTTATTTTCGCTTCACTTATTTCGCGAAGTTCCTACCATATGAGGGCCGGGTACCGGCTAAGTGCGAGGCACGTTTTATCCTTTCAAAGCGCCCTGTTACAACATCACTGGTTGGGTGGTTTCGACCGAACTACAGTTTCGGTAGGACCTAGGGTTTCTAGGCTACCATGCAGACGATTTCAGAGAAATCGCATGAGAATTCTATTTACTGTGCAGCTACATCTCATCAAACTAATTTTGAAAATTTCAACTGATCGTAAGACCCAGAACGGGCTTTTCGAAGGTGTGGAAAATCTAAGCTGGGGCGTTGAATTGAACTTTCGTATGGAGCCGGAACAACTGTATTCTCAAATGCTGACAGAAAGCGTTCGATTCATCAAGTCAAAGAAGCACAAGTTATTTACGTAATTCTTAAAGTTCAAAGAATGGCGGACATCAAGTTTCTTCTACCAGTATTTGTACATTATCAAGAGGCCGAAAGGTTAAAAGAATACATAAAATGATCACGAAAGGCAAAATGCTCAGATCTTTTATCAAATTCTCTCAACTTATTCTTTAAGGAAATGCATGGAGATCAGTCTGGAAAACTTGTATTTGGATATTGAAGCTTAAATGATTAAGTGCTTTCTTACCTTAGTTTTCGCGGCGATTTCTTTTAACATCTCACGGACAGCTACTTCAGCGTTGTGCTAAAATTAAGAAGTCGAAAGGAGTATTCATTTCATCAAAGCAAAATATTGGACTGGAAAAAAGTAATAAGTAGCTCAGTTGAGTATAGTCACTACTTCTCTCGATAAGACTAAGGGGAATGAAAATTCAAATTATTTAGAGAAGGGATGTTACCTTTGCAGAGGGTAATGGAAGAAATCAGTAGAAATTCTAACCTGAATATACTTCATATACGCCTGAACCACCGGTAGACTGTATTCTTCTATCAAACCTGTGATTAATTTGATACCCTGCAGAAGAAAAGACAATAAAATGTTTGAGATATGCTATCTTAAACAACGCAATTCAGACAGACTTGTTGAAGAGTTTTAGATCTGAAAAAGAGTATTGATTTGCAACCCCATCGAAACTCGTTTTATCGTTAAGACTAAATTTGGTTGCAAAAATTTATGATATCCTATTACGGCCAACTGTCAATTATAAGACATCTAGACAATAAAATCACAAATACATTGTCATGAAAAACGTCCTTCGTGATACAACTTCATGACAATTACGTTCCTTCCCAAAGGAAATACGTTCATCGCGTATTAAATGAGCGAAAAAAATAATTCAAATGTACTAAAGACACTTGGGAAAAATCCATCTTCCAGAAAGGCGAGTTACCTTATGATTGGCAGCCACTTGGGCTTTCAGGTCAGACAAGTTGTCATGGAGATTACGTGTACCACTACATCCGGGATACTTTCCAGGTTCCTTTAACTTTTCGGTGAGTGCTAGAGGAAAAAAAGTAGTTCATTCAGAAAACGAAATTGAAACGTATGTCAGAATCTTAATACTGATGATGTATCGAAGGTCAGAACATTTGCCAGCGCCTGTGCGCACTTTTGTCTGAACAATAACAATCATTTTTCAATAATAACAACAATGCCACGAAATCGTTTGCTTCCGCAACCGTGTTAGAGAGACTTGACAACGACAACGGCGAAAAAGTACTAGGCCAAAAAGCAAAACATCACTCTGCACGAGTATCCCGCTCACTGGTGCATTTCCTTGCCGTTCCTCCGCACGATTACGTCGCAAAATTATCTACTTCCTCTTTTTGTGGTGAAGTTAACAACACCACGAAAATTTTCTTTATGTACTTTCCCTTGTAAACCTGGGTGTGCGTTCTCAAGAATTTAACTCTAGAAAATTCGTCTACAATTAACAAATTGAGTAAGCAGAACTAATAGCTTGAACCAAACGTATCGTGCACTCATTAAAAAGCATCAATAATTTCTCGTCAGTAGAAAAATGGTGATCGTATGAAAAAAATCAATTTAGAGTCACCACCTTACCTTCTTCTTGAAAAACGCCTTCACTGACAATTTTAAACGACTTAAACACGGCGCCCTCCTCAAAAATGGAATGAGAATTAGGAGGCATTGAACCTGAAAGAAAAATGTTACGAAAAAAGATGAACTTAACTTCATTTCCCTTCTCCAACCTCTTCCCTCTGTAGAGGTCTTTTACGTGCTGCCATAGAGGGAAAACGGGAAAGGGAAGTATGGGGGGGGGGGGGGGGGGCGAGGGGTGAGGACGGAAGGAGAAATGGAGATCTTCCGCCTTTCCTTCTCGCTATGGCATCGTCACTCGCACATCCCAAGCTCCATCCAGCCACCAGCACACTTAATGAATTCTAAAAAGTTTTCGGCACAAATGCACTTGTTAAAATAAAAAAAGAAAAATCTGGCACACCAACTTTTATGTGCCAATTAAAAAATGTCAAATGAAAAGTTGGTCATTTCCATAGTCTCCTTTGCAGCCGCTCTGGCCGGAGTCACGCAATGCTCTTCAACGAGAATTATGTGACTCCCGCCCGAGTGACTCCGAAGCAATCTATCGTTTGCACTACTTGTCACACAATTGTCACAGCTAAAAGTGGTTTCTAGAGTCTTATTTTCAGGCCCTCGCCTTAATGTCATGCATGTTTTCGAGTCATTTCTGGCGCGTGTAGGTAGGATTTCCTCGGTTTGTAGGTTTCATGACTTGTCCGACCTTGAGACTCCCCCAAAAAAAGTTTGATCATGTAGTACAGCAAATATATTGGTCAAATACAACTTGCCAGTGTTCACTGATTAGCTCTAAGCTGCTAGGAAACAAAAAGTTGTTATATAGTAACGATATTGGGTGACGATAATTTGTTCGTACCTGGGGCTGAACCTCCTATGTCGGCATGATGACCTCGGCTGGCAACAAAGAAAACAGGCTTGGCTTGTCCTGGATAAAACACCTAATAAAAAACACATAGACGTTTGAAAAAGCATATACAATGCTTTTAAGGACTTCAGTGTTGTGAAAAGAAACAAAATAAGTTCAGTGATCGTAGTTTTTCTGTCATAGTTCTGTACGAAAGAGACGTACAAATATTATTGGCGGGTAGCAGAAGACATGTGAAGAAGAGACAGGAAATATAACTTGACTATTTCTCTCACTTGTCTAATATATGCAGTAACCAATCCCCGGGGAGGTTACCAAATGGTCAGCCAAACCGGTTATTTTAAAATGGAAATGTTAGTCTCTTCACAAAATTTTCGCAGTGGCTCCGAGTTCGATTCCCAGGTATGACCTCAAATCCTTCTTTCGACTTCTTTCATTCATTCACTTATTTTGCCATTAACCATAAAAGACTAAATCAACAATGTACAAAACATTTATAATATATTAAAGATAATAGACACTATTCTAAATAAATTATTTTACAAATGGTTCCTTTCCGTGTACCTTTAAATAGCTTTAAAAACCCGTAAAACGGAGCACTGATGAAAAGAGGGGGCCAGCTTCCCGGTGTTTTTTTTTCAAAAGACGAACTCGAGGCAAGAAAATCGCTCAAAGCTTTCTTTTCCGGCTGGAATTATAACTAAAGATTCTTTGGAACATTTTCTTTAAAATGAGCGCACCATCGGCCTCAGGTTTGTTAGTTGATTACTGATACGATTTGCCGAAGTAAAATAGAGACCAAACAAATGAATAAGTCTTTGACTAAACTGTCAAGAACACCCATAACTGCCGTGCACATTATTTACGTCCAGACTGATGTGGGTGGATAGTCCTGATTATAGTGGAATTGGACTGAGTCTGGCCAGGCAGTTCCCACACATGCTAAGCGCCCTTATAGTTAATATGATCAGTACGTAGACGGGCCACAGATGACGTTACTTACCGGCGTGATGACCGTCAAATCAGGCAGATGAGTCCCTCCTGCACTGGGGTGGTTACTAAGTATGACGTCACCTTCTTTTAAATCATCCCCTAACGTGCGAATCTACAATGATATTAATAAAAAACATTATGGTTTAACGTCAGATACAACTATAGTTAACTGCTGGTGAAAACACGTTTTCGCGTGATTACCAATAACTCTGGATCGCAAAAAAACCATTGTTCAAACCTGATATTGCACAGTTTCTTGCATTGAACCGAGATGGACTGGAATATGAGGAGCATTAGCAACCAGGCCTCCATCGGGACCAAACATGGCGCACGAGAAGTCAAGCCGCTCCTGTAACACGAAAGAAAAAACGTTTTAATGTACGAACGTACACACGATACATCGACGTATGAGATGGAAAAGGGATGACGGTGAAACAAGGCACGTTGAGCTGTCGGAGGGATGAGCGGTTTCCTTCCGAAGCGCAGTCAGCGGTTTTCTTTTGAAAGGCTCGGAGCCATTCCTGTAATGAACGGCTAGAGGGCATTGGTCCCCTTGGTTTACTGCCATTAAATTTAACCTCAGAATAGATGTTAATTAACAAATAAAGCTGCAGAGGATCCGTTTGACCCACCTTGATGTTCGTTGAAATCGATGTGCGCTGCAAAACTCTGTCAAAGGAAGCACAAGAGAAGTCATTCAACTGATCCTTCTAATTTTTTTTAAGTCACCAAAATATAACAAGTCCTTCCTACTTACCGACCCATCTGCTCCGCAGTGCTCATAAAACGATGTGAAAATATTGAAAGCTATAAAGAAACGATACACAATAATTATTAATACAATAGTGGGAAAAATTACTGACTACTTCTCACCTACGTTCGTGAGGGACTGTAACGACTGAGACGAACAGAATGAAACGGAAAGTTAACTCGCGAAAAAAATCCGTTTCGGTTTTGCAAAGTTCGGGGTGAACGTTTACATGTAAAGGTGTGTGATATTTGCTGCGATTTTTGATGCGAATTCGAGGCGATTTTCCACTCTTTATGTGAATCTCACAAGGGAGCGCATCTAACTTAAATACTTACCGCTAAAACACCTACGACTTTTGCTACCTTCGAGAAGAAATGCACTAATCAAATGCAATCTCGCAGTAATAAATCGCCACAAAATGGCCGCAGTCTACAAGAGCGATTTGAAATCGCTTTAAAAATCACCCTTACACATGAGCCTTTAAGAGGGTGTTAACAAATACACATGTTACCTGTATGGCATCTAGCTCAGTTCCAATGCTCTTCTTGCCCTGATTTCCACCAATCTGAAATAAATAAATTCTGCTATTTTCAACCCTGCAGAAAGACATAAATTCCCTCTCAAGTGCTACGATAATCGACCAATGCCAACCCAACCTGCGGCAAGCAATTCACCAGAGCGGAAGAGGGCCTCCTACACAAGGGAAACACAGAGTGTGTCGATTCTCTCTTCTCTGACTCTGGAGGAAGTTTCCTCTCTCGGAAGAGAGAGAGAGAGAAGAGAGGAGTTCATTTTGCAAAAGTGTATTCTCTAGGGAAGGGTTGCTCCTTTTCTCCTGAATCCCTTTACCATCTTTCTCTTCTCTTCTTGAATATCAACTACCTCTCCTGTCACCTTATAACTGAACCAAAGCGCTATTTGGTATACCCTTCTTATTTGCACAGGCCGTTTCCGTTGTCTCGTTGATTATTTTGCAAATATTGTTCTGAAAAGGGTCACGGGTGCCTTCCCTAGGGTCATTTTGCGCTATTTCTGGCTGAACATCTATACTTTGAGACTATTTAACGCAGAATTAAAAAAAATTATTTCAAAATATAAACAAACTCCGTTATTATGTAGTGATGTGGAATCAAGTTGAAATACTTTGGTTACAACAAATATATCACAGCAAGGAAGCAGGCACAAAAATAACAAACCTCAATTCTGATATCTCCGGATTTTGTAACAACAGCTTTACACAGGGGCTCAACAAGAATAGTGCTGTAAAAAAAAAAAATCAAATTTTACCGTTACAAAGGCAACCGTGCCAGAGTGCCCGGATTTAAACAAATATTTCTCCGTTATTTTATGTTTAATATTTCTCATAGGGAAAACGACTTTTTAATAATAAGGAGCAACTGTCGTTGGTAGAAGTTATGCACTGGTTATGCTCTGCTCATCGTGATATTACAGACTAGGAGGACGAGATTGAGTACCATTATGAGTTTTCCAATGAAATTCGTGTTGCTCTTTTTATATATCACAGCAATCTGATCCCTAGCGTTTATTGCAAGCAACGGGAAAGATTTATAAATCAGGGAATTCCATTCCGAATTCGTACTGACATACCCACTCGATTTCGTACTTGTAGTCAAATCTAAAACCAGGACTTAACTTTCTTGAACATGTCTAAACGGTTTCATTGGTGTATCAGTAAAATTAAAGTCACGAAAATAACTTATCCTTACTAATCTGCAGGGCAGGCGACAAAAGAAAGGGCCTGCTTCTTTGGCCGGGGAACGAATAGAAGCGATCAAATGGAACTAAAACAGGTTTCAAGTTTACCGTCCGACTGATCGAGTGAACTTGCCCATACGGCGACTACTTAACGAATTTAACAAGTTTTAAAATGGTGCCACTTCCTATAGTCACCGGACTGACCTGGTTTTGCCTACGATGACAGCGGGTCCTTCTATTGTGTGGCCAGCGGATAACTCCTCAAGTAAGTAGATGTTGGTCTCATGAAAGCCATCCTCAAAATAACACTTTGATGCCTTTTGAAGTTTAAGAACAGACCGTTATTTGGTTGAATGGTCGCTAATCAATAGCAAAAACATTTCTAGAGTATATTTAATAGTTATTGAATGAGGCTGAGCACGATATACCCTGGGTGCCTATGATTTTGTTTTTGTCATCTTATTTCTGATAGTTCGCGACGAAGCCGTGAGCACGGTTTTACTTCATCCTAGGTATTTCCAGAACGGACCTCCGGAGCCAGGGTAAGCATGATATGAAGAATTATGCAGCTTGAGGAGGGCTTTATCCACCAAGCCCGAAGTCCGAGATGGATAACAGCTTCCACTTTTGTATTTGAAAGTCAAACTTTTTAAAACAGTGCTAAGCCCCTATCACCGTTCATCGGTGCTAAGCCCTATAATCAACCCTTTACCTTGAACAATTAACTCTCTCTGGTTTTCACATTTTTCCCAATAAATGATTCTTCACCAGGAGTATTGCGTTGTGTAAGAAACATGAGGCACCTACCTCATTTAGGAGTACCTAATCTAGTCATAACCTATAATACTTTCCTCCGCAGAAGCTAAATAATACCTTTTTCACAGGGGGAGGAGTAGTGGCTGTTGGCACTTCATGTGCTAATGATGTCTTTGAGTGCCCAGTGCCCCTCACTCTGATATCATCGACGAGGATCTGGCGGCTAGGGATAGTGAATCCAAACTCACGCATGTACCTATTGGCAAAGGAAACCAAAGTGTTTCTGGCTTCAAGGGTTTAAAGGGGCTATGACACGAGGATATTGCTGTTTCGCGACAATTCTGTACTGAAGTCATTACCGTAAATGCTCGAATTAGCGCCCCGCTTCGAATTAGCGCCCCTCCTAAGACTTAAAATTTGGAATAAGCGCCCCCCTTCTCGAGGTTCGGTACTCGGTACGATATACGAGACGTATACGGTACTTTTAATCAATGTGACATTCGAAATAGTACAAAATTAATGTTCTTCAAAGTCGTTCGGGTTTGCTTCTCATTTCCTCGATAGAAATGTCCATGTGAGCACATAGGTGCTCCACTTTCACAGGTGCTTCGTCTTGAGAACGTTGCAAGTTTCACAAAAAGTAATTTTCTATAGCGTTTTTTCAATTTTTTATGTTACAGTTTGGGTGAACTTGAAATACAGATAGTACCATTTTGAGGCCAAAAACTGATAAACGAAATAAGCGCCCCCCTTCGAATCAGCACCCCCCCTCTTGCCTTAGAAAATTAAACAAGCGCCGCGGGCGCTAATTCGAGCATTGACGGCAATTGAGTGACTCTCCTGTGAAGTTGTAAAGAAGAAATCGACCAAATTTCATCATGGAGAACTGACCACAGTATCTTTTTGGTGATTTTTGCAGGCAGGCATAGCAATCGAACTTAAAATAGCTGGAACAACTTTCAAATTTCAGTTCATGTCTACTCCTTACCATCCGTAGTGACAGACGACAGGAAATAGCTTCAATGCCTAAGATAATCTTCAATAACAAAACTGGACTATTATTTTTGGTATTCAATGGACGCGAGAAAAGTTTTAGCTTTTTAAAAAGATAGCAAACAGCATGACAATTTCCAACCTTTCATTAAAAGCTTGTCCAAAATCACCATGACGACAGACTTCTCCTGGCTGAAAAAAAAAGGCAGCTAAGAAATGTGCAGTAGACTGCAACAAGAGTAAACCTGGGTAAAGAAACTCAGTAAAAAATAACCAAGTGATACGTTATGAGAAAAAACTAACATTAACAATGCTTTCAAAAAGCTCATTTTCAGGACCATGGTTTCAACATCTTTGGAAGAGAATTTGCCAATTTGGTTCGACTTAAGTCGCAAGAAAAATTGTCCAGTGTGACAGAAATCATGAACACTTCTCGCCACGGTTTTATTGGAGAATGCAGGACCTTTGGTTCCAGTTCTTGAGGACAAATTTCTCGAACTTGTCCACTTTTACTATTTTCAATTTCTTGAGAACTTTAACGTCTAATGTATAAACCTCTTTCATTTTACTTACACATAAAAGAATGCAAGAAATATCAGTCAAGCAAAACAATGAAGACCTGAAGATTAAGATTTACCTGTGCATTGTCTTTGGGTATAGCGGTACACATGAGAGCACAATCTGTTCCGCTGTACCGCATGTGAAGAAAAGCTTCCGTGGAGATTTGACTCCTGAAAAAAAATGGACCGTTAAACAAGTGTATAATAGGGCATTATTTCCGAAAAAAATTCATTATTAGTATGAGAAATGTAGGCTATATGAAGTCTAGTCTAGAACATGATTGAAAACTGAAGGCAGCAGCTGAACAAAGTTTGGTGGAAGGTAAGGATTTAACAGGAACACATACTCGTCGAAAAATATACGGTGACCCACGGAGGTGAAGGAGCCAATTTGTACGGCCGATTAAAGAGCAAAATGTACCTTATGTTCAAACGTGCGTCGAACGAATGGTTTGCCTTAGATGCCGGAGTATCTGCTTCTTACTACGCGGAAAAAGAGACTTTCCCAGGAACAACTTTTCCCAGTTTCTTACGGGTAACAATCAAATATCTATTTCCCAGTTATCCTTTCACAATCCCCCCTCAGAGAGATACCTACAATCGGCGACAAAATTGTTGAGGCATTGCACTCAAATAGGGTAACTTCGGAGAACAAAAGAATTGAGGCATTGCAGACGATAACTAAAATTAGTACCGTAGATCCTTGTTCTGGACCCCCAACGGACTCAACGAAAAGAATTTCCCTTCAACCTGATTGGCGATCACGACAAACAAAACAAAGGCCTTTTTAACTGGCCAATCCCGTACCAAATTCCAGAACAAGGATTTCGGCGCTGTTTCGCAGACGGAGTTAACCGGAGTTTAATTTCGTCTGCGCGCAGGCTAGCCCCTCCCCTGCCCCCTCCATTCAAAGTTGGGGTGTTTGTTGGTTCCTATAGGTAGCTCGAATATGGGCAAAACACTCAGGGAGGGAATAGGGGAGGAAAAGCTATATTTCCTCCTTCTGAAGTTAGTAAAACGTAAAAAAGCCCAGTTTCGGGCGAAGTGCCTCAACTCACTTTGTCGCCGATTGTAGACGAATACTTCGTCCAGATAGTTTAATCAGTTGGGGCTATTGCAAAAAGGCCAGCGATAGCTTGAGACACTGACAGGATTGTTTATACGAGATCGAAGATCTATTGGGTGTATGTGTTTCTGTGATGTGTACCTGACCCAATTATGTCCCATCTCCCAAGAAAGGCCGCCCCACTTTCCCAGTTATCTAGGGTAACATTCACTCTTTTTCATTTTTGCTAAAATTTGTAATTAGTTGTGAAGTACCGTAAAATTCCGAAAATAAGCCCCTCCATGTATAAGCCCCCCAAACTCGTAACGCAAAAAACCCTCCGTTGAATCGCCCCTCCAAATATAAGCCCCCCCCCGGGGGGGGCTTGTACTTGGAAATTGCCCTCAAATACAAAAATAAAACAAAAAAACCGGTAAATTTCCTTCCAAGAAGAAGGCTAGCCAAATCGATTTTGAAACGCAAATTTCCCTCCGTACATAAGCCCCTCCGAATATAAGCCCCTCCAAAAATAAGCCCCTCAAAAAGGGCCTTTGAAAAATATAAGCCCCGGGGCTTATTTTCGGAATTTTACGGTAATTGATAGGTACAACTGATGAAGTTACCATTTCTCAGCTGTATTTCCGGGTTTTCAGATTGTGGGGACAACACAAAGAGATGGGAGCAGGAAAAAAAAGCAAGGGGGTGGGGTAGGGAGTGAGAGCTGAATGACCATCACAGGCCTCCCCTATCTCGCCCTCTCCCTCCTTATTTTATTCTGCTCTCTGACTTGGCGCCACACTCCACTATCTGAACGCCTGGACCAGGCACCTCTCAATTCTACTGCTCGATGCTTTGTCGCCGCTGTTCTGCAGTTAACTTACTTTTCAAATCCCTGGCTTTTCAATTCCTCGACGCACTTCTGTGTTAAGTGGTCAATCCTCTCATCAAGATAACTAAACGACCCTGTATTGTAAACAAGGAAAACAAAGTTTTTACATGAAAACCGTTAAACCCGACCATTCAAAAGTCAGATATGTGCAGCTCTGTGCTGAGACAATAGCTTCAAGAACCAAGAACGAAGAATTTTGGAAAACGGAAAAATGAAAAAACATTGTTGCTATCCTTTCTCATAATCAATTTACCTTTGTCATAAACACGTGCGCAAGGTTCCTGGGCCTCGTGCACCACATCTGCTAGAGCCAGTCCATATGCTGACAGGATACCAGCAAACCTGACAAACAATACACCATAACGAAAAAATCTGCCTCAAAAAAATTTTACAAGAGGAATTTTCCTAGAAATAGCTACTGGGTACCATAGTGTGCACTGTTACAGGTCCGTTTAGCAATGGGGTTAAAATGGAAAGACTGAAACAATTTGCGCGCATCGCCGAGCCAACGCGGCCCACGTGGCCGCAGCCTACCACAGTTTCCGTAGCTTTAGGGAGTATTACAACGCCCCCCAACCCCCGAAAGGGATGCCAGTTAATTCCAGGGTACCCCTGGAAGTATGTCGCTGGTTTTTCACCTGGGTGAAGAGAAACAAAGTGGAGAAAAGTTTATTGCCTAGGGAAAAAACGCGGTGAGACGGGTTGAACACGGACGGAACAAATAAAGTTATACGTCTGGAAAAGATTAACTGTTTTGTGGGTGTTAACTTGGGCGCAAGGACTCAGGTGTGAGGTATGCCACTTAAGACTTACCCCGACTGCCAATGCGTGCTTAAGAGGTGCATGTACGCTATGCAACATTTTTACCGCTATTCACATAAACCTACAATTCGCCTTATGTGCCATTCCACGTCGTTTACTTATCGTACATAAAACATCTTTAAGCATATAAATTTCCACTCACCGGTGAATGAAGACTGTTGACATTCCTAAAGACCTGGCAATAGAACACGCATGTTGGCCACCCGCTCCACCAAAACACGCAAGCACGTGCCGGGCGGTGTCGTGCCCTCTCGCCTCAGTTAGAGCTCTGATTGGTCGACACATGGTCTCGTTAGCAACAGTAATAAAACCCATGGCAACCTGCTCGACACTCATTGGTTCCTTTTTAGCACCTTCATCTTGACTTGACAGAAATTCGTTGACCTGGTAACAAATGTAATGTAAGTGTTACATGTATTGGTTTACCCAAGAAGCGCTTCGGAGTCCTCAAGAATTCGTTCGAACTGTTCGCGTAATCGACATAGAATCGGAATTGGAAGTGTTGGTGTTTGAGGCAAGGTAGACTTTTCACAGTCCTCTATTTTCCCGTAAGATCATCGAGATCGAGAGCTTTGCGTTACGGGCTGCCATCTCGCATGAGTGTCAAAACTACTAAGGCTATAATCCCCGACGCCCGCCCCCTCTGTACATTTGAAAATCAACAAAGCCGTGACGGTAAGACGCCGTATATCTAAATGATCTCACGAAAAAAAGGGGACTGTGAACAGTCTAGAGGCAAAGAGAAAACCGGAGAATTGAGAAAAACCTCTCGGAGCAAGGGCGATAATCAGAAACCACCTCAGCCCACATCTAGCGCTACCTTTCCTCCCACGGAGCAGAACAATTCAATAAAAATCTTAGCGGTAAGAAAATTTGTAATCTATTTTCACTTGTGAAACCACCTATCCAAGAAAAACTTCTAAACATAAGCAGTTGTCTTCCAGGATGGAAATTTCACTTGTTCTTTTAAGACTTCTTTGGGGTGTCCCCATGAAGCATAGCCTGCGCCACTGAGTTCGATTACGTCTGCGCACTTTCTTAAGGTAAGGTTTGGTCACGCAAATTATCAATTTCCATTACACAGAAGATGGATCACACCACTGCAAATTGCATTTTCAATGCAACCGCGCAGCTGTTAAACATATGCCGTTTCTAAATATAAGAGGGCACGAATGCTTTATCCTGGTGACCAGAACGCCATCCGCCTTTCTGGAGGGATGGCAACAACAACAACAACTTTATTACTGGAATAAGTGAAGGCAAGTAGAGTGCAAACAAAACAACATGAACAACAACAACAACAACAAATAAGCAAAAAAATGGAAAAAATAATCAAAATAAATCACCTCCTCTGTAAGCTTCTTGAAAGCAGCCCAAGATCCTTCAAAATCCAAAGGCAGGTCCTCATTTTTTCCAAAGATTTTCGGGAAGAATCTGCTCAAAGAAACGATAACAGAAAGAAAGAGTCGCTCTTGATTTTTGCATTTTCAATTTTGTATTGACAAAGGCGCAAAGTAACTAGATTGGTGGTTAACCTTTTTGAAAAAGAAACTAAAAGAATGAACTTACTCCGGAAGAATTCGTCCTAGCACCAAATTTGCATCTGTCACAGCAAGCGGGCCGCCTGAAAAACAAAAACCATAATGTAATTACACAACAAGTAAGGAAATTAGCACAAGAAACTACATGAAAAAATGTACCGTGTCTTTTTGCCCACCAAAATTAATACAGCTACTATGCAGAGTATCTTAAAAGAGTTTTTGAAATAAAAAATGCCAACTGGTACCATACATGATTTAAAGGACGCCCCCTCACAAATAAACCCCTCTTGTCTAAGAAACGACTTTCTCACGATTTCAAGTTTGTAAATTAGATGCCTCTCTCTAATAAACGCCCCCGGTCTAACAGACGCCGCCCATGCCAATTACTCCAAAATACTAAGGAATAGGAAAAAAAACATTATTCAATTTACTCAGTTCTTTTCTTGATTAGCGAAGGTTTGTGCATTGCATTTGGCTCAATGTCAAGTTCTTAAAAAGGAGAGGCTAATGATGACAGCACATAACCCTGAATAAGGATTCTGACATTGAGGTTGAGATCAGTGAAAGAATATCAATATGAATATCAAGCATGACAAGGGCTAGACGTATCAATTGATGGAGTGGAAATTTAAAAACCCTATTGATATTTTCGCCGGAAGCATATTAGTTTTGTTGAGCTTGCTACAGTCATGTGAATAAATCAGTGGCGGATCCAGGGGAGGGGGCCGGGGGGCCCGCCCCTCCCCCTTATTTTTAGACCAAAAAGAGGCCCGATGGGCCGAAAAAATTGTTTTTGAGACCGGTCCCCCTCCATTATCTCAGAGTCTGGACGACTGCCCCCACCCCCCTTTATCTAAAGGTCTGGATCCGCCACTGTAGATGACTCTACATTTTAAACGCCTTCTATCTACTAGAGGGAACCATTGACTACGGATCCGCGTTCGTCTCTTACGGAAACGAAATCGAGACGGGAGGAGTCCAGTTTCCCTGCCGAGATGCCCCTGATAAAATCAGAGGGGGCGGCTAATCAGCAGTCGCCCCTGATACCTCGAAAATTTGTGGCTTTGTACCACAGGCACACCAAGATGAGGATGCGTTAGTTCTGACGAACCCAATTAAACGCCTCCTTTGGACCCCTAAAATCAAATAAATGCCCCGAGTATCCATTAGATCATTTGTGGTAGTAATACTAAGAAGAAAATCGTTGTTTACCTTTCCTATAGCATACAGGTCCCGGATGGGCGCTAGCTGATTCAGGTCCAACAACAAACAGTCCCGACCTGAAAAACAGGCGCGATCCACCCCCTGCTGCTACAGTGTTAATATCTAGCTGTTAAGGGAACAGAATCCACCATTAGTGGTTTATTTGGAAAAGTAACTATGAATAAAAGAGTGCAGTTAGTTAAAACTGGTCAAAAACGGTTCAATAAGGACATGAAAATAATCATTTCACTTACTTGTGGTGCTTGTATGGTGATTCCAGCTGTTGTTGTCTCAAACACGTGTTCAAAATGACCAGCAAAACGAGACACATCGGTAGACGTTCCTGAGATTACCAGAGAAATTAACGATGAAGTTAAAGCTTCTGTAATGTTTATCTTACTATGTCTAGTCTATTTGCACATCTGTTTTTTGGAAAAGTTGTTGGGCAGAAGTAAGAGGTAGTGCCGTCAAGCTTCACCATTATGATCCCTAAGGTTGCTCCTGTGGACTGGATTGCACCAAGGTCTTATCTCATGCTAGACTACTTCTCCAGCTACATATATACTCGGCTCAACAAAACACTCACGTTGTGTGAGCCCCTTACACTGTATACAAGGGCAAAGACATATTACCCCATCATTCTTTTAAGCACCGATCAGCATGGCATAGCCTGGTATGCAAGAATTTCACAGAAGATGGCTGATTTCATCATTTACTACAATAGCAGCAGTGGAATGGGGATCATAAAATACTCACATCTACTAGTGGACAGCAAGACAGCGATGATTAATATAATCTTCTTAAATTTGTTTTGTAATTGAAATGATCATTTATAATACAAACTCATTAAGTCTCCGAGTCCCACATTACCTCCCATGTCAAATCCAATAACTGGCTGATCAGTCTCTCTCTCAAAAGTTGTCATTGCATAGCCAACCTGGGTAATTAAACCATCCACAGTATTAAGTGAAAATATTGCTGGCTTTAGTTTGAGGGGAGGTTTACTTAAAAGGCTTTTCTGACTTTGTTAAAAATACACTAAGAATTTTCAGCAGTTCATTTCATGAGCAAAACTGTAGTAATACATATAATATTGTTGATTTTGGCAGCATTTCACCAAGAATGATTGGATTTCAATTTAAGAAAACAAAGCCACCTCTGTCAGGTTCAACACTTGCACCAAACAGTTCATACATGCAGTTTTGGAGAAGTCATGTTATCACAAATGGATAAGTAAATAACTATTCCCTTTCAAAGAATTCCAGGAATAGCATTAATAATTATTATCTTTACTTCTAGATGTTCAAGAAAAGCTTGCAACATTAAATTAACTATAATTTCTTTTCACGTTTTATTGTTAGCATGGGGCAGTGGGGGGTGGGGGTGGGGAGTTGGGGGTACTCCCTATAATGGCCAATACAAGAAGGTTGTACCCAAAAGGGGTAACTTTTTCAGGCTTCAGTTATATGAAAGGGTAGGGATTTTACTAAATGAAGTATAGAGAAGCGTAAGGAAATCTGTCATTTCTGACTATAAAAAGGCCCTAACAGGTGTATGTCGTGTTCGAAAGAGACAAGAAAACATTCTGGTTTTGTGATTTATCAGTAGTTAAAAGACAGTGCATTTAAAACAATTGAAAGAGATGTAAAGTTCTAAACTAGGCAGTGAAAGGGGTATCGTTTATAAGAGTAGGGGATTGGACCTCTCAGAGGAGCCTCCACATGTAAAACTCTATTGAGTACCCTCCCCTAGGGTCCACCACAAAAATTTTAAGATGTGTGCTTTAGCTAAATTAATAGATCTTAACCTTACCACACCTCCTGCTGGTCCAGAAAGAATAGCCCTTGATCCATAAAACCTGAGACAGATGTGTACAAAACTCATAATCATGTGACATCAACTTGCGTAAATATATTTCCCAGCCAAATTGCATACATATTTGCTTGCTTTTAAAAGGCAGTTACAATGCTCTTGAGTAGCTGTTGCTGTTGTGGAGATAGAGGAGGCCAATTGAGAGAGGTTAAAACAAGAGGTTTGTGGCAGAATTGTCAATTCTGCAGTGCCCAAGATGTGATTGCATCCAGTCACTTAAAGAGAAATTTCTGCAGCTCTCTAGCAGGGCTGTCATTATGAGGCCAGGGCCGGGGACTTCCCCTGGCTACTATGAATGTGGTCATTGGCTACTTTCATAGGAAAGAAGAATAAAAAGGAATCCCTATCTGTTTGTTGCCCCACCTTCTTGTTGTATTTACCCCGCAACTTGAAATTTTGGTGACAGCCCTGCTCTGGTTGTGGTAGTATAAAATTTTATTAATAAGCACAACATGTTGTATGTTCAAAATTATTGATATCAAATTTTAACTCACTTGGCTACAGGAGTCAGACCTCCATCAGACTGCATGAAAAGAACTTTTTCCTTGTTGGAAGAGAAAAGACCAAAATATGTTTTTTTTCTTATTTTGACAACCTCGGCCCAGTTGCTCGAGCATGGTTAGCGTTAACCAGCGTAAAATACCTTGACAACGTATTGGTTTTGATACTGCTTAACCAATGGTTAAAGCTAACCATGCTTTGAGCAACTCAACCCTCATTGTTAAATTAAGGTTCAGGAATATTTTTAATGTGACCGCTAAACTATAACTAATAAAAGTTTAGTAACTAACAGATTTATTTTCACTTCCTATAAGGTTTTTTGTGTGGTATTTGTACAGATATACCACTACATGAGAAATTTCTGCAATTTGATTGGCTTAGAGCAGTGGTATTTCAGCTTAATTTGAAATACCTACATGTGAAAATCAAGGCTGTGCTCTTTGGAAAATTGAAGGGAGCCCAGTGCTCTGAAACTGTAAAATCTAGGGTGCCCAGCAAATGATTTGTATGAAAAATCTGAGATTTTCTAGTTGCCCGAGGGCAAAAGTTAGGTGCCAGGGGCCACCATGCTCTGATAGAGCACAGCCCTGAAAATTACAAACCTTTTGCTGGTAGTGGTATAAACAAATAATAGCATGATTTGTATGTGATATTTGGCATAAATACCACTCGTGATATTTCAAAATTGTCTCAAGTTTCACTTGCCTAACGGCTCGTGAAATTACGTTATATTAACAATTTCCAAATATCACTCGTGGTATTTCTGCCAAATATCACTACAAATCATGCTATTACCTATACAAAATGTAAAACACCAACAGAGGCTTCAATAACCTTCGGGTTAGCTATGTAAGCCTCTTAATTAATTAGTATCTGATAGTTTAAGACCACTCTGACTAGTAAGAATTCAGTTTACAATTTTGTCAAGACATTTAAGGCAAATTACAGTGGCATGCCAGTTGAACCCAATTCACTGTTGCAACACATAACCCCATGCATCCACACACATATCCATTTTTGTTTGAAAATGGAGATTTTTATCTCCAGTTTGGCCTACCATCCACACGTATACAGTGAAAACAGTCACCGAAAACACATCTTTTCAAAAACACTCTCCAGAGTAGGGTTTTTGAAAACGCTGGCTTCTCATTTACGTGTGGACAGACAAAAATGGAGGTTTTCAAATATGTTGATGTCATACTTCAAGCATGACGCATGCTTCAAAAGGGATGCTCTTGTATTTCCATTGTTTCAGCTTTTTTGTGTGGACAGGCGAAAATGATTTGAATATGCTACGTGTGGATGCATATTTTTTGAAAAGGGAGGATATCCTGATGCATGTGGATGGGGCCATAATAGATGTATTGATCATTGCAAGATATTCCAAGATTTGGTATCCCAAGATACCACTCTTTTTCCAGAATACAAATTCACCCTGTTTGCCATAACACATACTTCAATACCCTTTTTGAAACCAGCAGTAAATCCTCGAATGTATTTCTTGATACATGGAGTCAAATAGGCATCTGCAGAGGCTACAATACAAAAAAAAATTAATATTCATGGAAATTAAGCATCATCATGTACAGTGGGGTGAGAACTTTAAACAGAAAATCTACCTGAAAAACAAGGTAGTCAGTATTATATCGATTTTTTTATGAAATATTTTCTCTTTTACTCTAGATTCATTCCACAGCTATATACAAACTAAGAAAAATGACAACAAGATCAAACTACAGTAGTTTGAAATTTTTAATCCAAACAGAAAGCTGCACCCATTTTGGGTAAAGATTACTGTTAGTGCACAAGTAGATCACCATATCAGAATGTTTAATTTACCTGTATACCCTCTAGGCACAACCCTCACCATGGGCATTATTGTTGATGACAGCGACACCTGCTCAAAACCCATTTCCAGAGCAATTTTACCAACTTCTTTCTCATGCACATCATACCTGAAAAAAAGTAGCAGTTCTTGTAAAATTATATACATTTCTAAGACCTTAACACAGAGGTCAACATCATTAATTCTTAACCCTTTAGGCCCAGAATTTTCACATACAAATTATCCAGACGGGTCTCCATACAGATCAAAGCATTTTCCTTTGATATTCATTTTAATAATTTTCATAACCTTCTCTCTTAATCACTTTATTGAAATTGTCAGGAGAAATTGAAATGGGTTTCTCTTCAAACTTAAGAGGGTTAATACATTTATTTAGGAGGTAGCAGGAATTAAGGGCATGATCACTGAGAGAGAACCCTAAAAATTGTGGCATGCATTAATGTCACCACTAGAAGAACAGTGTGGAAATATGGAAATTAGGAAAGTTCACTATATTCTTAACAATTTATTAATTATTTAACACAAAATCAGATACCAGTACCTACATGTATGAATGCATTAATACAACAGCCAAACTCTTGATCCCCTTGTCAAGGACTCTCTGTAATAAATAATTAACAAATTATGTTATTTCAGGGTTGTATCATAGTTAATAGAGGAGACTGGTTATGAAAAGCGGCAAACATCAATGATAAAAACAACAGTGCTGCAGTTTATGTTCAAAGCACCGTGAAAGTGCACAATCCTTTGTTTTCTGTTGGCAAATTGTTACGGAATAAATTAATGCAACGTTTTTATTGGTCAATACAATTAAAATGATAGGAATTCTTTTGAACGTTGTGCACTTTCAGGTCCACAAAAACATATAACAAAGGAGTCTGACGGGTTTCATAACCATTCCACTCAATTAACTATGGTTGTATGAATGAAAATAATGAAAACCACAATCTTCGATTTAAGATTAGGTATCTATATAGCTAATATATCTCAGCTTTCAAAGAAAGTAGTGTCCGATAGCCTGGGGCTAGTGGATTTTGCTATGGAGCTAGTGAATTCTGTTTTTAACTGACAGGCAAGTGATATTTTTTGAGGAATTTGAATAACAGAAGAACTGTGAAATTAATTCTGCTCATCAAAAAGCTTTTAGGGCTAGTTGAAAATGACATCAGGGCTAGTACATGTAAATGCTAGCTTCAACTTGCCCAAATGGCAAGCTGTAAAAATGATTTTTTTTGCACCCTGTATACCCACATTATTTTAATCTAATGCCAACAACCTATTACTTTGTTCATAATAATATTCAGTTACCTGGAGGTCCTGTCTAAGCTGTTCTTTATCTAAGGGTTCCCATTCCTCAAGCTAAAGGGAAATCAAAACTTGTGTCAAATAAAACACTAACTGCAACAACTTGTACTAATTAAATAATAATTCTTTCAATTACCTTAACACAATTAAAATTTTAGATCTCCCAAGCTACTTTTAAGAGCCATCAAGTAATAAAAACCCCTGCAGAGAAAACCTTGGGAATTTGTTAATAGGTCAACCACCTTAGCATGGTCGTCGTAGATTATATACAGAGCTTACATGTATGACCAGTTACTGTACCATGTATGTTAGGGCACAGTTTTGCCATTATTCAACACAAGATTTAACTGAAAGTATAGCATCCCTGGGCATGACACAGGCAACCAGTAAAAAAGGAAAAAAAATTTTTTTTTTTTCGTAAAAATTTACTTAACAATAATAATAGATCAAATTTGATTCCAGGTAGAAAATATTTTAATCAAGGTAGGTTCTGAAATAGTTGAGAATTAACCTAGACCTACAATCCTCGTCTCATTAAGTTGGGACACCCTGTGCTTTACCCTGTGCTCCTTCCCTCCCAGTGTTGATTTTTTCCTTTTGACATCCCAACTCAAAAAAACAAACATTGAGGGGGGAGAAAATACCACTGCTCTCCCAACTAATGTCACAAGTATTGTAAGTTGAATCAAAATCAACACAAAATCAAATAATTTTACAATTTATTGTACAACGTAACAAAAATGATTTTGCTGTTTTACAGCCATGTGCTACCATAAAGGTCTGATACATCTGCCACTACGACTTGACTCTCTTTAACAATAAAGTATTGCAGTAGTATTAATTACCACAAGCCATACCTTTTCTCCTGTACTTCCAGTGACAAAATTACTGTTTTCAGGTCTTTGAATCTCACTGTCGTCTTGAAATAAAACCAATCTTCCTTTAACTACAATAACATCTTCATGTAACACCTCTGGACATATTACTTTCTGCAAAACATTTTATTAAAATATCATTCTGCAGTCACCTACAGTGTATGCCACAAAATAGTTTGCAATAATAGGGGTTTTACTCCATCATACCAGCAGGCCCAAAATGGTTTGGTAGAGTCGCTGCCTACTTTACTGGTATTTTATATTGTCAAGATGCACATATCTAATGTGTGTAGCTGGACAGTCTACCTATAGAGTGGAAAGAATCAATCAATCAATCAATAATTGATTGATTGTCCTAAAATCTAGGATAAACATTGCCACCCCCTGTGCAAGGTAAGCTGGAATAGAACAGAAACCAGGAGTATATAGATTCAGCAAGGGCTAAAAGCGAAGCTCTGGTTAATACTTATAAACGAAAAAGTTAAATCGTGTAATGCTAAACGGAGATGACAATGAAAATGGCTTCAAGACTAATAGATCTAATTAGCAAAAAAACAAATTGAACATGCAGCACACTTTTTCTTCTAATTAGCAAAAAGCAAATTTGCACGTGCAGCACGCTTTTTTGTCTTTCCCTTGCCACTGTTTTGCACGACTACAAAGTGACTAAAACGTCAAACTTCCTAGTTACACATTATTTTTACGGAGGAATTGTCGCATGTGTTTACCCAATATTTTCTTTCCTGTGTTCAAGTTCGCTTTTATTTTTCACCGCCGCTCATTTTCACCTTGCTGGCTGCTAGCATTTCTCATTTTCTCACCGCCGCTTTGAATTTCTATGAGGGTTAATTGTTCGTCTCCTTTGTTTTCAATAACTCGCTCTAGCTAGCTCGTTCTCTGTTATCCACATCAGTGTAAACATAAAAAATAACGCCAAAAAGACATGACTTTGTTGTTGTTTTTTCTTTCTAAAAGTCCAGGCGGCCATGTGATTTCCTTCCAAATAAAACTTTGAATTGCATTTGGGTTGCCATACCTGCTGATTGAGTTATTTTACACTGGTATGCCTGTGGTGCGGACGGATGGTCGCTCGCTCAGTGTACGGTCACGTGATTACCAAATTTTCTCGGATAGGTAGATTAACACATTTCCTTAGTTATGGGGCTCCGCCAAAGCGTGGCGCTTCACGCCACGCGTGGAGCTCCACTAATATTTTGGGGATACTAACTCTAAGATAATGCCAAGTATACAAAGACACAAAAACTTTCCATGAACACCTGGACAATACATCAACATTTCAATGAAAGTAGAAAGAAAGACAAAAAACAGAGGAAGAATGTATTACCCAGAGGCAGACAGACAATGGAAATAAAACAGGAGAATGCAAAATGTCCATATAACATTAACAGAGGTGCCCATAAAGAGTTATGGATTTAATAAACTGACAAATGCCAGGAACTATTCCAAGGTGTCTGTTTTAGGTGTAGATGCCTATTCATTAAGAGCAAAGCTTAACTGAATAATAAACTATTACAATCTCTCACTCACTAGGTCAAATATATTTGGTCTTGTCTGATTTCCAATGTGGAGAAGATCATGAAATCCTTCAGTTATAACCAGCGCCATTCTTTCTCCTTTCCTTTCCAACAAAGCGTTAGTGGCAACAGTTGTACCCATTCTGATCCAGTCAATGTATTTAGGATCTATTGGTTCATTTGCCGGCATCTTTACTCCAGTCACCTTGGAAAAATAAATGACATAATCTAAATAATTATAATCACAGAACTCTTTAGGGTCTTGCATTTGTGCAAAATTGTTCCCTCAACATCCACCCTCCAACTACCCATGTGGAACCATGTCCCATGTACAACACACATCACAACATTTATCACAGACATAGACAACTGACAGTCAAACAACAAAACCATGAACACTTGAAATATTTCAGGAATGTTGATTGTGTTGTGACCAATCACAGAAGAGATCAAGACATGTGAGCTTGCCACAAAACCACAAACTAATTAATGAGGAGAGTCAGTGGTCAGTCAGGCAAGATGGTACCTTACCAAGTAATCATTTATTAATAATCTAAGTTAGGGTGCCCTATCTTTTTAGTCCTCAATGGTTATTATGGGCAGCCTGTACTCTCTCGATGTTTTAAAGTAATCTTTTTTTTGTATCATGGAAATCGATGTAGGGTACAAATAAAGTTGTTGTTGTTGTTGTTCTTGTTCTTGCTTGTGGTTTAGTTTCCCACACCTGATTGGCTTTTTCTTGGAACACAATACATGTAACACTCCAGAGATAAATTATTTTATTTGTAAACAGTTTTCCTGGGTTTGACTGTAACACCTACATGTACTGTAACTAAAAATTATCAATAAGCATGATTCCTTTAAACTGCTAGAGGAAAGTAACTTTCATTGGAAAATTGACCTTAGTGAAAATCTTGCTCTGATACCCACAACTTCCTCAGGGTTGTTCCCAAAAACATTCCCGCTGAAATAGAGAACAGCCATTGGCACAACCATACATTTTAGGCAAGTCAATGGGCCTAGGAGGAGGGGGGCTTCAGTGCCAAATCCAGACCTTGAGATAAGGGGGGAGAGTGGGGGCGGGGGGCAGTCATCCAGACCCTTAGTTAAGGGGGACCCAGTCTCCCCCCCAAAAAAAATTTTTTTGGCACTTCGGACCTCAGTTTGGTCCAAAAAATTAATAAGGGGTCCCCCGGGCCCCTCGCCTGGATCCACCACTGGGCTTACTCTCTATAACGGCGTACAGGGTGTATCAGAAAGATTTCCCCAAAAGTCAACTAATTCACATTAAAGAGATGGACAAGTTACAGCAGGTAAATAGGATCCTGTGTTCTTTTTTAGGTGTGTGAAGGGGTAACCATTTGATAATTGATGGTATATGATAGCGGTACCTTCTCTGTCAAGTGGTAATTTGATAGGGTATTCTTGAGGGAGAGACTGTGTGAGTCTCACCCTTCCCTCCCGTGCAGTTTACAATCATATTTTAAAAATGTTGCACCAACTATTGAGGGTGTTGTGACACTTCTGGTCACACACTTTATTTAAACCAGACATTTATCAGTAATCTGGTTAAGGCTTTATACTTCCGCAGGGTTGTCATTAAGAGCCGGGGGCCGGGGATTTTCCCCGGCTACTAAGAGAGTGGCCCCCGGCTACTTTTATTGGAAAACAGAAGAAAAATAGAACCAAAAGAAATCCCTAGCCGTTTGATTACCCGCCTACTTGTTGTGTTTATCCGGCAACTTGAAATCTTAGTGACAACCCTGCTTCCGGAACCATGTACTGGGAGTCGTCGTGGTCTGCGTAGAATATAATAATATATTGAGGTGCGCACGCTCGGCCAACCCAGTACCCATCATTCAACAAGAAAAATCTTATAAATAAATCAACATATGTATGAGTTGCGTTAAAACTTTTTTTCATAAACACTATTTTAATATTCCTTTGACTTTCTTTTATTCGGATATAACTTACTGTGAGAGTTGTGGTCACCATTATTTAATATCAAGTGCCTTCTGTTAAAATTCAATTTTCCTGTCAAGGACGGACGCTCACTAGCTAATCTCGCGGGCGGTCCTTCGTCACTTTTAGACTAATAAATTAGCATCACATTACGATTTACCTGTTCCAGAATTCTTCTTATTCCTTCTCTCGGTGCATCAGGATATGCAGGATCTACAGAAAGCAGTTTCATTACTCTTACTTCTCCGTTTGGACATTCTGAATAAACGTCCGTGAAAGTTCCTCCTCGATCGATCGCAAATCTAAATTTTTCTTTATGAAGAGATTCTTCGTTACTTGACATCCTTGCAATTCAGGCCTACTTTGAGATTATGTCACTAGAAGTACAGAAAAATCAGAGCAAAAGCTTTCGGCTGATCAAGACGAACAAAAATACAACTCCATTGTGAAGGCTCCAGTGAACAGTCCCGCGTTCTTATGCGTTTTCCACTAACTGGTCGCGTGACTCTACGTCATATCTGACCATTCGCCATTGGGCGCGTGACAAACACGAGTTCACGCAATGTTCCACTGAAGACAAAGCAAAATTTACAAAGAAAGTTTACTCTCTTTACATTCCTAGTTATTTTTAAAGTAATATGCGCGGATTTGAAGAGGAATATTGTACGGAAAGGTTTTTTAATACAAGGCTTCTAATCGAAACTTGTTTACCCAGAATAAAAAACATATTACACGACAGGAATAACCAGTTATGGTAACAACGCAAACAACAATAAACAGCAATAAAACAAGTAACAACTCGTGATATAATTATGATCTCGTGATCGGAATGCCAGCAGTTTGTTTTTACGGCTTTGTACCCCGTTACCTAGCTAGCCTGTTCCAGGCGTTCAGATCGCGGAGACCCCGGCTTTTTTGTCACACTACACTGGTATCCGAACGCTTGGAACAGGCCAGTAACTAGCCTGCGTAGCAGGCGACGCGAAAGGAGAGGGGGGCGCGGAGGCCCTTGAAAATCGTTTTTACTCGCTTTCTGAGAGAGCGGAAAATTCCTATTGGTAATGAGGCCCCCAAGGGGATACGTGTTCGCGTTAGGCGAGAAAACTGTCAATCAAAGAAAACACTAGCCTGAATTTCACACGATTACGTCGAGTCGTTTTCTCCCCTGAGGGAGTAAAAACGACTCGAAGAGATCGTCTGAAATTCAGGTTAAGAAAACACGAGATCGTTTGTAAAAGGGAACCTCCACTTCAACAAAAAGATAACTTTAAATCACAGGAAATAACTGTTACAGTCAAGTCAATCTAAAATATTTTTAAAGAAAGCGTTTGTATCCCGAAAGAAATAACTTTTAGATTCGCCTATTTTTGTTTTCAAATTTTGCGGACGTCGCCATCTTGAATAATTGTGACGTGTAATGGTTGCCCTATTGTTATTAAACAAAAGCTCTTTGTGTCAGAACAATAGAGCAACCGTAACACGTCACAATTATTCAAGATGGCGGCGCCCGCGAAATTTGAAAGTGAAAATAAGCGATTTTAAAATTCACTTTTCCTGATGTAAACACTTTTTTTAAGACAAATTTCGAACAAATTTGTTTATCAACATAATTTTATTCGATTTAAACTTATTCTGTAGTAAGAGTGGAGGTTTCCTTAAACTGGTAATACAATACAAAACAGCGGAGGTCTTATTACATCACAAAATGGTATAATGGTAGATCAGATCTTGGAGTTCACTAATTCAATGGGACTAAGTAGTTGTTACTGCTGCGTAGTAGGCGCTTGGAAGTAACTGGCGCAAGAAGCCTCGCGCGTCCCGTTCTTTCTTGCACCCATTTCTTCCAAGCGCCTTCACCTGCAACACAGGCTAGTTACCAAGGAGCTTCTTACCATTACTGATGTCAAACAAGTCAAATAATACAGCACTTCTTTAAGAGGGCCAGTCCACCCTCCCCCTCACACATACACACTTTTTCTTGAAAATGTAAGAGGAAAGTCTCCTCAGCCTTCCTCCTTCGAAGACGTTAATCAACCCCATCCCCAACTTTGAAAAAAAATTCCGCCGCCTGCCCCTCATGAAACGGAAATACACCCTGTCTCGCTTACTGAACTGCCTCATACCTTGCCTAGTCCGTGTACAACGTTTTCCAAGTCCCTCTCTGTAAACTTACATTTTCACTTTGACCACGTGGCCCAGAACGCTTTTAACACGCGGAATAATGAGGCCTAGGGACTAGGCAACCTCGTACCCAGGGACATTCTTGCGGATTCGAGAGCGACTGGAGCGATTTTGATTCCGAGCTAGGTATCATGGGAAAGGCGGAGAGAAAAACATCTTATTTTTCTCCCCCACCCTTTCTAGGCTAACAGATGGTTGACTAGGGGCCACAACATTTGCAAGGTATTCAAAATGGATCAGTTACCTCAAGAATATTATTGATAAAAGATTTTAATTTGCACTTCCTTGCCGTTTTCTGTTCATTAAAACAAGTATGTTAGTTTCATCCAGTTCTTACTCACAATGCCATAGAGGTAAAAGCGGCAGAACTTACTAACTAAAAAGTGCTTTGGAACAAAAAAAGGAATCGGTTCCAAAGCAACTCTACAGGTGAATTAAACTAAACATTTGCCAAAAGGTAAATCTATTGTACAGCAACTGTTGCTGGTGTTAAACTGATGAGACTGACGCAAAAACTAAATAAAAAAGGTGACAGTGTTGTCGTTTTGTAAGGCTGTTATCTCTCCTGAGCTGCCGTTATATTTAATTAAGTATTTGTTGCTTGTTTTTGTTTTTCATTGTCTTGAAATGTTCTAAAACGCCAAGGTTTTTTTTACCTAATATGTTAATAGTCATCAGCTATGATGAACCGTAACACTTCAGTTTTCCAAGAGTATGGTAACCTTGATTGACGCTGTCCCCTGCATCACCAAACCTGAGCTGTTTTACTGGAAGCTTTGTCTTGTCAGTCAGGAGACCGCTGTCTTCACGCCATACGTTGTCATTCTTATCACAGTTACAGCTATATCTGGGGTCTTCGCATGAGTTGGTCATCCCACATGCGCACTTATCACTGACAGATGCTCCACCCCAGTACATCATTCTAGAAGAATCACGTGACACCCACCAAGCGTATCCGTACCTTAACATGATCGAATCATAACACTCATACTTGATAAACTGCTCACAGTGTGAGGAGACTCTGGTCAGACTTGCCAGCTGAGACAGACTCGCTCCGGTGTAATGAATGTCACGTGAATAACTACCTTTACCTCCCCAACCGAGACCATCACGCACCCTTGTTCTGCTCTCACTGTCGTGACTGATGACTGTCACACCAACTCCATTCTTGTCAGCCATATCACAATATACAGTAAAGGGTGCCAGGCCTCCCACACCATCTGGATCAATGACATAACCTCCGCTTACACTGCTGACGTGTTTTCTTATCACAGAACAGGAATCAATTGTAACAGGAGTGTTAAAGCGAAACTTCTAGAACTTAGGGTTTTCTTGTTTTTTTTTTGTTCGCGTCTACTTGCAATTAGTTGTAATTGTTTATAGTTTTCTTTTGTTATGTTGTTTACTTTCTTTTTGGTGTCACCATCGTTGCGTAATGTTACGTAATCTGTCAAGTTTTTTGGTATAAACTTAGTCTTGTCGGTCAGTGTTTTTTACAGTTTTTATCGGTCAAGAGCAGCTCATTCCTTTTAACGTTAAGTCAAGAAACCGTTAAGGTAAATTTTAGTCATACGCCATTTGTACGCTTTTCAGTTTTCTTTGATGTATTTGTTATTTTGTACTGATTTCTACACTTTTCGTAATTTCGTATTCTTTGTATTTTTGGTTGTACAGTACCGTAGGAGTGTGATTTCTAAAATAAAGCGGTTGGACACTAATACGCGTGACTTCGGTTACAAGGAGAATTTACTTAAAAACGCCGTTTACTCGAAACCCATACCACAAATCCACCTTACAAATTATTAGGCAATAATCAGGAGGTGTTGTGCTACCAAACTGCGTTATCCAACCTTTTCTGACCCGTGGGTTGAACGAAACGACAATTTTCCGACCTCGGCTACAGGACTAAAATAAAAAAAGGTGACAGTGTTGTCGTTTTTTTCTACGCGATATGTTAATGGTTATCATCTATGATGAGCCGTAACACTTCAGTTTTCCAAGACTATGATAACCGATATCACCCGAGCTGCCTGCATCCCCAAACCTGAGCTTTTTTACTGGAAGCTTTGTCTTGTCAGTCAGGAGACCGCTGTCTTCACGCCATACACCGTCATTCTTATCACAGTTACAGCCAAGACTGGAGTCTGCGCATGAGTTGGTCATCCCACATGCGCACTTTCCATCGACAGATGCTCCACCCAAGTACGTCATCTTAGAAGAATCACGTGACACCCACCAAGCGAATCCACCGTACCCAAATATGACCGAGCCATAACACTCATACTTGATAAACTGTTCACAGTGTGAGGAGACTCTGGTCAGACTTGCCAGCTGAGACAGACTCACCCCAGTGTAATGAATGTCACGTGAATAACTACCTTTACCTCCCCGACCGAGACCATCACGCACCTTTGTTCTGCTCTCACTGTCGTGACTGATGACTGTCACACCAACTCCATTCTTGTCAGCCATATCACAATATACAGTAAAGGGTGCCAGGCCTCCCTCGCCATCTGGATCAATGACATAACCTCCGCTTACACTGCTGACGTGTTTTCTTATCACAGAACAGGAATCAATTGTAACAGGAGAATTTACTTTGACTTTAGCTTCTATTTTTGTAAGAGCATTGGTGGCCCTACAAGTGTAAGATCCTTGGTGTGCCTTTTTGATGTTAGTAAGAGCTAGAGAGCCATTCGTAAGGACATTCGAGGATACTGAAAGTTGCGACATTCCATCTTTTGTCCAGGTAATTGAGGGTCTTAGGTCACTCTCGGCCACGCACGGAAAAAGGAGCGTGGAACCAATGAAAGGTGTCACCGTTCGGGGAGGGAGATCTTTAAATCGCAGAGGAGAGAAAACCATCAGATGAGCCGTGTCTGATGCTGATCCCAGAATATTTTCTGCCTTACAAATGTATATTCTCCTGTCTTTCTTTGTTACATTGTGGATCGTCAGAGTACCGTGTACCACTTTATTTCTTCCTTTCGGCAAAGAACCGATCGACTTAGACCACCTGATACTGGGTTGCGGCTGACCAGTAGCAGTGCAGACAATAGTAATGTTTTGTTTCTCCTCTGTCATTAATGTTTGGGATGACAAAGAGATCTGAGGAGTAACTGCCAAAAAAAATAAATCATAAAAAAAAATATTGCACTCGGCGTTCATGTAAACTGCAGTAAAACAAGCTTAGCCCTGCTAAGTACAAACAGGACCCCCTGGGTCGAATATGTAATAGAAGTCTAACTTAGAACGCGGTGCAAGAAATCATTGGACTTCCAAATCTCTTCCAAACTGGGTTTAAAGAAGATAAAAATACTCCTTTCGTCCAACCTCCATGAACGGAGTCAAGATAAAAGCATCGGGCAAAGTGTTTTTAAAATAACCGGCCCTTTGCTTTCAAGTAGTAAATGTTCAGAAAGTTTCGAAAGTTTTTTATGAATACCATCAAATAAAACATGGGGATTAAATCATCTCGTGGGAGATGAAGAGATACAAATGAATTATTCCTTTTTGTAATAAAAAAAGCAAAACATAGACAATAATAAACGTAAGACGATTTTTCTGCTATGTGATATTGCAGTGTTTACCTCCTTTAATTTGTTACATATGCCTTTTAATCAACGCGATGTGCCGTCAACTTTATTACAAAAATGGGTCTATAATTAAAGGCCATATAATAACTATGCTCCAAGGCACGGTGAGCTAGGGGAAAAAAAGGGCAATGTCTACTCAAGTGGCGTGCTTTAGTGCAGGCCAGATCTTAGCAAATATGACTATATATGATAAGGACTAATAAAATTGAAAGGATAATTGCTAAATATAAACTTACAATGAACAATAATTTTCGCTGTAGCGTTCACGCTTCCCAGCAAATTTTCAGCTCTGCAGCTGTAGTCGCCCTCGTCTCCAGGCCTGACGTCTTTCACAGTCAAAACGCCACTGGATTCCACAACATGACGCCCCACGGAAAGTGATGAGTTCAGCTTAGACCAAGTGACTTTTGGTGATGGATTACTGTCGGCTGTACATTTTAAGATGGCTGTCTGACTTTCATTGACTGTGGTTTCAACAGGACGCTGCAGCAGAGATGGAGCTGAGATGGACTGGCCCGGCTCACCTTTTACGCCTTTCTCGCCTGGCGGACCCCGAGGCCCCACCTGACCAGGGTCACCCGAAACTCCAAGATCCCCCTTTAAACCCAATGGTCCTTGTGGTCCAACTGGTCCATGTTTACCAGGAGGCCCCTCAGACCCGGGTCTCCCTGGGGGACCTGGTCTTCCTCGGATACCAGGCCTTCCTCGTCGTCCTGTGTTACCTTTTGGTCCTGAGCGGCAAAGCGTTTTATCTTTAGCACAGATTTGGTTCTGTAACAGTCGCAGCTCTTCTTTAATCAGCATTTTTACATTGGAGGTTGTTTGTGCGGATTTCTGTTGTGATTTAACAGGCGATGCACGCTTTTGTCTTGAGTTGATGACTTCGGGGCTTTGAAAAATAGCAAAAAAACAAAAAACAAAATAAAGTTAACAAATGAAAACGTAAAAATATGGAATTGCCCACTAAAGATTGCTTTCCCTCCATGAAATATTTTTGGTTATATTTTATAGTTACTTAAATTATTCGCGTTCCATAACACATAAGACACATTGGTTCTAAAACAAAACTTGGGAACAACTGCTCCTTTTGGCTCAAACATAACCTTATCATTAATATCCTTTACAAACTTACCCGTTGTCTGCTCTCTTTGACCCGCTAAATGGCTTCCTTTCGTAATTTACCAATCTTTGTTATTCTGCTGAATGTTTTGAAGAATGTTTTTCTCCATCTGGCCACAGTATGTTACTGAAGATGATATCAGTCGATGATGCTCTTGTATTCTGAGTTCCACGTGAATCAGTGCGATGCAACATACAACAGACAACAGCAAAGCTGACTTGCAACTCAAGCTGTCCACTGTTTGTCGTCTACTCGCTCCGTTCTCTTCTTTCCTTGCCGATTGCTTCATTTTTTTGCCGTGACAGCTACTAACTTTAAACATTAACTGAATCAAATAGAGTATTTGATTTACTTCTAAACCGAGGCCATTCAGCTGAATCAGTAATTCGTCTCGGGTTCTAATAAAGAACTGTCCTTTGCAAAATGTTTAACTTGTCTTTACGTGCTCTGGGCCTCAAGCATAAACAGGAAGTAAGTATCAAATTTTCTGAGGTCAAACGTGTTTGAAATTGCAAAAAACTAGAATATTTGGCCATCATATCGCCTGTCAGGAGAAATAGTTGATTATGGGTGTCCGAGCTAATAACTCCAAATAACAGTGATAGACCGTGTGGACCCGGAGGGGGGAGTACCATATAAGTGACCGGGATGCTCGTCGTCTCGCTTTGGGGTGTTGAACTGTAGATTTTGTGTCTGGGATGGAAAGTCACTATATTTGCCCATTCAGGTATCGCTTATGACTGTGCATAAAGAAATTTACAAAAAATACCCTGAGACTGACCACACAAAAATCTCCTTTGGAGGTCAATTTAAGCTCCAGCCACACCCAAATTGGTCTCAATTAAGGGTTTAATTTGAACTTTTCGATGAGCATCCCCGCGACTTTTATATGACTTTTATAATCTCGCACCCAGATCTCACTCTGTTTTACACTTTCCCTTGGCCGTGGGAGATCTGGGTACGAGATTAGCTCAATTCCTTAAATAAAATCCGCATACCAAACAAGCAGTTATGTACAAATGAACATAAAAAGTAGAACTGTATTTAATTTGTACTTGTTTCAAAACCAATTTTATTTGATTTACACATTAGCATTTACATTGGAGTCGGAGTAATAACGCGGCTATGAGAATTCTGGATGTTGGCTTATCTTATTTGCCCAACTGTACATAATATTTTCATTTATTTAAGAAAATAAGAAACTCTGTTTCAGATTTTAGGCTAAACAGATTTTTATATAGAGAGGGCTTAAATTTTAGGTTAACAGGTTCTAAAAATTCAGATCCTTAGTCGCGCGGTTTTTGCTGTATTAACTCAGTTAACTTGTCTCTTCCTGTTCTGAGCTAGTCAGGACCGGAATCACGACAGGAAGTGAATATCATTCGAATATTTGTTCATTACGCTTCCTCTCAGGAGCGAGCTCTTGAACTCAGTCGTTTTTTATTATTATTATTATTATTTCCACAGGTTGTGAGTTGTGCGATTTGAGATCTTAATGTAGTCTCGACTGCACATGCAATCTGTTTGTGCTCTCCGTGTCAGTAAACTGACTGCACTGAGAAATAAGTGGGCGGAGAAAACAAGAGACAGTTGAATAAGTTTTAATTTAAAAAACAACTTCGAGGTATCTTTCGTTGGAAAGTTGTACAAGTAAGTTTTCCCACCCACCACACGTCAAAATTATTTTCCCCTCGGGTAATTCATGGCAATCAAAGTCCAAGACATACTCCACCCGGCCATAAGTTGCAGCTTTTGGTCGGAGCTCCTAGTCCAGTTTAACCCCTGCTATTAAATATATGCTTATTTATGCTTAACGATGAAGTCTAAAAATCGTTTTTGTTGCTAATTCTTTTCTGATACTAAGGACTTGCTTATCGTGCCTCATTTTTATTACTTTATTTCATACCTCTAGGATCTAGAAGGCGACAATAGATACAGTTTTCTCCCTTTTTAAGTTTTGGCCCCGAAAAGTCCTAAAATGACACAGCTTCTAATAGATGTAACAGAAGCCTTGCGCAGGAGATTTATTAAACAAAGAGTGAATTATACGTAATGATTAGAGCACCCCAAAGAAAGGATGTTGTTTGAAGTGAAGCACCACTAAACTTTGTTCTTGTAGTTGTAACGGGAGGGAGAGTAGATACAAGGGAATTGCCTTCCTTACACGGACCAGCTAAGCAAGAATGTTTACAAATTTTGGCATAGCATTTGTATTGACAATTTCCTTTAAAGCAGAACTGATCACATTGTTTAACTCTCTCAGAGCAGGTCATGATACAGTTGTCTCGGTAACAAACTTGGTGGCACTCATCTGCGTCACATGTGAGTGTCATGTTTCCATCGTATGTTTCCTGAGTACAAGTTGATACTCCATGAGGGCAGATCATGTCACAGTCCCCATTGTAACAACTTTGCTGACACTCGACTCCATCACATTTCATTGTTATCCTTCCAAGAAGCGGTACATATCCGAACTGAGCACACTTTTTAGCTTCACGCGGGCAAGTCGTAGCACAATTTGCATCTTGGCAGACCTGGATACATTGTTTTGCATTGCAGGTCATAGATCCACACGTTCCAAAATTGCACACCTGTCGACAAAGTCCTGCTGGCATTACACTTGATGAACAGTTCATGTTACATTGACCAAAGGAACATTGCTGCTCGCATACGTTTCTGTCACATTTCATATCTGCGCTACTTTCCCATGCCTCTTGTGTACAGTTGGCTCCACCTAAAGGGCACGTTAGTCGACACTCCTCCCTGAAACAAGACTGCGTACAAGCATTTGCTTCACAAGTCAGTTCACTCCCTGACTTTTGCTTGCATCTGGCAGAGGTCTTACCACATGTAAGACTACTGCAGTTCCCCATGTAGCACGACTGATCGCAGGCCATCGCATCGCAGGTTAAGGACCCACAGTTGCTCAGTGAGCATAACTGTAAGCAGTATTCCGAAGCGCGACATTCAAGAGCATCACACCTGCTTGGAAGACAAATCTGACGACATGAGTCATATTGATTATGGGTCTCTAGTCCACATTGCATTGTGCAAGGGGTTTCTGCACATGATACCTGATTACACGAGTTATTGTTTGGCTTTGTATCACAGTCAATTTTGTTGCTTGTTGGATCCACCAGAGGCCACGAAACGCAGAACACAGCAAACACCAAGAGAAACATCGTCCTTCCAAGTCAGAGCATGCATGTAAGAACCTAGCAGAGTAAAACGGTTATAAAGGAACCGATTAAGGTACAACGAAGTCGTGCACATCTAATGCGTATCACCATATATAATAAATGTTATGTGAAAACACCACAGGATCGGAGGGAGAGTCAGTGAGATGAAGGCGGGCATTACAGACAAAAGTTTTGTTAAGGTTAACAAGGACATCTCATGAAAGGTTAAGGTGCAAGACCACTGCAAAACACCGTGTACGATCAATCTTGCTAAACGTTGGATCAAAAAAGATCGCGATCACTCAAAATTAATAAAAAGTATACACCATCGTAGCATCGTAGTGAATGCCAGAGGAGTGTTAGGTGAGAAAAGTGCTTTTTCTCCATCGATGCACTTATGCAGTTGCCATGCCTTTGCACTATACTTCTACTTCTTTTAAACGTTCTTTGCTAGTTTCTTGTTGCCCCAAATGAAACAAATTTAAAAGATTAAAAAGATATCATTGTTTTCACTTTGCATCTGGAGCCGACTTTTCTAATCAGTGAGAAGGAGTGTTCGTTTCGTTTTATTTAACCGCGGCAGGATTAGTTCAGTCGATAGAACGCATGACTGTAGTGCAGGAGGTCGAGGGCTCGATCTAGTACTCTGAACCTTAAAATAACTGAGAAATAAAGGTATTGCCTTTGCTTTGCAAACAGCTTGACCTTCGCGTTTCGCGGATGACCACGTAAAATGGCGATCTCGTCTCCAGTGGGAGATGTAAAAATAGTAGGGACCTTAAGATCTGAGGACGGCGACGGTGGCGAAAACGTCGCTTAAGAAGTGAACTCGCGTTATATCAATCGTCAACGATATCATTCCAACTCACTTACTTCGTCAAATAAAGGCGAACTCTCCTGGAGTTGAATTCAAAAGAGCAATATTCAAGTTCAGAAAAAGAAAGAAAATTTTGTCGTCGTTTGTTCACTTCCTCCATAAAACGTGAAATTGGGATGTTTGACGTCGTAGTCTCGCAGTGATGGAAAAGAAATTTACAAAAAAGCGTTATGCACGTGCTAAGTTGTTGTTTTGCTTATCAAACCTATTGCTTTTTTGAAGTTCTCGTTGCCATCGCCGTCGTCGAATCTTAAGGACCAAGAGGGCCCAGTTCCTGAGAGGCCGATAAGCGCTAATCCACGATTAAAATTTTGTTCCACTTTTTGTATTTAACTTCCTGTGCATTGCCTAGAGAAACATCTTGTGCTATCGTTTCTTTGTTTCGAAGTAAAGGCACTACAGTATTTTGTAAGCTCGAGTTTCATGTTCTTAGACTAGAAAAGCTTGCCTAAACTTATTCCTGAGTTAAATTTAACCGTCTTTCGAGGAACCGGGCCAAGGTCCCTAGTGTCTTCAAAGTGAAGGTGAAAGTAGCCTCCGCAATAGCCTGCGTAGCAAGTGTTTTCTTCTTTCCCCTCCCCCTCCCCCGTCATTCATTCTTTTTTTCGCTCTTGCCCCAGCTTTCTAGACGAACCTCGCGAGGAAACGCTTGCTACGCAGGCTACCTCCGCAAGTTTATTACAGCAGTACCTGTCTCATTTGTCGTCATTTGAATGATTTACAGTTTCCAAGTCTCAAAATACCTTATTCTCCTTAATTTTCGCGGGTTCTTAAATTCGCGATTTTCGCGATTTTAAAAAATTCGCGAACTTAAAGACCCGCGAAAAATAACAACCGCGAACTTTGATCTCGCGAAATTTAATGGACATAGAAAAATCATGTATTTGTGTTTTCAAGGGTCCTAAACAATTTTTAACACAAGGAGTTAGTAGAAGGAGCTATCATCTGTCAACTTTAGATGTTACTCAGTGTCAAGATTCGCCTCAAGTTCTTCTTTGGCATCTGAGTAATCATCTTGGCACAGTTCCTCCAATACATCCTTTGTACAGTCGTCAAATTGACCATCCTGTCCTGGCTCCTTGTAATGTATAGTTACGAGTGTCTTGTATCTTTCCATTATTGCCCTGTTCCTTGGTGTATCGTCCATTTCTCATATCACCTCAACAGGAATTTCCAGACCCCCCTGAATCAATGGAGATCGACGATAGTTTTCATCAGTAACTTTAAGATGAACCATCCCACCTCTCAATAAGAAAAAGCGAGTAGCTCTAGAAATCTCTCTGGGCAAATGGCCTATAATCGAATCGGCCAGGCGACCACGGAGCCGTTTATTAGCTCCGATTGCGTAACGATATCGTTTCGTTCGTGAGAACATCTCAAAAGCTCTCCGAAGATGGGCTTCCAGATTTCTTTGTAAACATGGAATCCACGAACTCCACACAAAAATGAATGTTTGATGAAATCTTGATTAGAATTGGCCATCTTAAAGCCTGCACCGTCGTTGATTAACGTACAATTTTTGTCAAAAAAAAATTTATAAGGTCACTTAACCGTCAATTTCGCGAAATTAAATTCCCTGCAAACACAATTTTTCTCCGCGATCGCGAAATTAAAAGATGCGCGAAATGTGCCGCGAAAATTTTCGAGAAATTCAAGTCCCGCGAAAATAAAGGAGAATAAGGTAGAACCGAAATTAACTGTGACTCAGCTTTGTCTCATTCGCCACTTTAGAGGCTGTTTACATGGAGGGAGGAAGATCCTAGTACCAGGAAGATCCTAGAGGGCGGATCATCCTAGCGCCATATGTTTCCTGTATTCAGTTTATATGCAAAGGGGTGTACTTGTCCCTAATGCTAGGATCTTCCTAGTACTAGGATCTTCCTAGCTGAGCGGTAGGAAGATCCTAGCACCATGTAAACTGCTTTCGCTAGGAAGATCCTAGTACTAGGGACAAACGCGACAAAAATGTCGGCGGGTCGTTCAGTGGCTAATTACGGCAATAAATGCCGTTCATTTCGTTTGGAGTAATCCACGAGTAGATTATTGTGTTAATTCAGCTGAAAGGTAGTGATTAACGCCAGTAAAGAGAGTAGAAGGACCCAAATTGCATTTTTGATTTTCTCGTCCCCCATTTTTGATTCCTTCCCTAACCTTCTCTACTTGGACAACTCACGGGCCGAAATTTCTGCATGTAAATCCAACGTAAAGTTAGATTCCACCTTCTAGGATCTTCCTGATACTAGGATCTTCCTCCCTCCATGTAAACAGCCCCTCAGAAACGAGTAAGGGAACTGCAGCCAAAATGTGTCGCGCAGTTGCTTGTGGGATCGTTACTGGGGAAGCGTCGGTCAGCTATTGGCCAATTTTTTTTCCCTGTCCCTGGTAACAACCCCAGACGTCTTTGCGAAAGTGTTCTAGGCCCAGTTCCTTTCTCGTTTGTAAAGTGGCGAATTGAAATCCCCTCGCCTTAATTTGTTAGTTATCTGCATTCATAGTAATCAAAATTATGACAATGGATGACTAACTTACATAGGCAATCTGCCAAAAGCCACTCAAAACTTAATGCGTTTTAAGCCTATTATCGCATTCAGATATGTTGGCCTAGGGCAAATGTTGCCGGCAAGTAATAAATTGTTACTAACGCGTACTTAATTAACAGGATGGAAGAAACAGTTTCGTTATTAACAAATGCTATGGTTACTGAAGCCTTGCACTGAGATAGTGCATCTTTTTCCATGATGAGATGAAGTGATGTTTGTGTTGCACTCAGGTAACACTTCTACACCGTTTAAAACAGGTGCTAAGTTTACACGTTAAAATTTCGGTCCATTAGTTTCTTGTCAAATACAAATGTAAACCATAAGTTGGCAGTGATAAGCTAGTGTAAGTTATGATGTCGGCGTCGTAAACTAGGATTCTCAGTGCGGGTCCTCAGTCACCTACGGGGTCCACGTACGGTGCAAATCAGCGTAAAGACCTTCAACCTTACCTTCTCTACCTTCTTCGAGAAATGAGACAGTATCGATATTGACAAGTGCATTGTGATTTCTCAAGCCCCAGGAAATTGAATGTTCAGATGAGGAAAGCGGTCACGTTTCTCAACAATAGCAGCCAAACAGCTTATATAACAATATTCAGTTCGATATTGCTGTGGATCAGCAGGGAGCCCCAATATTATGTATTGGAAATGCATAGACACAGTGTTAAGTGCCAACGAACCGCGGAAAAAGGCTTTGGCCCTGAGGCGGCAATTAAGCCTTTTCTAGTTCATAGTTTTGTTTGCGCCTACTTTAGTTTATAGGCTCTCCCGCCAAGCAAGCACCACATACGGCCATTGTCTTCGCAGCCATACTGAGTCGAAACCTCTTTTCAACATCATGTCGACGCAAAGTGTTTGCAACAACTTTCAGAGCTAGTAATTTGATTTTGTTTCTGTCAATTTTAACAGCTCTTAAGCGACTATTACTAATGGTGGATCCTGAATCATTTCTGGTGGGTATACGAACGCTAAAATGACACTTTAGTCCCAAGCTTTCAAATATCTACTAAAACGTCACTAAGATATATACGCATGACATACAATACTTTATTAGAGTTTGCAGTGATTTAGCGCTTTAAAGCACCATTTGTTACACATCCCTTTAGGCGACTCCCTTGGTTCTGCATGTCTCATAGTCGCAAAAATTATAAGGGAAGACTCTTCTTGTCACTGACACAAAAAAGAGGCAAACAAAGTACCCGTCCGACGATTGCACTGCATTTTGGAAAGCGACGTAACAAACTTGGCGCTTCTGAATTGTTTTTCTTCTTGTCCAACAAAAATCATTATTCATCATGGATTGCTCTACCTCAAAAACAGTTCAGTTAATTATATTGTCTCCCTTTTAGGAAAAAATAAAGACCGATCGTACAGGTATAATTAAAGTAAATTTGTGACGAAATAACTGAAATCTTAGTATTTGCATCATATACTCATAATTCAAACAAAAGACAGTAGCTGTATTTCGCCACTTATCAAACCATACGTCAGACTAGAAGATATATACATAAACAAGAACGACATTTAAATACCGCAGAACTTGCTAAATGGTAAAAATAAGTTTGTGTGGGAACAAAGAACGTTTTTCTTACGTGAGAGTAAGGGGTCTTGCATAATTTTCTATCAGGTAGCCATGGTGACCCTACGATGCTAGGAGTGCTATTTTCTTTCTCTAAATGAAATGGTTATTTAGAATCGCAATGGTAACCAATAAAAACTACTACCAACAGTAACTCCCAAAACGCCAAGGACCTAATTGAAAGATTGCCATCGCTAACGACCGCATTACATGAACCCCCTGGACCTAAACAAGTAAGTTCGCACATTTTTGCTGCACACTTGAAATGGCAATTTACATATGCAGTAGAACATGCTTGATGACATTCTTTCACATTCTCAGAGCACATCAAGTTGCAGCTACCACTTGTACAAGTCTGCCTGCAAACATCTCCTTGGCATCTCATTGTTATATTCCCACCAACCCCACTCTGCTCGCATGTTTTAACTCCAACGGGGCACTCAAGCTGCAATCCCCATTAGAACAGCTTTGCTCGCAAAATTGACCATCACATTGCAGAGTTGTCCTTCCTAGTTGTGCACGCTGGAAACAAATGTTTGTTGTGGGATGGCAAATCATGTTACAGTCTCCATAAGAGCAAGTTTGGGTACATTTTGCAGCATTGCAGACCATTGATTCACAATTGCTGTCATTACACACTTGCCGACAGCTTCCTGACGTCACATTTTTCGATGAACAGTTCATTCTGCATTGTCCCCTAGATACACAATTCTGCTCGCACGCACCTCGTTCACATTCCATAACTGCACTGCCTTTCATTTTCGCCTGGGTACAGGTACTTTTTCCCATAAGACAAGTCATTTGACAGCCTTGGTAAACCTTATATGTACCGTTTACAGTACAACCTATAAATCGGCCCATGGACCACTCAGGAGAGACTTAACACACATTTTATGTAAGGTAAGCTGTTTTTTACTGAAATCCTTTCATTTTCGTTAGTTACAGAAACGATAGGTTTTGGTCCATACAAATCCTTGATATTTCGAATGTTACGCACCAATGCTGATGTTCGCCGAAGCTCATATTTAGAACTTGGGCTATTTGTAGTGGTTACCTGTGTGGGTACCATGCCCCTTGTACAGCACATCATAACATTTATCACAGTCATAGACAACTTACAGTCAAACTGGCAAAACCGTAAACGGAATCATTGAAATATTTCAGGAAAGTTTATTGTGTTACAAACAATCACGGGGGAGGGGGGTGGGGTTACTCCCTATAGGCGAATCTTTGTTTACACTTTTTGCCTCATTAACATATGCTTACCACTATCTGATGACGCTAATAAAATAAAAACTCTGAATATTGAAAGAACATAACAGTTTCAGTTATCCCTGAAAATTTGAGCCCAAAACACCGAATGGTTTCGGAGAAATTCTCTTCTGAAAACTCGAAATTTTACAGAGAATGTATGGCTCATTAACTTTTTTGCCACACAGCAAATTCGCAGTTTTTGATTGCTGATATTTCTTTCAATGTTGCTTGCAAAGAGCTGAAAATTGCACAAATTGCTCAACTTAATCAGCTCTTTCAACTTTTGCATTTAGTTCATATGTGCGGCCACGGCTTCTATGAGTTAAGTCGTATGCTAATGAGGAAAAATGTAAACAGTGACGTCAGCAAAGATTCGCCTATAATGGCCTTTATAGGGAGGATCTGCCCGAAAGGGAATATAAAGGAATATTATAATATTGTTCACCTTATGACACTGGAGCTAAAAGAACACTTTCTCTTTTAGTGAACTTATTCACATTCAATAGGTGGAAAAGTCACAGTAAATGAGATATATATACTGTGTTCTTTTGAACATAATTATGTGTAGCCTGCGAAACGGCATCCGTTTCTCCACGCTCTTCGCCGCTGGGGACGTTTCGTGCGGAGAAACGTCTGCGACTCAGCGACAGAAATTCCATACTGATGACATAAAATATGTCCAGAATCCGGTCAGAAGCGCTGATTGGTCGACGGAGTATTTACATTGTTTTAGTTATTGTTAACGAATGACAGAAAAAAGACAAAAGGCCACAAAGGTCGAATGTAAATGTAAAGAATCTCTTACAAACCAGTCAATATTTGTGGAATACAGTCTTCTCTAAAAGAAGCATTTGAGTTTTGTTGGAGCTCGTTAGCAGATGAGCACAACACTTTTCCAAAATCGACCATTAGACACGTAAAATTGGACACATTTACAGTTGGAATCCCATGACTACCGAATTTATTATGTGAACGTTGATTTCCGTCATCAGTATGGAATTTCTGTCGCTGAGTCGCAGACGTTCCTCCGCGTGAAACGTCTCCTGCGGCGAAGAGCGAGGAGAAACGGATGTTTTGGCAGGCTAAATTATGTGGTACCATTTGTCAATTGAAGGTATATGAGCAGGGTACCTTTTCAGGGGTTGAACCTTGAGGCGGAGACTTTGTGAGTGCCCCAAACCCCCCACCCCTCTTCCACCCCAACCATAAGCCGTCCGTTGCAATTTACAAGCACATTTTGAAGATGTCACACAAGCTATTGTGGGTTTTGTCACACCTCTGGTCACACACTATATTTAAGTCTAGGCTTTGTCCGTACGAAACAATGTACTGCGAGTCATCGTGCGCGAGTGCCAACTCTGCTCATTCAACCAGACAATTCTTATAAATAAACAAGCACGCTCTAAAAGCGTTTAAGTCTCGCTTGCTTGGAAACAGATAAGAAGTGAGGAGGCGATTTATTCTCAACGAAACAGGATTTCCTTGCTAAAAGTTTTTCACTTCCTGACGATGATTGAGTCGTGTTTTAATAAATGAAAATTGAGAGAAATTGCATCATTGCAAGAGAGAAAAAATAGTCCTTTGGGAGGACATTAGCTTACTTGCAATAAACAGTCTGTACAAAGAAAAGGGCAATGACGGATACCTATGGTGCTAAGCATAAACATTTAATGTTGTGTGCTACGAGGAAATTTAAATTATTTAATAGTTTGTATCACTCAGTGTACCTTGTTTTTGCAACACGTTCGTTTTATATTGCCAATATGTTTGCCGTGCGTTATCTGTGGACAACGTATGTAACGAAACATCGCGGACAAGTGACAACGGGCCGACGTGCTTGCAAACAAAATCGTTCTTCAAGGCAGTCACGTTATGTAGTGACTGCTAAATCGCACCGGCACTGTAGCAAGTAAGGTTGGTTTGGAGGCCACAGGCATAGTTAAACTTCTACAGAAATTCTCAAATTGAATTTGGACAGATTAATTTTTTTGCTATTTTTGTCCATTCGTAAAAGCCGTTATGTGTTGATTGAATTCTACTAGTAATGAATATTTTTTAATCGTTTGTTTGAAGTATTAAACATTGAAAGTCACAATGTGAGAAAATGCAGACACGAATCTGTCATTTTTACTATGTAAACATGCAATTAAAGTGTAACAAATTTGCATAAATTCAAAACATTTCATCTTTATTATGGTAATATGGTAATTTCGCTACGACAATTGCGTGCTTAATCTTGGACAGAAATTACGATAGTCCCAGTCCTCACGAACACAAACTAAAGTAACGTCACAGGTATCGAACACAGTTCTTTCGGCTCTGAAAGTTACGCTTTAATTCACGAGCGGGAACAATAGGGAGCTTTAGCAACGACGACGGCGACGGCAAAGAGGACGACCAAAAAGCAATAGGTTTATTCTTGGTTTGCAACCACGTGACAAGGCGGCCATGTTGGGGGTCAAAAGAAAAGAATATTTCCTCGAAGAATTTACATGAAAATAGAGTTTAGTTCCCAGAGGAGAGAGATGCTTTTGTTCTTGACCACCAACATGGCCGCCGTGACGTCACGTGCAAACCAGCAATTATGCAAAACAACAACTTTGCACATGCATCACTCTTTTTTGTACATCTCTTTACCGTCCTTGCACGACTATGACGGGAAAATGCCTAATTGCAAGTTTTATGGACGACGTAAACAAGCGACGACGAATCTCTTTTTCTCTCTCTAAACTTGAGTGCGGTCCTTAAGAAATCAACTCCAGGGAAATCCGCCTACAATTGCCATTTTCAGCAAATTGGAATAAACGCGACAAAGATTGAAAAACCGGGAATTCATTTTAAAACTGACGTTTTCGCTGCAGTTGCCGTCGTCGATGCTAAAGCTCCCTAATAGAACATGGCGTGTCATTTCAATCATCGCCGAAAATAAACCGCATGCTCATCACGAGACTCATTTTCATACAATGAAAGTCGTGACGATTCTTATCCCAGTTTCTAGGATCTCCGCTAGGAAGGCCTGGAACTATGCCCCCTTTTTCGAAAGGAACGCCAGCATTTTTCGAGTCGCTCGGCTACCGCAAGCTCGACTAATTAATATACGTTTTCTTGTATTCGGATATTTCGTTACTAAGTAAGATGTGGTCACAATTATTCGATGTCAAGTGTGCCCTCTGTCAAAATTCATTATTTTCCTGTCAGGGACGGACGCTTACTAATCCCGCGGGCGGACCTTCTTCACTTTTAAATTAGCATCACATTACGATTTACCTGTTCCAGAATTCTTCTTATTCCTTCTCTCGGTGCATCAGGATATGCAGGATCTACGGAAAGCAGTTTCATTGCTCTAACTTCTCCGTTTGGACATTCTGAATAAACGTCCGTGAAAGCAGTCCTCCTCGATCGATGGCAAATCTAAATTTTTCCTTATGAAGAGTTTCTCCTTGTCGATCCTCGACTTGACATCTTTGCAATTCGGGCCTACTTTGAGATTATCTCCTTAGAAGTACAGAAAAATCAGAGCAGAAGCTTTTGGCTAATCAATACGAAGAAAAAGACAACTCCATTTTGAAGAGTCCCGTTAACAGTCCCGCGTTCTTCATATGTGTCTCCAGTGGTCGCGTGACTCTACGTCATATCTGACCATTCGTCATGGGTCGCGTGACAAACATGAGTTCACGCAATGTTCCACTGAGATCTGATTCAGAAACAAAGCAAAGTAAAAGAGTAATTTATATGGAAAATTTGCTTTCCTACATACCAAGTTATTTTTTTAAGTAAGATGCGCGGATTTGAAGCAAAACAAAAAGAAAAGTTGATAAAAGCTGAAAATTTATCTCTCCATACCAGGCCTCCAAACGAAACTTGTTTGCCCAGAATGAGAATATACTACATGACAAGAATAACCCGTTGTGGTATATAAACAGCGCGAACAACACTAAAACAAGTAACAACTCGAGATACAATTATGATCTCGTGATCGGAACTGCGGCAGATTCTTTTTACCGCTTGTACCCTGTTACCAAGGAGCTTTACACCATAACTGACGTCAAACAGGCCAAATAATACTTCTTTTACTCAAGTCAGTACTCCAAATTCCTACAGCTTAGAGCCAATTTTAACTTAAAGGGCTCTGCTCTGTAGGGCAGGTTATTTTCACTCCGGAATTAGTCCTTCCATATCAGGGAGTCCTAGGGGAGGCTAGTCTGCTTGGGGTCCAATTTTAGTCTTCTACCTTAAAGAAAGCAGCATTGCCGAAACGTCGGTTGGAGGTAACAGTGGCGGATCTTATTTTTAGACCAAAATGAGGCCCACAATTTTTTGGAGACCTCCCCCCCCCCTCCCCTTATCTTAAAATTTTCAAATTAACATATACCATTAGTCTGCTTCACAGCTGTTCTTTGTGTCGTCACGCAATGCTTCTCCGCTGCGTGACGACACAAAGAACGGCTGTGAAGCAGACCAAGGCTAGGCGTGATTTCCCCAATTATTCAGGAGCACCCAACGACTGTTAATATCTATTCGGAGTAGAAAATATTGCCTCGAATTTTCTATTACTTGAGGACGGTTAAAAATTTCTAGATGACCGTTCTTTTCATCTACAATTTTGGAAGCTTATCTAATAAATTCCCTAAGATTTTCTGAACTTTAATTTTTCACATTTTATTCCCCAGGTTAGGTTATTTTTCCAAGGAAAAAAGGAAACCTAGTACATTCTAATTCAAAAACGTGATCAAGTCAGAAAAATTCTGACTTTCTTAGTACTATACGTTAAACTGCATCTTAAAATTCCGAGTTTAAATTTCTGAAGCCCTGTAATTTCGAAAAGACTTAAGCTCCCCTAGGATGACTGAACAGATACAAATGTTATAGCGTCGCTTAGAATGCGTTTCTAGCGATCTAAAAGTACTCTGGATAGCCTAAAGAGGGTTTTCAATGTATTTAGGAGGAAACCGTTGCTGGGTGCTCCTGAGTTTTGTCCGAAACTGTGAAAAAAAAAAAAAAAACAGAAAGTAAGGACAAATTATGAAGAGGGTTTCTCAGCCTCCCTACTTCAAAGTCGCTCATCAACCCCGTCCTCCAACTTTGAAAAATATTCCGCCGCCCCTGCATATCAAAGAAAAGAGAATGCCCGCTGTTTCACTTAGGGGTGTAACACGATTGCTGATTTTGATTTTCGGAGCCCAGGACGGGAAGCCAACAGTTTAAAATAAACAACTATATAAAAAACCATCTCAACGCCATCATTCTGTGTTCTGTGTTTAGAAGAAACCATCTTTAGCCCTGTGGAAATCAATATAGTTCTTACTTGGCTGTCAGTTTTAAAATGGTACTCCTTTAGGCGTCAAATAAAGCCTGGACCACCCCTAGATTGGTCTCCTTCGATTCAGTTAATCACTACATTGTATTTAACTAGTTTAGAGAATTGCCCATCAATCACTATATTGTTAACTGGATTATTAATTTCTTATTTAGTAGGCAACAAAGAGTAGTAGCTGATGGTAACATGACCCCTTGCCTATAAACAGAAGTGTACCTCAGGGCACTATACAAGGGCCTATTCTTTTCCCGTAATGTTGAATGATGTACAAGCTGTTGATTCTGACAGATCCACTTTGGTTAAGTTTGCCGATGACTTAACTTTAAGTGGTTTGGTTAAGGGAACCCAAGACAGAACTCCCCGAGAAGTGGAAAACCTACCTAGTTGGGCCCAGAGCAACTTCACAGACCTCATGACTCTAAACCTTACTGAAACCAAGGAAATGGATGTTAAGGCAAAGTTGAAAGACCTCTCCCCACTATTACGTTTGATATTAAACAGTAAGTATTTCTAATCGTTTAGGCGTTTCACGCTTTCTTAGTAATCCTACAAACTGGGACAGGCAAATCGGTTCTCTTCTCGGCAAAGCAGAAAGGCGTATGCACATACTGTACGAGTGTGCAAGAAGTCGGGTCGATAGTCTAGACTCTCTAAACCACCTATACCATAGTCTGATTATACCTCTTTTTACTTATGACATTTCAGTATGGGGTGTTGCATATTATGACAAGAATTTTTCTAAAATTGATAATTTTCAGGGAGAGCATTTCGTATTGTCTTTCCCGAGGAGGTCACGCCTATTTTAAGCCTTCTAGAGGCCTTAGATAATAATTTGTGTAAGAACGTCACAAATTCTGCTGAAGGCCCTTTGGCAGATCCCTCCATACTGTAAAATAAGATAACTAAGGAATCGTGGTCCCTCCGATTCTATGTACTTCCTCAAATTAAGACCGAACGTTTAAAACTCTTTTTTATTAATAGGTGTCTTTTCAATTTTATCTAATTCTCAATTATAATCCGGGACGTTTGTTTTTGGAATCAACAAACAGCTGATTTATTTATTTACTTATTTATGTTGTACTGGCTGTAAAGGTTTTCAACGGCTACGTCTGGAACATTACCTTAAAACTACGCAGTGAGGCTGTGAGACAAAGCCAACCATTTCAGAACATTCCGTTTGCGCATTGTCTTTGGAATCCTCCTGTGAATCACTGGATTAAATCTTTGAGTCATTTGTGTCATTAACTTCGATTTCTGGTCGAGTCATAACCAGCAAGAACAAAACTCAGAACACGAGCTTCTAGTCTCTCGTCCTCGATCTCTTTTAGCGTCATGTCTTCGTCATGTTATCGAACAGGGGAGGCATCCTCGTATGCCGCTATTCGCACAATTTTCATGTTTGCTGAGGTTCACCTGGCACCCCCTTTGGGCTGAAAATATCTTTGAATTTCAACGTATTACTATAGAGGGGACACAACATCTGTTAGTTACTTTTGTCTCATAACGAGACACCCCATTTTTAAAACCCTGGATACACTAAATAAGCTAAAATATCATGTAACCAGGATCGTTCATGGCTTTGGTACAAATTATTGCTAGTTCTTTGTCTATATTTTGATCAATATAAATGATGTTTTGTTCATATCAAATCAACCCCAGAATGAAATCAGTTTTAGCGGAGCTCTCCCGCGCGCGAAGCGCCCGCAACGGAGCACCATGCATAAGAAAATTTGAATAATAATAGTAATAATAATAATAATAATAATAATAATAATAATAACAATCCTTATACAGGGAGCTTCACAAAGAGTGATATTTAGTGAGGCCCTGTACGCATCCGCATCCGATAAATTTTGGTAGTCACGTCACCATACGCGCTCCGTCCGGACCACAGAATAATCAATATGAAGTGACCTTTTTTATATTTAAGTGGAGCCTGCACCCTGAACGGTTTAACTTGATGATAGACGTCTATGTTACGGTCATCTTAGCCACCCGGACTTTTAGAGAGACAAAAACAACAACAAACCCGCGACTCTTTTTCGTCAAAGATTTATTTTTTAGGCTGATGTGGATAGCATGGAAAGAGCTAGAGCAATAGACTTTCTCAAAGTCCTTCACTTCTCATTTCCGGTTCCGGTAATTGGCCCCTAGCGCGAAGGAGTTTTATCCCCCGCAGCGGGACAAATTTACAGGAGCAATTTTCCTCCTGTAGGTTTTATCTATCACGAACGGTTTTACTGATGCACCGTCAATCAAACCCGATCACACCAAACGTGACTTGAACTGTTTTGATCCAAATTCAATTGAACCGTGTATTTTTTGCGGGCTGTATTTCGATTTGCTTTTATCGCCTGTATTCAAATACAAAGCTTTGGTGGGTGTTTTATCCTCCTCCATTTGAGTAATTTACCAAGGTCGGATTTTCCTGGCAGCCACGAGGCGAAAAAACATTACCAACTTGTTTTGTCACGGGTGGCTCAAGCGTAATATTAGACAATAGAGGTTAAAACTTAGATGAAATAAATGAAGTAAAAGCGATAAAAGTTATCAATAAAGTGTAAATATTGTTACCTGGAGTCGTTGTCTTTGTTTATACGAAGTTTCAGCGCGATTTGAGTACTTTTACATCATCTGACCTGACAGTGTAATAATAAGAGACTAATATTGCACTGTCAGGTCAGATGATGTAAAAGTACTCAAATCGCGCTGAAACTTCGTATAAACAAAGACAACGACTCCAGGTAACAATATTTACACTTTATTGATAACTTTTATCGCATTACTTCATTTATTTCATCTAAGTTTTAAACTCTATTCTCTCATATATAACTCTCATATATAACTCTATTTTTCCCATACAAACTCTCATATTACGCTTGGGCCACCTGCAGTTTTGTTTTGAGTGCGCGCACTACAAAGCTTTTATTTTCTTAAGTTCTCTTTCATGGCGTATGGAAAGCTTGCAACGAGCCCGAAACCGGTCTGGAGACTGAACTCACAAATATCACAAGACCGCACTTTTGTTCATTACCCGTTTTTGTATTGAGTCGGACTATTGAACATTCCTTTATTTACTTTACTCACTTTCTCTTATCGGAATTTTTCCGTTATTTGTTTGTTTTGACATACTTTGACAGCTCGCGACAACACCGTGCACACACGACAACACACGCGACAGTAGCCTGTGCCAGGCTCTCAGATAGTATACGTAGTGGGAACGTATTAAAAGCGAAATTAAGACGGGCACGACTTGGGAAAGAGGGCGGTGGCGGCGGGAAAAAAGGTTTCCAATTTCAAATGCAAATTAGTTACTAGGGTGACAATTAGCACTTACGCGACGGGTGCAAGGACAGAAATGACCCGTTAACTAAGCTGCTCGCCCCACCTCGCCACCCTAACAACTAATTTGCATTTGAAATTGGAAACCTTGGTAAGCGCGACAGTGGTCACAGGCACTGCACGAAAGCCAGACTTGCCTCGAAGTCCGGCACAAATGGCTCGATTTGATGGGGAAATTATGGATTTTTTTTCGAGCCGATCTCCCAGAGAGGAAGAATAGGTTTCCTTCTTGGGCTGGAGCTGAAAAATTCGCAGCGGATTTGAATTTCGGCGAAAAAAACGGCATTGTTTTTGCGACTGGTCCAGGACCCCTACAGATGGAAGTGACCAGCCTTCACTTCGTTCTATGAAAGGAGTAACAGTGGTTACGCAATAAAGCCAAAAAAACAGTAAAACGACAAACAGACACCAAACCGCAGCGGAATAGATTGCAGGTAAGCCTTTTTTATTTATTTCATTTAAGAAAAAGTAAGGTTTAGCGTTATTTGGCGTTCGCAGATCTTAGTAATATATTTCCTATACAATGTCTCTTATATTTTCAACGGTCGCCTGTAACGCGACACTGGCACGTCACATATGTTATGTAAATTACATTTCACCTTCCCTCGCAACGTGAGTTTGGGCCGCCTGTGTCTCCACGCGCCTCCACGCGAAGCGCTATAAATTTCAGAATAATCGAGGAATCCGCTCCAAATTGTCATTGGCTAATCTGCAGGTAACGTGTGCTCGGGCTTCTTGTTTGCTGGCTCCACAAAACCCATTGCAACTGCACGATAATTGCTCGCTCATCAACAAACACTGTTGACCTTTATGCTTCGCCATGACCCTAGCCTGTGAACAGGCCTTTGGTCGTTCACAGGCTACCATAACCCCAAACTGGCTTATTTTCATCCGCCCAACTGACGTTGACAGATTAATGATTCGTACACAAAGTAAGGGTTAGGGTCAGGGCGGGTTGTTTTACTTGTTTTTTTGCCGTTCGCAATGCCGTCATCGTTTAGCATTAAACGAGTGTGTCAGTAAATTATAACTATATTAACAAGAGTTTCGCTTTTACCCCAGCTAAATCTATATATTATTTGTTAGTGGGACACCTTGCCCCCCTGACAGGAAAATTAGATACAACCCCCCTTCTTGAAAGAAAAATTTACTTGTTGTCCCTGCTCCTTTGGGCTATGATTTTACATGGTGCCCCCTCTGATTTTACAGCGGCCCTACTCCTCCTGGTAATTATTGCACAGCCCCCCTATTGAGCGCTGGTCTTAAGCGGTTGGCTTTGTCACATTCATTCCCTACACATAAGTTTGAAGGGAGCGAGGAGTAAAGGAGCTCGTGACATTGGGTGGACATTAAAAGAGTAAGGGAAGTAAGCTACAATGTAATCGCCTGGGTGAAGTGAGATCAAACATGGAATGAAGCAGGTGCATAGTGCACCGATTAAACCAGTCTGTTCCCTCCAAATATTCAGAAGACACACCTTCAATTTTGCAAACGGTACTTAGAGGTAAACAACAAAGCTTCTAATATATCTTGTAGAGCAGACTCTTGGTCGCTTTCCTTTAAAAATCACTATCAATCAAAAAATTTTCAAATACATTTTGTATATTCAGTCTAAAGATGAGGAGTCTTTCGTCAAACAATCTCTTTTAATGTCATTTGACTTACACTGTGATGGCAAAAAAAAGCTTCCACTCTCATTTGATGAATATGTCAGAATATTTTAACCTACCTGACTTAAATCCTGATTTATTAGATATAGCTATGGTAAAAAGGTATGTAAGTTCAGTGAAACAGGAATGTATCTCATATTTAATTGGCCAAACACCCTTCAACATTCTCAAAAACGTTTATAGATCTTTTAAAACCGATCGTACCACCTCTAATCACTTAGACTTAACACTAGGAACAGCTGGGAGAAGGGCTTTAGTAAAACTTCGAATAAGTAATCACAAACTAATGATAGAATTCGGTAGATACAATCAAACTACGAAGGATAATAGCCATTGCCTTTTTTGTGGATCCAGTCTAATAGAAGACGACGTTCAAATACAAACAGTGTCATTACAAAACGTTTTTCAATCGCGATTTCCATTAGGTACCTTTTCAATTATCGTGATAGAATTCTTAAGCAACAAGGACGGCGACGGCTACGAAAACGTCACTTATAGTGGATTTCAACGTAAATATTACACGCGTCAATAATATAGAGATGATGTATGAAAGGTAACTCATAAACGCAAAAGTTGAGCGAGGTTCAACTTTTACGTTTACACTTGATCTTCAATAGGCATTGCCTTACTTTTATCAATTGTCCGTGAGTCATTCCACCTCATTGTATAATATAGGTCTAATAAGAAAGTTCTCGTTGTTTCTAGGAAGGCTTCAAATAACACAGATGACGATGGCCAGGGCCTACATTAGCAAGGTATCGAAGTGGATCAGTTACCTCCCAAGACTATTGTTGACAAAAGATTTTTCCTAGTGAGTGAGTCATTATTTAGTAGTACACCTAATTGCAATAACATGCAAAAAGAAAAAAATAAGAATTAGGTAAAATTACTAACAAATCCATACATTGTTTTACGCCGTAAAAACCAAGCCTATACTGCAAATGAATGCACCCTAGAGTGATTTATAAGCAATCCTTTTTACACTTTTCCTTCTAGCATTTTTCTAAGACAAAGTTATTGCAATTAGGTGTATCCATTTGCTGTTTAAGGTCTTACACAGTCGTACAAAAAAAATTCCCCGCTAAAAAAATAATTCCAGGGCGACTCTACAGTAAAATGAACTAAACATTTTGTCAAAAGGTAAATCTATTTTACTGTGGCGATCACTGGTGTAAAATTAATTCAACTAACGCAAAACTGTCAAGGGAACAAGACAGCGCCAGTCTCGTCCTTTGTAAATTAGCCCGTTGTAAAACCTTTTTAGAAAAAGAAAAATAATGGTCTCTCCCACACTATTTTAACGGCTATCATTTTGTTGTGCCGTAGCAATTGAGTTTCCCAAGAGTGTGGTATCCCACAGCGACCGAGCTGCCTGCATCCCCAAACCTGAGCTGTTTCACTGGAAGCTTTGTCTTGTCAGTCAGGAGACCGCTGTCTTCACGCCATACACCGTCATCCTTATCACAATTACAGCCAAGACTGGAGTCTGCGCACGAGTTGGTCATCCCGCATGCGCACTTACCACTGACAGATGCTCCACCCCAATACGTCATCTTGGTAGAATCCCGTGACACCCACCAAGCGTATCCACCGTACCCGAACATAATTGACTGGTGGCACTCGTACTTGATAAACTGTTCACAGTATAAAGAGACTCTGGTGAGACTCGCCAGCTGAGAGAGACTCGCTCCAGTGTAATGGATGTCACGTGAGTAGCTACCTCGACCTCCCCAACCGAGACCATCACGCACCTTTGTTCTGGTCTCACTGTCGTGACTGATGACTGTCACACCAACACCATTCTTGTCAGCCATATCACAATATACAGTAAAGGGTGCCTGGCCTCCCATACCGTCTGGATCAATGACATAATTTCCGCTTACACTGCTAACGTGTTTTCTAATCACAGAACAGGAAGAAGCAACTGGAGAATTAATTTTGACTTTAGCTTCTATTGTTGTAAGAGCATTGGTCGCCCTACAAGTGTAAGATCCTTGGTGTGATTTTTTGATGTTAGCCAGAACTAGAGTCCCGTTCCTATGAACATTAGAGGTTTCAGGAAGTGAGGACATTCCGTCTTTTTTCCAAGTAATTGACGGTCTCAGATCACTCTCGGCCACACATGGAAAGCGAATAGTGTAACCAGTCAAAGGAGTCACCACTCGGGGAGGTAGGACTATAAAACGCAGAGGAGAGAATACCATAAGAAGAACCGTGTCTGACACTGATCCAAGAATGTTCTCTGCCCTACAAATATATATTCCCCTGTCCTTCTTAGTTACATTGTAGATCGTCAGAGTACCGTGTACCACTTTATTTCTTCCTTTCGGCAAAGAACCGACCGACTTAGACCACCTGATACTGGGTTGCGGCTGACCAGTGGCAGTGCAGACGATAGTAATGTTTTGTTCCTCCTCTGTCATTAATGTTTGAGATGACAAAGAGATCTGAGGAGTAACTGCCAAAAAAAATAAATCATGAAAAAATATATATATTGCACTCAGCATCCATGTAAATTGTAGTAAAACAGGTTTAGCCCTGCTATGTACAAACCCTCTGGGTCGAATATGTAATAGAGGTCTAACTTAGAACGCGGTGCAAGAAATCATTGGACTTCCAAATCTCTTCCAAACTGGGTTATTTTCAGAAGATAAAAATGTTCCTTTCGTCCAACCTCCATGAACCTCCATGAACGGAGTCAAGATAAAAGCATTGGGCAAAGTGTTTTTAAAATAACAGCCCCTTTGCTTTCAAGCAGTAAATGTTCAGAAGGTCCCGAACGTTTTATGAATGCCATCAAATAAAACATGGGGATTAAAGACCTCGCGGGAGATGAAGAGATACAAATGAATTATTTCTTTCTGTAATGAAAAAGCAAAACATAGACAATAATAAACGTAAGAAGATTTTTCTGCTATGTGATATTGCAGTGTTTATCTCCTTTTATTTGTCACATATACCTTTTCATTAACGCGATGTGCCATCAACTTTATTACAAAAATGGGTCTATAATTAAAGGCCATATAATAACTATGCTTCAAGGACGGAGAGCTAGGGAAAAAGAGGGGCAATGTCTACTCAAGTGGCGTGCTTTGCAGGCCAGATCCTAGCAAATATGACTATAAATGGTAAGGACTAAGAAAAATGGGACGATAATTGCTAAATATAAACTTACAATGAACAATAAGTTTCGCTGTAGCGTTCACGTTGCCCAGGAAATTTTCAGCTCTGCAGCTGTAGTCGCCCTCGTCTCCAGGCCTAACGTCTTTCACAGTCAAAGCGCCACTGGACTCCACAACATGGCGCCCCACAGGAAGTGATGAGTTCATTTTAGACCATGTGACTTTCGGTGATGGATTTCCGTCGGCTGTACATTTTAAGATGGCTGTCTGACTTTCATTGACTGTGGTTTCCACAGGACGCTGCAGCAGAGATGGAGCTGAGATGGACTGGCCCGGCTCACCTTTTACGCCTTTCTGGCCTGGCGGGCCTCGAGGCCCCACGGGACCAGGGTCACCCGGAACTCCAAGATCCCCCTTTATACCCATTAGCCCTGGATGTCCTATTGGTCCATGTTTACCAGGAGGCCCCTCAGGCCCGGGTCTTCCAGGGGGACCTGGTCTTCCTCGGATACCAGGCCTTCCTCGTCGTCCTGTGCTGCCTTTTGGTCCCGAGCGGCAAAGCGTTTCATCTTTAGCACAGATTTGGTTCTGTAAAAGTCGAAGTTCTTCTTTAATCAGCATTTTTACATTGGAGGTTGTTTGTGCGGATTTCTGTTGTGATTTAACAGGCAATGCACGCTTTTGTCTTGAGTTGATGACTTCCGGGCCTTGAAAAATAGCAAAAAAAAATCAAAATAAAGTTAACAATGAAAACGTAAAAATATGGTATTGCCCCCGAAAGATTGCTTTCTCTCCATGAAAGATATTTTTTTGTCCTTTACAGTTACTTAAATTATCCGTGTTCCATAACACATAAGACACATTGGTTCAAAAACAAAACTTGGGAATGACTGCTCCTTTTGGCTCAAACATAACCTCATCATTAATATCCTTTACAAACCTACCCGTTGTCTGCTCTCTTTGACCCGATAAATGGCTTCCTTTCGTAATTTGCCAATCTTTGTTATTCTGCTGAATGTTTTGAAGAATGTGTTTCTCCATCTGGCCACAGTATGTTACTGAAGATGATATCAGTCGATGATGCTCTTGTATTCTGAGTTCCACGTGAATCAGTGCGATGCAACATACAACAGACAACAGCAAAGCTGACTTGCAACTCAAGCTGTCCACTGTTTGTCTTCTACTCGCTCCGTTCTCTTCTTTCCTTGCCGATTGCTTCATTTTTTTGCCGTGACAGCTACTAACTTTAAACATTAACTGAATCAAATAGAGTATTTGATTTACTTGTAAACCGAAACCATTCAGCTGATTCAGTAATTCGTCTCGGGTTCTAATAAAGAACTGTCCTTTGCAAAATGTTTAACTTGTCTCTACGTGCTCTGGTCCTCAAGCAAAAACAGGAAGTAAGTATCAAATTTACTGAGGTCAAACGTGTTTCAAATTGCAAAAAAAACTAGAATATTTGGTGCATCATATCGCCTGTCAGGAGAAGTAGTGGATTATGGGTGACCGATCTAATAACTCTTATTAACAGTGATAGAACGTGTGGGCACGGAGGGGGGAGTGGCTCGCTTTGTGGTGTAAATTGCAGATTTTGTGTCTGGGATGGAAAGTCACTATATTTGCGCATTCAGATATCGCTTAGGACTGTGCGTAAGGAAATTTACAAAAAGTGCCCAGGCACTGACCACACAAAAATCTCCTATTTAGAGGCCAGTCTAGTTTAAGCTCGAGCCGCTCCCACATTGGTCTCCTTTAAGGGTTTAATTTGAGCTTTCCGTTGAGCATCCCCGTTAATTTTGTATGGGAGTCCCCCCACCGCCCCTGGGCGCGTTGGTTAGAGAAAGGAGGGGTTATACAGCAGATCAATGAAGCGAATATGTAAAATCGGTTTCAATTGACCTTGGTAACAGGTGACTGATTTCAGGTAAACTACACTTCATAGAGGTTGTAATGCATATAGCTAATGCATGTCGATGGGCAAAGGGTGGTGCGGTATATAAACGAACTTCCTGTTTAAATTTGTTTTGCCGGTTTGAATGGGCGTTACTCTTTGGAGTTTAAGTTGTACCAAGAGAGATGGGTTGTATTCCTGAATAGATCTGAACGCTTACTAACTTACAGAGATTTAATAAGCATTAACAAGAAATAGTACTGCTAGCATCAATTAATAAGTCAAATAAACTGAATCTGGGTTGAGAGGTTCAGTAGAGGGTCTTAAGTCAAGTTGCGCTATAGACGCGGTTAGTGCTGATGGAAAGGCTTTCAATAGTATTGACTCTCTTGTCTCATTATCGTCCATTGTCCTCATCTATAAATGATTTTTATGAATGAATTTCTATTTGTCGTATAAACTATTAACGTTTTTAAACGAGTTTTATATGCCAATGAGTTGCTTCATTTTTGCCGTAAGGTTAGAGCTAACAAACATAGGCTGCACATAAGGTATAAACGGGAGCCATTCGGTAACTTTTTAGGTGATGTAATTGAAGATCTACCTTTGGTAAGAATACAGTAAAACCCCGCGACTAAGATCCTAGATTTTTCCAAGTTAGCCTAAGCAGGTTCTTATATAAATGCTAGTTAGCACAAGTTTAGGATATTAGGTTCTTAAATACAGTAGGTTCTTATTTTCTAAAGAGGAAAAAAAATACAATGTAGCTAAGAGTATTTAGTGGCTCAGCTCAATTCCTCAAATAAAATCTGCATACCAAATTAGAAGTTATGTACAAATGAACATAAAAGGAAGAACTGTATTTAATTAATTTGTAATTTTTTCAATACCAATTTTATTTGATTTATACATTAGCATTTACATTGCAGTTGGAGTGATATGGCAGCTATGAGAATTCTGAATGTTGGCTTATCTTATTTGCCCAACTGTACATAATTTTTTCATTTATTTAGGAAAATAAGAAACTGTTTCAGATTTTAGGCTTAACAGATTTTTACATAGAGGGGGCTTAACTGGCAAATTTTAGCTTAACAGGTTCTTAAAACTCAGGTCCTTAGGCGCGGGGTTTTGGTGTATTAACTCAGTTAACTTGTCTCTGCGTGTTCTGAGCTCAGGAATCACGACTGAAAGTGAATATTATTCGAATATTTGTTTATTAAGCTTCCTCTCAGGAGGGAGCTCTTGAACTCAGCCGTTTTCTTATTATCATTACCACAGGTTATGAGTTATGCAATTTGAGAGCTTAACGTAGTCTCGATTGCGTATGCAATCTGTTTGTGCTCCCCATGTCAGTAAACTGATTGCATTAAGAAGTAGGAGAAAACAAGGGACAGCTGAATAAGTTTTAATTTAGAAAACAACTTCGAGGTATCTTGCGGAAAGTTTGTAAGTACAAGTAAGTTTCCCACTCACCACACGTCAAACTTTTTTCCCCCTCAAGTAATTTATGGCAATCAAAGTCCAAGACACACCCCACTCGGCCATACGTTACAGCTTTTGGTCGGAGCTCCCGGTCCAGTTTAACCCCTGCTATTAAATGTATGCTTATTTACCTTAGCGATGAAGTCTTAAAATCGTTTTTGTTACTAGTTCTTTTTTTATACTAAGGACTTGCTTATCGTGCTTTATTCTGTTTTATTATTTATTACTTTATTTCATCCACCTAAAAAAAATGCACTTTATTTGACCGTCAATGTATTTAGCACAAAAGTACTAATTGGGGACACTATTTTTTACGTCTACTACTGGAGACACGACCGCCATGCTACGTGGTCATCCGAGCCACGCGAAGGTCTAGCCTCTTGCAGTGCAAAGGGATTACCTTCATTTCTCAGTTATTTTAAGACCCTGAGTGTTGGTCCAGCCCCAGAATCGAACACGCGACCTCCGGCTCTGGAGCCACAAGCTCTACGGACTGAGCTAACACTGCCGCGATTAGGATCTAGAAGGCGACAATAAATACAATTTTCTCCCTTTTTAAGTTTTGGCCCAGGAAAGTCCTCTGAATTATTACCATGACACAGCTTCTAAGATATGTAACAGAAGCCTTCTGCATGAGATTTATTAAACAAAGAGTGAATTATACGTGTAATTATTAGATCACCCCAAAGAAAGGATGTTGTTTGAAGTGAAGCACTACTAAACTTTGTTCTAGTAGTGGTAGTAGTATGGACTAGGCAACCTCTTACCCAGGCACGTTCTTGCGGATTCGGGAGCGACTGGAGCGATTTTGATTCCGAGCTAGGTATCATGGGAAAGGCGAAGAGAAAAACGTCTCATTTTTATCCCTTACCCTTTCTAGCGTCCTTTGCGTCAATGCTAAACGTTCCCATGGTCTATTGCACGATACACTTTGATGGCTCGCAGTCGTCGCGTTTTCCGTTTTCCAAACATTTGACTGACGCCTAGGAATGGGGTAGCTTACTGGATGTAAGTTGCAGTTTTTAGAGTTCAAAGGCCTTTTATCGACAGTCCTGAGAAGAGTTTTTTATACCGTAACAACACAGGTGTCCCAAGCTCACGTTACAAGAGTGAACGCGAGCGAGTCGGTATCGCGTTGCAAGCGATATACTGAGATCTACGAGCGATAGATATCGTTAAATTTACTTTTTGATCAATAAGCTAAATAGAGGAGATTAGTATTTGATGTATTTCTGTTTGTTTCGGTGCGAATTCATTGATTTAGTTGGCTCTACTTCGCCAGCAAGTCGGTATCGCGTTACTGAAGCGATCGTTGGGACACAGTATGAAAAAAATTAGGTCTGCAAACGATAATACCCTTATATTTTCACCGTTTGATCAATAGATAAATAAAGAAGATCTTCAATAGAAATTTCTTTAATCATTTCAACACTCTGCCTCAGTGAGATGATCTATTTTTGACAATTCTCAAGCCGTTCCACCAGCCTCTTTTTTCATCACCGGTTTAATAAGCCAGTTTCCGTAGTGAGCTCTTGTTTGTGAGAATCAAGGCTTCAAATTTCACAGATGGTTAGCCTGCGAATATAGTCGTTTCTCCTCCGGCGAAGAGCAAGGGGAAACCGGTTGCATTCGCGGGCTTACAGGTGGTTAACTAGGGGCCACATAGCCCTCGCAACTGGCTGTATTGCTGAATTTCAGTGTCACGCCATTCAAAATAGATCAAAATAAAAACTAAAACCGTTCAATAGATAAAGTCCAGAAACTGGGAAATGAAAGGAAGTAAATATGCAAAGACCCTCGCCAAATTTCAGGTCAGAGCAATATTTCGTATACGAGATATCCGAAGAAATGTTTTACCCAAATTTTTAGAGCTTTGTATAGAGACGCCATGCTGGTGCCCATCCGGCTGATTACCAACATGGCGGACGGAAACCAACAGACACATCTGTTACCGAGTTGCGCAGACAAAAACGTAAATTTATTCTTTGAGGAACAATAAAGTTAATACTTTTTCTAATACATCAACTGTTTAGATAGCAAAATTCCCTGAAATAAGTCATTTTTTAAACTACAAGACAGCTCTCTTAGCTGTCATGTAAATGCCGCGTCACACAAAAGCTTAGAAATTCAAGCGTACTCTATCACAAAACCAAGAACCCTTTTGAAGCGAAAATTTGTGCGAAATTTGGATTTCAGCTGCTCTAATACATCGTGAAAGTAAAATCTCGGTAGGATCGATAGTTTTATGGTTTGAATTTTGCGTGACGTCATGTGAAAACCGTGCGCTTAAAGTTTGGCGGCGGAGCTGTGATCCAGAAAAGGGAGTGGGGACGGCGCGTTTATTTCTCGCGGCTCTGCCGCCAAATCTCACTTGACTACTACACAATACGGTCAGCTACGCAGGCTAAGGGCCACAACATATGCAAGGTATTCAAAATGGATCACTTACCTCAAGATAATTATTGATAAAAGACTTTTGCAGTCCCTTGCCGTTTTTTGTTCGTTAAAATAAGTTTGTGACTTTCATGCACTTCTTAATCACAATGCCGTAGAGGTAAAAGCGGCAGAACTTGCTAGCTAAAAAATGCTTAGGACCAAAAAAAGGAATCGGTTCCAACGCAACTCTGCAGGTGAATTGAACTAAACATTTGCTAAAAGGTAAATCTATTGTACAGGAGTTGTTACTGGTGTTAAACTAATAAAACTGACGAAAAACTAGATTAAAAGAGGTGACAGTGTTGTCGTTTTTTTAAGGCTGTTATCTTTCCTGAGCTATTCCTGAGCTATCTTTCCTTCATTTTTGCTGTGCGAAGCACACGAAAACTAAGCAAGCCTCAAGCAGAACAGCATGAAATTAGATACCGTAAACCACGATCTGTTGATATGAGTGCTCTGTGCAAGGACTTAGGGATTCCATTGTTTTGCAAGAAAACATCACTGATCTACCAACGCTAGTCGATAAATACGAAACTGAAATAACAAGAGTACTTGACATCCATTCTCCGGAGAAAAAACGAACGATCACGGCGAGACCAGCTGGCGAGACCCGCTGCTGCCTGGTATAATGGTGACATTGACCAAGAAAAGAGAAAGAGACGGAAATTAGAAAGGCGCTGGTGCAAATAACGCCTGGTTATTGACAGAGAATTATACAAGGAACAATGTAAAGTCGTCCGTCCTCTTATCAAGAAAGCAAAGGAAAACTATCACTCCAACATCATACAAGAAAATAAAGGCAACCAAAAGGTCTTGTTTAACACAGTTACCCGGCTCCCCAACCGTAACACTGAGAAGTGCTACCCAACTGCTCCACCTTCCGACATGTTAGTAAGTAAGTAAGTAAAGCCTTTATTTAAAGAGGGTAGCACCTAATAGCCAAAGGCTAATAAACTTGTGGCCCTCATAAAATACACAACTATTTACAATCTAATAAATATTGTAAGCTAAAACATATAAACATTTAAAATAAAACAAGATTCGATTTTTATATAAAAAAAAACAAAACAACAAAAAAAAATTATTAAATGATAAAATGATGCAAAAGAATCTAGTCTCCTAATTTCAATTGGTGTACTATTCCACAGTCTTGTTGCCGAAACAGCGAAATAGATTTGCTGAGTTCTTTTGCCAAAAGATCGAAGTTGTAAAAAATAATTTATTTGCTTGATATACACCGGTCGCCAATTCTCTTGTGGATGCTCAGGCCTGTAGGGCTGAACTCACTGACACTGAAATATACATTTTTTATTTTTTAGAACTACAATTATTGTAAAGCGCCATTGAGCTCACGGAAATGGCGCTATATAAATTCTTGCATTATTATTCTTGTATTATTATTGTTATATTTAATTAAGTATTTGTTGCTTGTTTTTGTTTTTAATGTCTTAAAATGTTTTTAAAAATTACAAGGTTTTTTTCCACGCGATATGTTAATGGTTATCATCTATGATGAGCCGTAACACTTCAGTTTTCCAAGAGTATGGTAACCTTGATTGGCGCTGTTTCCTGCATCACCAAACCTGAGCTGTTTTACTGGAAGCTTTGTCTTGTCAGTCAGGAGACCGCTGTCTTCACGCCATACATCGTCATTCTTATCACAGTTACAGCCAAGACTGGGGTCTGCGCATGAGTTGGTCATCCCGCATGCGCACTTACCACTGCCAGGTGATGCCCCTCCCCAGTAAGTCATCTTAGAAGAATCACGTGACACCCACCATCCCATTCCACTAATCAATAGCCTTGAATTATAACACCCATACGCAATAATCTGTTCACAGTGTGAAGAGGCCCTTGTGAGACTCGCCAGCTGAGACAGACTCGCTCCAGTGTAATAAATGTCACGCACCTTTGTTCAACCCTCACTGTCGTGACTGATGACTGTCACACCAACACCATTCTTGTCAATCATGTCACAAAATACAGTGAAGGGTGCCAGACCTCCATCGCCATCTGGATCAATGACGTAATTTCCGCTTACTCTGCTGACGTATTTTCTTATCACAGAACAGGAAGCAATCGTAATTGGTTTGATTTTGACTTTAGCCTCTATTGTTTTCACAGCATTAGTTGCCCTACATGTGTAAGAACCTTGCTGTGATTTCTTGACATCAGAAAGAACTAGAGTGCCATTTAGAAGAACTGTTGAGTCCATAGGTAATGAGGTCTTGCTGTCCTTAGTCCAAGTTATTGTAGTTTTCAGGTCGCTCTCGGCCACACACGGCAAATGTACAGTTGAAGCAATGACAGCAGTAACATCTTTAGGAGGGTGGATTTTAAAGCGCAGCGGGGAGAATACCATAAGTTGAGTCCTGTCCGATGATGATCCGAGGATATTCTCTGCCTTACAAACGAATGTTCCTCTGTCCTTTTTTACCACATTGTAGATTGTTAGCGCTTCGTTCATCACCCAATTTCTACCTGTCGGCAAAGTTCCATCGGATTTGGACCACGTGGTATCAGGTTTCGGCCGACCAGTAGCAGTGCAAGTGATAGTGACGTTTTGGTTTTCCTCTGCCAACTTTGTTTTAGAAGACAGCAAGGCCTGAGGAGCAACTGTCGAAAAATTGAGAGATAAAACACCATTAGCCAATCATATAACTAGCCTGTCATATCCCGCTCCAGAACGGGCACTGAACGACAATTCAATTTATCAAACCTTTCTCTCTAAAGTACAAAACTGTTTAAATCGCAATGAATTGTTCCAATTGATTCTTTTACAGCATTCTGTATAGCAAAATACATCAGAATATAAAAGAGCTGGGACCCTTTTTACAGGTCTTGTATGATAGCTTCTATGACTGATCACGAAAGCAGCGCGGTGCTGGCCTCTTACTGGGCACAAAATTATTTAAATAAGACTGCTGCAGGAGCAGAATTTAGGAAAATACAACCCAACTTGCATTGAACTAGAAGTCTCGCAGAGGCGTTGACGCTGCCCAGAACATTTTCAGCTTTGCACTTGTAAACACCCTCGTCTCCAGGTCTAACGTTCTTCACAATCAGCGCACCACTGGATTCTACCACGTGACGTCCCACTGGAAGCGAAGAATTTATCTTACACCACGTGACTAGAGGCGTTGGATTACCGTAGGCTGTACATTTTAAGATGGCTGTCTGACTTTCATTGACTGTGGTTTCAACAGGACGCTGCAGCAGAGATGGAGCCGCGATGGACTGGCCCGGCTCACCTTTTGTGCCTTTCTCACCTGGTGAACCTCGAGGCCCGACGGGACCAGGGTTACCCCGAAGTCCCCCTTTATACCCATTGCTCCTTGAGGCCCTATTGGTCCATGTTTACCCGGAGGTCCCTCAGGCCCGGGTCTCCCTGGGGGACCTGGTCTTCCTTGGATACCAGGCCTTCCTCTTCGTCCTGTCTTACCTTTTGGTCCTTCTTTAGAACAAATTTGGTTCTGTAACAGTCGCAGCTCTTCTTTAATCAGTATTTTTGCATTGGAGGTTGTTTGTGTGGATTTTTTCTGTGATTTAACAGGCGATGTGCGCTTCTGTCTTGATTTGGTGACTTCGGGGCCTTGAAAATATCGAGAGAATCAAAATTTCAATTTCAACCGAAGTTAACGCTAAATCAAAATTGTATTACCCACGAAAGATTGCTTTCTCTCAGTGAAATATATTTGGTTGTCTTCTATAGTAGCTTAACATGGTCCCAGAGGTTTTCCTTGAAATTTTTCTTCGTGAAAGAGAGAGCGTGCCGCGAAACATGAAACATAAAACACAGGGGCACCCAACGCCAAACTGTTTTCAGTGAAATATCTGTTCGGAGAAGCAAACCTTGCCTAGAATTTTCTATTACTTGAGGACGGCTAAAAATTTCTAGATGACCGTTCCATTCATGTGCAATATTGAAAGCTTTTCTAACAAATTCCCAACGATTTTCTGAAGTTTAATTTTCACATTTCAATCTCCAGGTTAGGCTATTTTTCGTAGGAAAAAAGGAAACCTAAAATTTTCAGATTCAAAAATGTGATGAAGAGAGGAATCAGAAAATAAGTACGTTACATCTCATGAACAATTTTCGGAAAAATAATACTGAAGCCCTTTCGAAAGACTCAAGTTCTCCTAGGATAACCGAACAGATACAACTAATTTAATAGCGCCGCTTAGAATGCATTTCTAGAGGTCCAAAAGTAACTCTGGCAGCCTAAAAATCGTTTTTAATGAGTTTTGGAGGAAACCGTCGTTGGGTGCCTTGAAAACACGTTGGTTGAAAAACAAAACTTTGGCATAACTGCTTTTGGTTCAAACATAACCTGATCATTAATCGACATTAACATCCGTTACAAACCTACCTGTTGTCTGCTGTCTTTGACCCCCTAAAAAATGGCTGCCTTTCGTCATTTGCCATTCTTCGTTATTCTGCTGCACTTTTTGAAGAATTTTACTTTCCATCTGATCACAGCATGTTACTGAAGTTGATATCAGCCGATGACGTTCCTGTAATCTGAGTTCCACGTGAATCAGTGCAATACAACATACAACAGACAACAACAAAGCTGACCTGCAACTCAAGCTGTCCACTGTTTGTTTTCTACAAGACCCGTTCTCTTCTTTCCTTGATGGGTTCATTTTTTTGCCGTGACAGCCACTAACGTTAACTGAAAGTTAAGTTTGATTTACTTGTAAACCGAAACCACTCAGCTGGTTCAATAACTCTTTTTTCGAGTGTGATAATAATGAACTATCGCTTTTGGAAGAAAAAAACTTAAACTCGTCTCTGCGTATTCAGGGTCTCAAGCAAAACAGGAAGTAAGTATCAAATTTATTTAAAAAATACTGTAGCATATTTGTCCATCATATCGCCTTTCAGGAGAAATGGTGGATTATGGGTGATCTTAATAACTGACAGAACGTGGGGGCCCGGGGGAACTCCCACATAAAAGTGACGGGGATATTCGTCGTCTCCCTTTTGGGTGCATAAATGCAGATTTCGGTCTCAATTAGGGTGTTTGGAATGGAAAGTCACTATGTCTACTATATTTGCCCATTCAGGTATCGCTTAAAAGAAATTTACAAAAAATGCCCTGACACTGACAGCACAGAAATCTCCTTTGGGGTTTAAGCTTGAGGCACACCCACATTGGTTTCTCAAAGGGGTTTAATTCGAATTTTCCGACGATTATTCCCTTCACGTTTATACAATGTCCTTCGGGCGTGTGGGAAAGAAAACTACATTTTACAGGGGTTGTAATTAATGCATAGCTTATGCATTTCTACAATTAATGTATGGGCTAGGGGTGGTACGGTAGCGAGCTTCCTCTTTTTAATTTGTCTCGTTTGAATATGTGTTACTCTTTGGAATTTAAGTTGTACCAAGAGAGATGGGTTGTATTCCTGAATGGATCTGAACGCTTTCTAACTTATAGAGATTTTTACACGATGAGTCAAATAAACTGAATCCGGGTTAAGGGGGTTTAAGGGTTTTAAGGTTGCGCCATAGCCGCGATTAGTGCTGGTCGAAAGGCTTTCAAAAAACAATATTAACTCCCTTCTCCCATCGTCTTTTGTCGCTATAGTGAACTCCCTCAAAAGTGGATACCGTAGGGACTTCTAGTTAGTGTCCTCGTTAGCTAGAGTCCGTAATAGTGGGAGTTTATTTCAGTCAAACATCTGTCATGATTAATTTTTGCCCGGGATTTAGTTGCTCTCCGTATTATCGGGGTGTCCGTTATAGCAGGGTGTCCGCAAGGCGACAGTTGAGTTTTAAAAAGTGAATTTCTATTTGTCGCTCAGTAAATAATATTGCTGTTTTTAGCTCACGGATGACTTAGTCATGCCATGGGCTTTTGGAGGCACTCGAATGGCACTCGATCACTCACTCACTAACTCACTCGATTCTCATAAATTTATTCATTAAAGTCAGATTAAACACGTTACTCCTACCTCCCTTACTTAGTATTACTTTTTTTCCAAGTGCCTTTTACGTATATGTTTGGAATATTCTAGAGGGTACTAGTAAGGCGAATTTTTTTTCCCGACACATCAATTATAGAGATGGGTTTTGTATAAATAACAATATTTTAAAGAACACTGATAATATCATCTGCAAGAAATGGACTTAGAATTGTTAAAAGGACATTGAAATAATTGAGCGTGGATCATTGTTGTATATTTGGACGAATTGTGCACATTTGTTCCCGATATTGTACTTGATATGGAGAAGATGCGATCAACAGGAGTGTGAAAGAGCTATTGCAGCCTGACGATGGGATTTCGTTCAGCGAAAAGCGAATAAGCCAAAGAGCCTTATAATCACTGCAAAAAAACTGTCCTCGAATTGTTAAAGCGACATTGAGGAGTATCTATTGAGGTTTATTCAGTTATTTGGACGAATCCGTTCGACCATTTGTCTTGGTATGCAAACAGGGAATGAATTAATGTTGTGTCAGCTAGAACCACAAGTTTTAGAACCAACAAGCGTTACGCTATTTTGCTTGAATTCTTAGGGGATCTTTGCCTTAAAGTAGGCTTTTGTTTGTCGGTGATTCCATTTAGCAGTGCTATTAATGTAATTTCTACGAGAAATGCTGCGCTGGTATAAACAAGTCTCTGGCGAAAGGCAATCGGATACTTCGACTGCGTTTAAATTACTTGGCTAGGTCAGAGCACGTGCTGCTTTGAGCTTAATCCGTTTTACATGTATTAAAATAATTTTTAGCTCGTGTTTATCAAAAGCGCGTTCTGAAGCAGTTCAATTTAGCCATAAACGCCTGTCTTCTGTATTTAATATAGCTCGTACTGTGTATACTAACCGTTACGTACTCATCATGGTTTAAATAAAACTCATGTATGTTAAACTTGGCTATTTTACAAGAAAGTGCACTGTCGTTCGGAAATTTGACAATCACATGAGAAAGCAAATTCTTTTACAAACAAAAAGCGTCAATAATTGCTTTTAAAAGTGATCTTTGCTTTGTAACTAGAAATGCTGCGCTGATAAAAAGTTTCTAGAATATTCAGGTACACAAGCAATCGGATGCTTCGAGTCACGCTGTATTTTGGCAACTCCGTACACCATTAACCGTTCAAAAAGATTTATATGTTTTTCTTTGATTATTGAACTGTCTTTTCT